>JBAMYA010000010.1:1352943-1397123 GCA_037176975.1 Arrhamphus sclerolepis
TGCTGCTCCTCCACATCGAGAGGAGCCAGCTGAGGTGGCTCAGGCATCTATATCGGATGCCCCCTGGACGCCTCCCTTGGTAGGTGTTCCAGGCATGTCCCACCAGGAGGAGACCCAGAGGAAGACCCAGGACACGCTGGGGGGACTATGTCGCTCGGCTGGCCTGAGAACGCCTTGGGATCCTCCTGGAAGAGCTAGAAGAGATGTCTGGGGAGAGGGAAGCCTGGGCGTCCCTGCTCAGGCTGCCGCCCCTGTGACCCAGTTACGGATAAGCGGAAGAAGATGGATGGATAGACAAATATTTCACCTAAATAGTTTGATTGACAGGGCATAATCACTCTGGCTGAAAGTTTTACGAATTCTCGGACGGACACCCAACCACATCAAAGATGTGGATTGAGGGGATTTCTGATGCTTCTTGATGATCTAACAATCAAATACGAAACACATCAAAATACGAAGCTTGGAAAACAACTTAACAGCAAAAGAAAGTTATGAATTTTGCTGTTTTCAACAGGTTTTCTTCGTTTTTATGACCACTCAGTAATATTCTGCGTTGGTCTTCAGTCTGACCCAAACCCTCAAAGTTGAAGTTGGTTTCCAGGTTTCTGTTGCTGCTTCAAACAATGGCAGTTGAGAACAGGAGCTCCTGGACGTGACTATAGTTCTGAATATCAGTTACAGTTGAACAAAAGTCACTTTGAATATTCCCTCCTTCCTTTTGGATACTCTGGAATGCCCGTAGCCAACCTGTTTGAAAGCAGCTGTGTTTGTTTTTCACGAAGGTTCAGGCAGAGCTGAGGCTGATAAAGCCTTTCGAGGAACTTGTGAACTTTTACGTCAGCGGCTTCTGACTTCAGCGATGCCAGCAGGCTCTGAAACACTCTCCCATCGCGCGTTAGTTAATGACCAACTGCTATCTTCCTGAAAACACACGTGCACGCAGGTGGGTTTGCCATCTTCAAGCAGAGATAGAGCAGATGGGTAACGGGCTGCGGGGAAGGGTGAATTGACAATTACTTGATGAAATAAAACAACCCAGAAGGACTCTTATCTCAATTCTTAACTTGGATCTCATCCAGAATTGCTTAGAGGAAAAAAAGAATCAATTTGCTTTTTTTACTTTTATCTTTACCTTACGTCCCTCTGCACATTGGTTTAACACATCAGGATGTTATTAGCAAAATAATTGCTTTTACATTCATTAGTTTGAGCATTTCAAATAATCAAAATGTTTAAAAATGTAATAAACTGAAAAAAAAAGATACACAAATAGAACACTGAATACATACATACAAACAGAAAACAGAGATACACAGACTGGGTCAATACACAAGGGGGGAAAAAAATGAAGAGAGCATCATCAGCTCAGATATATAAATTATGAGTGGCATGTGCATATGAGTGGTGTACTAGACCCGATGACGTGTTAATCAGTGCAACACTGACGACAGCTGCATTAAAAAACAAAACAAAAAACAACTAGACATGCACAAATGTGGAGAATTATTGTTGAATAGTAAACCCTGATGACTTGGATCACCTTGAAGCCTTCTACAATTTAGCAGGTGTCATCTGCATATAGTTTACGTATTTCAAACCTGATGTCAGGTTCATTAGCTTCCTGCTTCACACTGTGGACTGCATTGAACTTGTATTGCCTCTAAATACAACCACTGACATGAAGCAAAAGAAAACCCTGTCTCCCGCCGGCATACAGAGATACATCTAACATTAATAAATGAGAAAGGTTAATGCAACTAGTCATAACCCTGGAGATCATATGTCAGTGTCATCAAACTGGTCCCATTTAACTGGTGTGAGATTGTGTGTATAATCAGAGCTGTGTGTGAAAATGCAACAGCTTGCGTGTGTGCAACAAGGTACCGTGTTGCATATGTCATTTTTATCAATAACAAAAGGAAACATCATATTTCTCAGACCGTATTCAAGCAGGAAAGTTGACTGAAGTGGGATGGAAGCGATCACAGCTGCTATTGGTCTACATTCAGTGCTGTCACTTTTCTCCATTACTGTCAATTGATTTTTGTTGCCATGCTGCCAGTGTTATGCCAAGTCCTGAAAGTCTGCCAAGAAATTCATCCCCCATAGGACAGCAGCCAGAACATGCATATGGGGGAAAAGCTGCATGAATCCTGGTGTGGCGGTTCTCACTCACGTGGCGTGGCCGTGTGTCAGACACATATCAAGTCTAGGATCAGTTCCTGAAATTCAATATAAATACCATCCACTTACCTCAGTTTGTTTTGTCATGAGCAAAAAACTATTGCATTGAAATGCTAGCTGAAAACACAGAACTAAATCCAGTTTTTCATTTCAGGCCAATTAGAGGCATGTAGGTGTAGCTTTTATGTCTGTGATTTAATTCACATGTGTTCATTTTTGCCATCCTGACCTGACTTATCATCAAATCTGAATCCTTATCTCATCCATTTTTTATACTTGGCTTTCTTATTCACAAAGCTTTTCTTAGACTGCTTCCTCCGTATTTGCAAAGGAAATTATAGTCTTCATTCTCATGATCTACGCCTACGGTCAGGGCCAAACTAAATATGCTGCTTGCAGTCAATGACTTTCATATCACTAAATGAACCAAAAAAAGTTCATGTGACTCTGAAAGCATATTCTTTACTCTGTTGCTATCAGGTCATTTTTAATAATGAAAGCATATTAGCAACACGAAACAATAAGATAAAAGGTCAGATTTAGGCATCCTATTACACAAAGCTTCCAAATAAAAAAAATCAGCTTCACTTTCTACGGCCCACTTCTGAATTTAGTTGTGCTGCCTTAAATTATATTCTTAAGATAAATGAATACATAATATTGTATAGGAAAATGTCAAACTCCAAAATCATGTGATCCCAAGTCTCTGTGTCATGTCTCACCAAGCTTTCGCGTCTCAGATGACTCAGTTAGCAGTGGAGCTTTGCTCAAGATGGCACACCAAATGCTTAAATACAGAATATCTTCTCCGTTCGGATTAGATCGCACCTGAAGTGAAATGAATTCTGTCAGCCGTGGAGATTCCATAAAAGTGATCCTCTGAGGCGAGATATTCGCCTTTCCTAAACACCTGCAGCTCAGTGATGGTTCCATGTGGGGGGTGCAGAGGGCAGCTGATACAAACAGACCCAGTTATATTTGAAAGAAAGAAATATATTTAGAGACAGTCTGTCTAGTCATTCCTCTTCAGAAACCTCTCAAAACAAAAAAAAAACTACTTTAACTGTTAAAAAAATGTGCGTTTCGGTGTCTCTCCATGAATCCAAAGAGATGAGACGCTAAAACCTGAGTATTTGGTTTGTGTCAACTGCATTTGTTTTGACCTGGTAACATGTACGCTTGAATCTCACATGCGTTACATCTTTTTTGAAAAAATAGTTATTCAAACCTAGCTTTTAGTTGCTAAAATATTTTCAAGCTGGATTTAAAAAAGGAAAATAGGGGGTCATATGTATGACGTCTTTACAAAAGAGATTTGATAGCATTTTAATTTTTCTGAGTAAAGTTAGAAGAGAAGAATATGAAGGAAAAGAAGAAGCCAAATAAGTTACCACAAATCTCTGACAAAACTTTCATGAACAAATGTTTTGTTGATGTAACCTGAAGTACTGAGCAAAATGTAATGGTAAATAAGTTTAAGGAGAGCTGTGTAACTACTTTATATATCACACGTACCATCTTTGGGGTTTAAAGAAGGAACATTCAGCATCAAACATCAAGGTTTTGGCAGCCACCTTGAGCTACTGATTGACACTTATCCAATGCATTTACTTCAGAATAATGTCGGCAATTTCATTGTAGTTATTAATAATGATTGTTCTGCATCGGGAAATATTAAACACCCTGCAGCCAATCAGAATCAATTATCTGCCCTGGCTGTTACAATATTCACACAACTAATACGTTCCTCCTCTGTAGCGCCTTTATTCTACCATGCTGTGTTGTGGGAATGTCAGGGTGGTGGAACATTTCGATCTGCTGCTGTTACACCTCCGGTCCGCCTTTAGGAAGTAGTAGAAGAGGAGTAACGGGGCAAAATGAGTGCCGTCTAAACAGGTGTGACAGCTGCAAACGGCGCAGGCTGAAATCAGACAGTAAGCTCTTACACACTGGCATTTATTTGTGGAACATTTCCATCTTTTCCCGGTTTCGGTTCATGTATGTAACTGCCTTTTCCAGAAGTCCGTAAAATCAGATCCCCTTTTTTTTTCCACCTCCAGGGGTGGTGAAAAGGTGAGACACTTCTCGCGTATATAATTTACATCAATATTCCATAACCAATTGAGACGTCAGTCATCAATGGGATGCAGAAACCAGTAGAGGGAAATACATTTTTTTTAGTTATTCATACTTTTATTAACTCTACGTCTCCGTGAAGAGAGTGAGGTACTTAAGACTTTTTGGGCAGAGGGTGAAATTAGTTGGTACTTAACATATGACGCGCAGTATGAACAACTTTAACGTGACATCTCACACAGATGACGTGGAGTCGTACCTTTGTTTGTGGGAGTTTGTGGGATTTGTCTTCCTTGCTTGGGCCAGAACATGAAAGCCACTGGAGTAAAACTGGAGGCACAGTGTGAGATACCACCCACTTAGACCCAAAGTTCAGGAGGGAACACGTTCACCTTCTCACACACAGCTTTACGTAAATGTTACAGAAGGTCAGTATGTAAGTGCCTAGATACATGCACGATGAAAAAGTGGAAAATGTTCCACAAAGAGAAGGCAACATGTGACGTCCTGTGTACAGAACTACTGTGCGTGTCCAATGGAAACAACAAGGTAGAAACTAGAGTTGAGCCAGATACTTGAAATGGTATAATACTCATACCGAGTATGAGTATTATACGAGTATTACGAGTCAATATCTGTGCTCGGACTGAATGAAAATCCTCACACAGCGTCACAGCCCCTCCCCTACTCACGCCTCTGCTCACTCACAGAGAACAGCTCTCCCTCTCTCCCTCAGTCACTCAGGTTCGCGGGTCTTTTCTGTTAACACTTTGGATTTCTTCTGCTTCAAGTTTGTTTTTATTTCAGTTTGTATTTACTTATAACCAGAGTTCTGGTGAACGTGGGTTTGTTGAGACGTGGTGCTTGGTAGAAAGCGACTTGTGTTGCGTCTCTGCCTGTCGGAGATTTTTTTTCTGACACTTTCTTGCTGTAATTCATGTAAAAATAAAACTACACACACACACACCTGATGTGTAAATAAAAAAATAAAAAAGAACCAAAAACTGAAAAAAAATCACTCAAATCATAAAAAAAATAAAAGTTAAATAAAGAAAGAATGTAAGAAAGTATGAAAACTCAGTTCATTACATTTCATTTCATAATGGCAACCACGTCTTGCAAAACTTGTTCTGTAAATAGTTTGTTTGCTATCGTGATGAAAAAAACCATTGATCTGAAGCTCAATGCTGCTGCTGTCCTGTAAATAGTTTTCTAATCAGCAATAAATATAACAATTTCTGATCAACCCATATCAATTGCACATTTAAAGTAACATACTAGTTAAAGCCCGCCCGTTTCAAGACAACCAGACCCACTTCCGGGTTAAAACTCCACCCACTTCGGGGGTAGGCCCCGCCCACTCCAAGTACGGATACAGATACGGATAATGCTGTACTTGCTCATCCCTAGTAGAAACTATATTTTTATGTAGAGATTAATTCAGAGCCAGCTGGATTAAACAGTAAGTGACCTGAAACATTTGGGGGCTGTGAAGAAAGAGTCTGATGAACAATGTTATGCTTTGTGAACGCACACGCGGGGAAGGAATATCACACTTCTTTGCGATCACTATGAAAACACAGTTGGAGAGTGGAGGTGGAGGAAAGACACGATCTCCAATGTGTATCTCTGTGTTAAAGAGGGTAGTAATAAAGATTCTAAAAACGCCGTGACAGCCAGTATCTACTTTCATTCTGCACTCTCACTGGTGCATTTGTGGCTGTGGATCAACAAATTTTAATAAGGTGTTTTCTTTCTTCATGTCTTTCACAACTGTCACCTTCCATCTCTTCCATCAGAAACTTGAAGAGAATGAGGGCAGGACCTTCTTTGATTTTCTCTTCCCTCCTCTTGTTCATCTCTGAACATGTGGAACAAACATCTCACCTCTTTTCTCCTCCCCTACTGCTCTCTTCTTCTCCTTCCTCCCTTGGCAAAATGCTGAGTCAGAACTACTTCGCATCCGTCCCTTTCTCTCCGTCTTTCGCTACTTCCTTATCGCCCTCTCTCCCGACACGGCAGTGGAACATGGAGTACAATGCTAATCAGACTCTCGTACACCGGCCTCGCTCTCATTTACTCACAAACAAAACAGGCGAACAAGAAAACAACCGAACAAAAATAACCTTTTCTCACCCTTTCACTGCACACTCTCCCTTTATTTTGATTTTATTTTTCATTTTATGTCACCATCAGCTCTTAAAGTAGACTATCAGAATCCAGCATTTCCCCTCTGGTCATGTCCCCTGTACTTCACAGCCATCTGCCATCTAGGCTGTGATATTCCCATAAAATTTGAAGGGTGTTGAAGGGATAAAACAGGATGATACTGGATATCCTTTGAAAACAACAAACAAGCAAACAGAACAGTTCTTCTTGCTCTGTTCAAAATATAAGAAACCCAGTATTGTACAATATTTTGCTAAATACATGGTCTTCTTCTTTCAGCTTTTCCCTTTACAGGTCGCTACAGTGGATCATTTGTTCCCATCTCATGCTGTCTTGTACATCGTCCTGTCACAGCACACAGCTGCATATTCATACAAGCACAAATACACTGTTGTACTCTACGGTACCTGTTGGCTTTCCTCACCTGCTCTTGGGAGTTTGTATTATCCTGTGTTTCCTCCTTCTGCTGCCTCTCAGCTGATATTTCCTTCTGTTGGGCTCCCTGTCGTGCTTCCCTGTGCCTTTTGCCTCTCTTTCAACTTCTTTTTTTTTTTTTTTTGGAAAAAAAAAAAAAGTTACTGCAGGTTGCAGTGATTTGGGTTCAGGGATTTGGATTAGTAGAAAACAAAACATTAAGAAAAACATTTCAAATTTGTTATGACTTTACAGGAAAAAATAGCAGTGTCAGCATTTTTCTTTACAAACTCAAATGTTTGCTGTATACACTGAGAAATGACACCATATCACCAAAGTATAAGAAGCATGCCCATATCATGATACTTGCTCCACCGTGCTTCACTGTTTTCAGTGTCCTGTGGTCTAAATTCAGTGTTTGGTCATTTGATAAACTGTCTGTGGTCCTTCTCATCTACCTCTTGTATTACTTTATACCAGACATTTAATAAAAATTGCATTGTATTGTTTTGTATTATATGTACATTGTTGTTATTGTTATTTTTATTTGAAATATTTTTTGTCATGGCATTTCTGTCACTACATTTATGCTATTGTATTTTTTGTTACTGCATTTCTGTTTATTATCTCTATTATTTCTGGCTTGCCTGACTTCAGGAGAACGCAGAAGAATTCCAGTGTACCTGTACTGTCTGGTGCCTGTGCAAATGGTAATAATATACTATACTATTCTATTCTATTCTATTCTATTCTCTATACCAAAAAAGGTCAATCTTGTTTTCACCAGTCCACAAAATGTTGCTCCGTTTCTCTTTAGGTCAGCCTAGCAGTAATGCTTATGCCTACCATGCAGCAGGTCCGGGATCCAATCTCAGGTGCATCAGGAAGGGCATCTGTCATAAAACTTTTCTCAGAATAATCATTTGGATCACACCATTGTCGGGACCCCCTTTTTGGTGTCTACAATGGTGTCTGCATCTGCATCTTTCTGGATTTTGTCATTTTAAAGCATTTAAGGAGCCTGTCATTGCCTGTACTTCTGCACACGTTTTCCCCAATTAACTTTTTAATCGGAATTCTTCTGAACAATGTCAAGAATGACCCATTTTACTCCAGAGAAATTCATTATAACCAGCATGTACATCATTTGCTGCCTTCTTCCGGAAATACGTGCCACCTGATTGACTTCACTTATTACGTTGATGTATATTTCTTTAAGCCTAACATTCATGTCTCCTTCACTTTCTGTAAAATAAAGTCAAAAACACCATTTGAAAAAAATTACCTTCATGTTTTGTTTCTGAATAGATTGTGCAGTGTGTCTGATGCATTTGCGTGTTTGGAAATAAAAGCTATTGTGAGGATTTTGAGCTTTGCTGCTATTACTTTGAACACAACTGTATAAACTGATTAGTCATGTTTTCTTCTTTCCAACACTTTTAGTCTGGTCGTGATATTGGCTCAATGTTTCAGTCTAACCTGACACATCACATGTTGTTTTGTTTTTTTAGACAATGTGGAGCTGATGAACAGCAGATGCTGGCAATCATGAGTTGTAGCGTCACATATGGACAAAATTTCAGGACTTTATTAACTTTGGATTTTAAGATAGAGGCCATAGAGCATTGAGTATCTTTGGGCCATGCTCACAGGTTTTAGTGATATTCTAGGTATAATGTTCGGAGGATGGTCAGTAAAGGAAGTATCCCTTTTTTTAATGAAATCAAATAGCCTTGGTCTTTAAAGTTTTATTTAAATGGAAGAAAATTAAAATTTTAATGGCAGAAATTGGCAAGAATGGGAGGATGTTATTTGGGAGTTTGACGGGAATCAGAGGAAAAGTATAATTTTCATGCAAGAACACGCTGAGGTAATTATAATAGTCAGATATCTTTAGGGGGGTATTCTTGCACAATTTGGAAGCAGAATTTTTTTTTTTATGTTTTATTGCACCCCAGCAGGGTGGGCTTGCAAAAGTAAAAGAGTTTGGTTATAAAATTTTATCTATCCATCCAACATTTATATCCGCCTATTCCTGTGCAGGGTTACGGGGATCTCCTGGAGCCTGTCCCTGCTGTCTTCAGTCAAAAGGCAGGGGTACACCTTGGACAAGTCGCCAGTCCATCGCAGGGGCACAAGTAGACAAACATTTGCACCCATTGCTATGGGCAGTTTTGAATCTCACGTGTTTGTTTTTGGGCTGTGGAAGGAAGCCAGAGTACCCGGAGAGAATCCATGCAAGCGCGGGGAGAACATGCAAAACGCCACACAGAAAGGTCCCTGCTGGGACTCAAACCAGGAACCTTCTTGCTGTGAGACAGTGCAGACCACCAAGTCACCTTGCTCTACTGTTATAAAATTACACTACAAAATAAACTGAAAAAAAAAGGTTGGTAGACCTGAGTCGCGCTTCAACGCAAATTAAAGCGCACTAAATATCTAAAACTGCAACTCCAGTTTTGACAGAATAGTTGTCCCTAAATGACTCAGATACTTTTAATTTCATGACATTTCATTTTCAGAGAGCGTCATTGAGAGTCAGTGTTTCCATGAAGACACTGCGCGAGTGTATTTGCGCGACAAAACTCATGAAGTTCTCAGCGGACAAGGCTGCACAGAAATCACTCACTCTGTTGAACTCAGGAGACAACACAGTGACAGGACAGGAAATACCCTGGGTGCAGTGGCAATCTAAGGAGCACCATGGGACCGGCACGCTGCGCAGCACCACAGGCGACTTCAACCACCAAAGCGTGCTGCGATGAGGCTGTGTTTTCCCGCCGCCATCATTCACATTCTCTTTTTAACTCCGTCCTTTTTCTTTGCCTTTCTTTATCTCCAAATTGTGTCTCTTGCACTGTGCAATCATATCCTTTACACCATAGGCTCCCAATCTAATCTCATGCATCACTACTCTTTAATTAAACTGATTTGCAGAGACTCTCTCCTCTAGTCTGTCCTCAGTTCAATACAAACACACACACACACACTTACATGAATGCACCACAGGACATCTCCCATTTCCTTATAGGTTGCTCTAGAATCAACTGAAAGGCAGCACATTGCTAAAAAAATGTTACTTCTAAATTTTTTGTGATCAAAGTAAAGCAGCCGTTTCCTGTTCCAGACACAATTTCTCTTTCATTGGTCTTTCTAGAAACAACCATTGGGAAAGCTTTGAAATGACATCCAACAGTGGGTGGGGATGACTAATTGTCACTGACCGTTATTCATGCTGTTCATGTTTCAGCTGTAGTGGTTTTTCACTGCAGCAAGTCAACAGCAGCCTCTTTTCTTTAGATTCTAAATTTCCGGACAAAGATAACAGCGGAGGAAAAAAAGCATGTTCTTTCCATTAGGAATCCCCTCACCTGCTTATCTTCCTCCCCCTCTTTCTTTCACTGCCCTCATCTCAGCTTTGAGGGATTCAATTTCCCTCCAGTTAGTAAACTGCTTGGTAATTATACAAGTCGCTTTATTGAACCGTATGGGGATAATTCCCTTTATGCGTAAAGACACAAGTCTCCCCTTTGAAACCCATCCGGGCGACCCCATCATCTCCAGCCGACCCGGTGATTGCTGCCTACATCGGTCCATCTGTTCATTTCTCGTTTATTCTTGCTGGCTTTACACATCGCCATGTGTTTTTTTGTTTTTTGTGACTCATTTTGTGTGGTTGCTCTTTCCCCCCCCCCCATTCCTGCTTGCATTGTTCTTGTGGGAGGATGTGACAGGATTAAAGTAGTAACTTAATGAGACATTTGGGAGCAGAGTACGATTTTTACCACAGTTCACATTCAGGTCTGTTTACACACACATACTGTTCTGACAGCTAGAGTCCTCTAGGGATACTTGTAAATATGTGTTTGACAAGTTCCCCATATGAGTAAGAAAATTAAAACGATCAAAAACCACTCATGCATTCACGTGTCACTGCTTATGCGATGAGGATATAGTGGCCATATGTTTTTCAGTGTGTTCTGGGGTATCTACAGATACATGAATTACTATCTTTGGATCCAAAATAAATTATTCAAAAAGCATTTTCTTTCTCTTATTTATTTCTTTATTTTTTTTATATCCAGACCAGACATCCGTTTCAGAAAGCAGGTTATGTAGCATTGAACCGGAACTCAGTAAAACTGTGAGTTTTCTGTTTCAGAAAGCGGGATTACTTAATCCTGAGCCAGAGGGTTCAGTTGAGCCGGTTTCAGCAGCCGACTCTGTTGCCTTGGTAACTCACTCTGTGAACTAAACCTGGTCAGTTTTATTTCTGCGCACATCTAGTTACTCTCTTTCCTCCTCACCTTTATGAAGCTGAAACGGGTTCAGTTTCATCAATCAATTATATGACACACGTTTTAGAGACGTCTGAACGATGACACATCAAATTTTCATCAGTAAAGTATGTTGAGGATCTGAATAGATAGTTTAATGTGGTCAAACCAGCCACAACCTGTACTTGTGACACCATGATGATTATTTAGGAGAGTTAAGTCTTGTTTTCATACAGTTTGCCTACGTGATCTTATCTTTCCGTGCGTCACAAATATCACCTACAGAATGTCAATCCATTATCTATACCCGCTATGTCCTGTACAGGGTCACGGGGGTCTGCTAGAGCCTATCCCAGCTCACTTCGGGCAAAAGGGAATGTCAATATCTCACATAAAATACCATGGGTTATTCATTTTATTTGCAAATGTATTTCTGTTTTCTTAATAACGACGGGCATTCTGAACATCTAATCCCTACCAATAGAAATGTGACAGAAGCAGAACTTTAAGAAAAGTGTCTCAACTCATAACCGTCCCCCAGTATATACTCCAGATGTATGCTCCAGGTTTTTTGTACTTTAAAATTATGTTGACCTGGCAGCCACTGGAAAATAAAGTAGATATCATTAGATGTTTTAAAAATAACTTTATTAGTATCCTGTTTCCACTTCTCTGTGGAAAGAACTGTCCCTTTAGAATTTACCAGTGTGACTGGACGTATGGATGCATCCACATTCCCATCTGAGCTCTTGAATCTGAAATGCTTTTAAAGTGAATACAGCCGAGCCTGCTACGTTTGATTTACCTGTCTGGAATATGTTTTATACTGGTTCAAAGTTTTTTTTTTTTTTTTTCCATGCAAGCAGGATTCACCTGCCCCTCCACCCACATTCACGCATTCACTCTACAGCTTCTACCTCATCAGCTAACTTTCCTTCATCGCTGCAGTACTCTTACTGCAGAAAGTCATGTGACCACAATAAAATCTCTAGTTCAACCAAGAAGAGTCGGAGGATCTTTTCTGCTTACTGGCGTTGCCGTGGTGAATCGTGGTATCTGAGCTCTATTGATGATGGTTGCGGTCAACTGAACCAACTCTGAGTTTACTGAACCTCCTTTCTGAAATGGACCCCAGAAATGGTGTGAATGTATTTCTCTTTTTGCACCGCTTCACAAAGGATTTTCAGAAACGGGAAAGCTGAAAGCGTCTTCTCTGACAGCCTCAGTTGTTGACAGGTATAGATTCAAAAGCTGTCATTAGCGTTTCTTGGCTGCAGACATTTTCCAGTCTATAATATAAAGAACAAGAATAGTATTTACCATCCACATTCATATTTTGAATCTGATTCTGGAGGGAAACTCCAGGAATTCCAACAACTTGACCAATGAGCCAAAAATGCTTATTGCACTTCTCCTTGTAATTCTCAGTCCTTGAAAATGAGCAATAATACGATGACGTTAATTATGATAATCAACCACTCTCACCATCTACATAATGTCTGAGCCCATTGCCTGAGGTAGTTAGACACAGACAAGAATCAGAAAGTGTTTCATTTTATGTAATATCCTACATTATATATAAAATCCTCCAGATTTAATAATTATACCATTTTCTTCCATAAATCTAAAAACTGCATATATTTCTGTGCTATGTACAGTGTTTTGGTACTGTCTCCACTGTCATGCCAAAGTTTATCCCAAGTTCACAGGGTGTTAATGGCCTTTATAATTGCAAAGATGTAGTGACGCTGTGGTGCAATGATGGACAGACTGAATTATACTAAAGATGAAGGAGCGAAAACAAAACTGAATGACAATGAAAAAGGATAAGTTCTGACATTAGATTTAAAAATCACAAAAGGTGTCAGACTTTATGTGGATCAGGGCCGATGAGAGCAGGGAAGTCAAACACAATATAACAAGACAAAGACAGACCTTCAATGCAAAACAGGAAGGAATGTTAACCGAAACAGAAAAAGACAGAGGCAAGAAAACGAGAACACAAGACCAAAGAACACCAACACAAAACAAAACCCAGATCCTGACACCAAACTAAATCCAAACCCCGACAGAGTGCATGCATCAAAATATAAAAAATGTTTTCTGCATGGTGAAAATCTCTGATTGGAAAATCAAAAGGAAACAACAAGATGAAAAACATAGCACCAACATCTTTGAAGGAGAGATATTTCTGTTGGAGTAACTGTTCTTTTATCTTTACATAAATTACGTACGGTTCCGATGGTTTGATGTCTTGTCACTTGGATGAAACATGAGGGAACAGGAAGAAAACTCTTTATATTTATTCCTGGGTTGCAGTCAGCATATCTGCCCACGTTGCATCATAAGGTAGCATATAGCAGATGGCTGCTAATATGTGTTCATGTGTTCTGGAGCCACGATTCTACTGATGTGGTGTTTGATGGAGGTTAGAAAGAAGAGCACAGATATACTTATAATCATGTTCAGATTACATCTTGAATAGTTTCCTTTATCGTTAGAACATGTTTACCAAATGTCTCTTACTGTTTAGATGGGCCTCATCCTCAACAATCCTTAAGAGACCATCACGGAAGTTCAAGACTTGCTCTGAATTAACTGTTGATGCCAAAGCCGATTCAAACAACCACTGTTTACCATCCAGACTACAACATCTCAGCTCTGTCATCATCGTGTTAAGTCCGTTCAGAGACTCTCTACAGGGATAGACTGATCCGATTGGTTCCCAAAGACTTTTGGGCATAGTTAATGAGCTACAACTGAGGGCAGCTTGACTGACCTGCTGAGCAAATTCAAATTTCCTTGTGGTACATCTAGATTTCTAGGCTACTAATGTCCATCTTACCTGACAAAGTCCTGACAAAAGTGATAATTTTCAAGTATATTTTAAGCCATTTTTTCTAGAAGTGAATTACTTTCAACAATAAATATAGTGATACCTCAGATGGTTAGTTACATACTGAGGTCATTTTCTTTACACTGAGAACTTTGCATCTTCCAAATTCTTCCACAGAGCCTTCAGTGGACCAATAAACCGCTGTCTTTAGTCAGGAGATGAACGTGTGAATCCAGCAACCTTTGGGACTCACACTAACTTGAATGCAGAAAACGACTTATCGCCCAGATGATCATTGCTGTCGCGTATCAGCAAGTCAAAAACAGAACTAATTGCTTCCTTTTTAGGTCCGTGGAGAGTTAGTGTGCGCACAAATGACGAGTGAGAGGTTTGGAGTGGAGAGGGGTGAGGGGAGAAGGGAGGAAAAAGAGGCAGTTTTTCAATAATGTGATCAGCTTTGCCATGTTTTTTTTTTACTCCTCATTTTCTCTCCCTCGCCTTGGTTTAAGCGGAATAAGGTGAGGCGATAGTGAGGCGGTGGTGGAAGGGAATCCTCAGCCGTTTTTGTCTTCTAATTGCTGCCTGTGCTGGAGTAGAGCTTTTTATAATTACAGTTAAGTCAAAACCCCTTCAGGCTGCAGAGAGGCTGAGAAATGTAAAAATGCAAAGGATATTAAACACTTCAATTTAAGGTGAACGAAAGTCCTGCACTATTGTCAAAACCAATGAGCAAGCATCAATGCTCTAGTGAGGAAATCACTGGACAGTGGAGTGTCTGAAATGACCCACTAGTCCTTATATCTTAGTCTATACATGGAATAAGCAGGTTTTTAGCAAAAAAAAAAAAGAAAAAAAAAGGCAGGTTTGCAGTGAACCGTGGACACTAACTTGCCATTTTGCATCACTGACAGCAGCTGTGCTTGCCTCTACTTCTGCATTCAAATGTGGACTTTCTGTAGACAAAAAAAACTAAGTGTTCTCCACAAAGCTATGGCTACATTCAGGTAATGGGTTCAAGGATGAATGCTGTTTTCACCATTTTCACTACTTTTTCCAAGCACATGTAGGCATTTTACTTCAAACCACATGAGAACCAGAGGTGGTTTCTCTCAGACTGCAAGAGAAGCTCAGTTTCCCTAAAATGTCAAACATTAATGGTCAAATATGTACAGTTGTGTTAACATTTCATTGACTACAAATGCGTTAGAACACGTTCATATCAAAGATGAGCTTGTTCATGAGTGTCAATTCCATAGATTTCAAGAAAATTTTCTTATACGGTCTATGATCAGTGTATTTGCTCGTAGGAGCTGAGCGTCCAATAACTTCAATGTGACCACATGGAACAGTTTTTTTTAGGATGAGTCGAAAGGCTGAATTTTGACAGCTATTTTGAGATATAAACCGTTACTTAATCATTGGGAGCTCAGTCCCATCTCCCATCAAAAGACAAACTGAAACCCATTTCTTGGTATTTGCTTGCTGAAATTACTTGACCATTTCCATTGTTCATTTCTTACTCTTTATGTTGCAAGCAGACAATGAGCTTCCCATCTTTGGAAGACCAGCTACCATCAGACACCTTTACTTCTTATTGATCAAAATCAAGCAAAGGAACATAATGAGAAAAGAAGAGCATATACCAGTGTACAAACCCATGTAGATTGGTTGTCTCCATGGTGACTCTTTATATTCTGTCATAGAGTTCACCAGTTGATGTGGATAGACAGCAACTCCCCAACTTTTTTGGGGTCTGTGATGGTCTACAATCTTTGTATCTCCCTATGACGTAACCTGATGCAAATCTCTCTCCAAATGTCCAGATTGCTAGGCTTGTTCTTCATGCTTGAATTTCCCACAACTATTTTTTTCCACACTCCCCCCTAGTGGCTGGTGGTGTAATTATAGAGCAACACAACCAACAAACAATAACGCAAAAGCATAGTCTACGCTGCTACAGAGAATCATAAATCAGTATTTCATCTAGTTGTTTTCACCAAGTGTTATTTTTCTGTTCACACCAGACGAACAAACTTGAACTAATGAAATCAAAGTCAACTAATTTTTAAGTGAGCGGGCACAACTCACCAAGCTTTACCTTTATAATACATTTAAATGAAGAAAAAAAGATTTTATCATACCTGAAGTACAACGAACTGCACTGAACTGGAAAATAATTGATCTGAATGGGAATGTATTTAATTGGACTTAATTTAACTTTCTGAGATGACCTGCTATTGAATTGGCACCACATAAAAACAGTAACCTAATTGGCGCCATCTAAGTAAACTATATTCATTTGTTGTTTTTTATGATGAAACTGTTACAGTATACCACATATTTTATCATTTTTGGTTATATTTGTGAGGAGAAAAAGGAGAAGTTAACATTTTTTCAATTCTTGAGGCAGCACATTTTTCAGGAAAAAAACAAAGCAAAAAAATGGAGTGCACAGTTTCATAAACATATTTTAAGTCATCGCCTGCCTCTTCATAAATGACAAAACACAATTTTCACGTAAAGAAAGAAAAACACAACTTAATTTGTTTTAAAACTCCTGTTTTTCATTTCAGTATCCTAACAGGGATGATTTAAATAATGCGCTGTCACCACATGTTGACTGCGGAATAATGTAAAAGATGCAGAGAAATCTTTATCAGATAAAATCTTTACGTGCAAACACAGCACTTTCTTTCCGGAACCATTATTAAACCCTATAAAAATGATTTTCTCAAACTGAAAGAAACAGAATTATGCAAACGTCTTTCTGTCTTTATCCGTGCTGGTGCTGGATCGGGCGACTGACAGTGTTCAGCAGGAGATCTAAAGGGCATTTGGCCCCGACTGCATCGTGAAAACAAAAACAAAGATGTTTGGACGTGTAACATCAGACAAACATTGTGTCACTCCACCAAGTAACTGTCAGCGGACAGCCTCCAGGCTGTACATCATGCTGACAATACAGATTATAGTCTGGGTGTTACAGCTTTAGGAGCATCAGTTTTAAGTTTGAAGCATCCAATTGAATAACCTCTTTAAATTCACTGAACTAAAAGAATAAATAAATGTCATTGTTATGCACTGATGTCGTTACTTTTCACATGGTCCAGTCTGAGAAACAGTCAAAATGTTATTAGGCAGACCATCATTTTCAAGAGTTAAACATCTGCTGTGTGGGCACGTTGTTCCAGTTTCCATGAGGCCAGTAACACATTTAAGATTAATCTCTCTACCTGGAGGGAAAATAAACACACAGCGGCAAATGCTGTTTCTGTTTCCCTGAGTGATTCGCTGCAACAAACCTCAGTCTGCAGCTCTGTTCTCGCTGAACTTCCAGGATGCTGGAATGTAAGCTGTGATCTCTGTGGACGATCCGTCCTCAAGTCCTGCCTCACATCTTTCTGTGGAGGATAAGTACTCCTGAGTTCACTGGCTGCCATCGCTCTTTATACTTCAGCTGAACGCCGCATGAAACACTGACAAGCCTCAGGGTCTGTGTGAAGAGACTTTAGATTGATATATTTTAACTATTTCGTATTTCTTATATGTATAATTTACACCAAGCCATACTGCTGTATCGTTTAAGGTGACTTTATTCTATGAACATATAAGGTTTTAGAACGTAGGATCTGCCATTTGTCCATATGCACTTTCTAAATCTTCTAGTTTAAAGCATCTTTTTTTTTTCTCCAAAAGCCAGGCCTGCAGTTTATAAAGGTTTATGCTTACACATACAGCTATACAGCTATTGTACGATTTAAATACAAACTCCATGAGATAGATTTATGGGTCTCATATTTTCTTTTCCTAACTTTTAAAGGTTCAAAATTGACTTAAACTGTAATAAAAAAACAGTTTACAGGCCATCTAGCTGTCATTTAAAGACCCGCGTGGCTGAATAAGCAATATATAAATGTTTTGAAAGAATAAACATACCAAAGATTTCTGTATGTTTTTGTTTTCCCCCAAAACAACTTTCTGCTCACACAAGCAGAAGTTGAATGTACTCATTGGTGCTCTAAACTCCAAGAGCAGATCAATGCAGCCCTGCCACCCGCTGGTATTTTTACTTTTGCATTTTTCTTTGTGTTGTGCTATAAATACACCACCTACCACTAGGTGGCAGTGTGGGTTTTTTTCTGCAGCGCTGTAGCTAACAGGGAAAAGTTTCTTTTTGTCTACTTCCTTACACAGTTCAGACGTAGCAAACAGAGAAAGTAAAGCATATTTTGCATGAGTTGGAGCCCATAAACGTTCAGCACCAGGCGTTTTTACAAACATTGCAGCAAACTATCGTTATACCCGACTTGACAGCAATGAAAACAAAGAACAACAAATCCACCAATCACATTTCATTGGGACATTGAAGCAATTTGGAGAGGTGCACATCAGGTTGGTTTACCCAACCATCAACCCTCCTCTCACAAGTTTCTGCTAAAATACAACATTGTCATCAAAGATAGTGCTGAAGATTAGAGCCAAATAAGTCCACTTTGGTCTCAACTATTCCAGAAGTCTTTTTTTTTATAGAAAGGCTTTCTTCCGACAATCCTTACAAATAAATTTTTCTCTGTTTATTTTTGAGATAGGCTTGTGGGGCGCAACACACAGAGCTTTAGATTTTTGCATTTCTCTGAGTACTATGTGGTCTGACTTTGGGTCAGATTTGCGAGCACGTCCACTCCTGGAAAGTGCTTGCTTCTCTAAGACTATTGCTGATGTCTTTTCTGTCTTGGCATTGCGATTGTGAACACACTTGAATGCACCATTGCAGCAAAATGTTGAAGAATCTGCCTTTATAAAGGACTGAACACCTGTCCAATCCAGCTAAAGATGTGAGGGGGTACTTAGTATTTACATAAGTCATTTTTGTTTTTAGTCTTTTTTTTTTTTTTTTTTAAAAAACATACTTAATAGTGGGAAAAAAAAGTTATGTTGCTGTTTCTCTGAGATTGAATTTGCCAAATACTCATAAGGTCCCTATTGTGCTTTTATACAAACACACACACACACACACACACACACAGGATTAAAAGACAGGTTACTGACGTTTGCACATTACTGTATTAATTGCTCATATGTATAAATATTTGCATTCTCACACATGCTCATACATTTTATGCAGAGATACTGTCACTGAGGGTGCAAGGGCATTGCTAAAAGCCCTCCTTATGCAAATAGAGGGGAAACGACAGCGTGTACGTGTCAGGCGGGACATATCTCATGATGATAACTTAAAACAGCCAGCAGATATGCCTGATATGGAATATGAGAGACACAAAGAAACTGTCTGCCTCCCTTTTTGGCAAACACACACATACACACACACGCACACACGCACACATACATCTCACTTGCCATCTCTTCCTGCTACATGGAGTGCTCATTAACAAATTTATTAATGACCTCTTAATTATTTCTGCTTATCTTCTCCTGCAGCAATAGCACTGCCCTGAGGCTACAATCTTGGTTTAGCCACACACACACACACACAGACACACGCACACACACACACACACACACCAATGCTGACAGAAAAAATAAATAAAAACAAAACATGAATACCTAAAGAAACATGTCTCTTCCTGCCGTTTTAAGACTTCATGGATTCACTTCAGTTTGTTTTTTTTTTTTTTGGTTGCCCATCTTCATCCCTTCTCCTCTTCCTCCAATGATTATTCACCTTTCCTTACTTTTTTATTTCCTGATTATCTCCTTCTCCCCCATCTTTCTATCCTCTCTTCTCTCCGTCTTTATTCTTCTTCTTATCTACTTCTTCATCTCTTTCTTGGCCTCCTTTGTTTTCCTCTCTGCTTAAACCTACTTACCTCCGCTCCTCTTTATCGTTCTTTCTCTCTATCATGCCATCTCTTCCTTGCCCTTTTAAAGCTGCTTTTAGTTCCTGCTTCTTTTTCTCTATCAGTCAATCTCTTTGTCCGCCTCTCCCAGATATATCTGTGCTGCTCCCACTCATTAACTTCTGTCTAACTGTCAGTCAGACTTTTCAGTTATTTGTTTTTGAATTTGTTTTCATCCAATCCCTAATCGATCCTTAATTCTAACCATGTCATTTTTATAACGAACTTTAACCAACCTGAAAAGTAAGAAAGTCCTTGGACAATATGAAGTTGGATGTAGCTTGAAGATGGGTCTTCAGTAAAATGATCTGCGATGACCACCGACCTCCTCGTGAACAGTGTCACCTTTGTGACATAAAGCAGACCATAGCCATGTAACATTTTGTGAAGAAAAATATCAACATATACCATTTGTGGAGCCTCGGCAATGTAGTAACTACAATTTCTGAGCGTTTGTGACTGTTTCGTAGAAAGTAAAACTTAGTCGTGTTGGCCAGAAAATGTAGTCTTTTCTAATTTGTTATGCCTTCATTGTACAACCATATTTTGAATGGTGAACCAATGTAAATGTCAGACGTATGACGTTAGACGTTAGACTGAACCCTGGCTCATTTAAAAAAACAAAACAAATTAGCAAATGATTGGAGCGAACAAGTGCAGAAACTGGTTGGAACAAGCAAACCCAACCTCAGTCATCACAAGCTGGCTATTTCCGCTTTCCTTAGCCCATGCTAAGCTATGATGCTAATACTAATCTGCATCCGCATTTCTGATGTCAAATCTACAGTGACATCTGAAACGAATACTGCTGGACAACCCTAACCCTTCGTGGTGATTCAATGAACAGCACGTCTTCATACTGGACTGGCATCTGTTTAGAAGACCCACACAGAAAATAACAGTTAGCTCAGAACTGAAACCTCAATCTGCACAGTCAGTAACAAGATAACTCAAATACTGCATGTTATTTCTACATGGAAGAGGGTTTGGGCCTATCCTACCATCCAACCATGGAAATAAGGGGTCTGATTCACATTAATGTGTGCTAAATATGTCTGTGAATCCACGCATTTGTAGACTTTGCTACAAGTATTAACCTCCATTCATAGCAAAAGTGTTATCTTCCCCAACCAAATGGACTCAAATATTGACAACAAAATGTGGATGTCATAGGAAAGAAATGTGATGCTTCTTTTTGCTAACAGTGTTAACTTTGACCAAAAACTGACAACAGACTGTCACATCAAAGGACTCAGGATGCTGATGTGCTGTTATTAACAGCACATTTCTAGAGTTATTTGTATATTCAGTCAAACAGTTGAGTACAATTAATCATCTTCATGACTTTCCCAGTGGTTTGCTAAAATGTATAATATATAAATGTCACAAGATGATGAATGGATGCGAGAAAGAGCAATGCCTGCAGCACATATACATATACTTTAATGTAAGTGTGCCTTTTCTTTTTCTTTAATAACAATGTTTTGTTTCCATGCAACACATATCGTTAAGAGAGCATGTCCCAGTGGTGTTTAGTGATTCAGCTTTAGGGTGAAGATTGGAATTGAGCCAACTATTCAAGATCTGTGGGTCATTTTGCCAATTGTCCAAACTCGCACACCCATATATACGAATGCAGCACAACCAAGAATTATCGACACGTGTATGATCCCGTGCGGCAGTCGAACACAAGTCATATTTGGGCGAATTCATTTGGCATAAATAAACTCTATTGCTCTGTCCTTTTTTTAATTTAAGCCTCCAAGTCCAAATAGATATGTCTTCATTTCACAGCTGTTTCACGTTAAAGCTTCCCAAAACTCCAGGGCTCAACGAGACCTGACAAAAAGTCGATACCCAACAAGCAAGCAATCAGACTCAAGCGTGTCCTCCTCCGCTTCAAACATCTCCCACTTCACTTTCAGTTTCGCAGAGACGAGGAAATCATTGCCTTATGCCAAATATATTTAAACACACTTGTTTTTAATTGAATCAGTGGCAGTAGTTGCATAAACAACTTTATTTAATGATACAATATTTGGTGGTTAGTGTTGTCATGGTAGCACAAAGAAACTTCCCACTGTGCCACACTATCCACATTAAAAACTCCAAAACACAACAAAAACGTTCAAGTCTGACTTCAAAATAGAATAATTTGATGGTAGTAATAAAACAAAAAGTCTAAAGGAAAGAAAGCCAGAAATTGTTACTTTTCTTTTCTTTTTTTCAACTGCGAGAGCAAATACTTTGATTTGATATTTGGCGTCTGGGCTCCATTCAAACATCATTCATTGTGCAAACATGAAAATAAAAAGAGGTTAATGAGCTTAACTTAACCCCCTAGAATAGGAGCCCTCAGGTGGAAGCTGGGAAGGAGGCAGCATTTCAGAGCGGCTGCGAGCTTGGTGTTTGAGACATCTGATGGTATCTGAGAGTCTGGAACTTCTTGCACCTTAAATAGATCCATGAAGACTATGGATCACTGGAATGAACCATGTGGAAGGGAGAGAGCAGAGATTCCCTGTCTGTTTTGTATGAAATGTGTGTTTGGTAGATTATTTCTTTGTTGTAACAATGCCTCTCTGCAATAAATCTTCGATCATTTGGGAAGAGTTTGTTTCCTCTTTAAATGGTGCCACATGTGTAAAGAATATGCATTTGTGGGAGGAGCAGCAGAGGGTTGCACCCTGGGAAGATTTGCCGGATCTTCTCTGCCAATGCCAAACAAATATATTACCAAGAAACATTGATGCAACAAGGGAATTATCTACCAAACACAACTCATGTCTAAACACTGACGGTGCTGGGGGGTTTATAAAAGATAAAACAAGGATCCACCAGTGGACTGGTCTTTTCACTCAAGGATGGAATATGGCTCATCAGGATGTGCAAAATTCAAGCAGAGAATCAGAAGTAAATTCAGAAAAAAATATTCCTTCATACTAAATTGAGAAAGACATTGGTCTTCAATATTTACAGTTTACATTATTGTGCAACTATACCTTTGCTCGCCGTACCGTAAGCTGTGTTTACTTTTTAATTTGTCTGCTGCTATAGTTTCATTAGCTTAAAAAGCACAAGCAGGCTTTGTAATCTTATTAAAGGATGTGGTAAGGTTACAGGTGTGACATTAAATAGTCTGAATGACCTGACTGATCCACTTCATCAGCTTTTTAAAGAGTTTTTGCTGCTTCTTTAATGTACCGAGATGTTGGAGCATCAAGTTTGAGAAGTCACTTGTGCCTGTTGCTGTCAGTCTCCTTAATAGTTCAAAGTTTATTTTTTCCCCTTGAAGTAATCCGTCCTATATGTCTAATGTTAAGGTCATACTATTTCACTTCTCACTGCTGGCTGTAACACAGTTTGCACCTCTGGGGGATAATAAAGTTAATCTTGATCTTGAAGGAAGTCTTCAGGAGGTCTGCAGAAAATCAGATTTTAACAGTAAATGCTAGAAACCACTGTTACATTTTCTGCCAGTCACATGGGATGTGTGCTTTAACAAGAACCTATTTCACTTCTGTGTTTCAAGGGTTTGAGATGTTTATGCTCTTTGATGTGCCAAACAAAAGTAAAAGACTAAATGATTGAGTGTGAGGGACACATCAGTGACTGTCTACCTGTGTGCTGCACCTGTGTGCTATACAAGCACAGGTGTGAGACGTGGCCTTCACTTAAATGTGCCATCAATCTGGAAAGCTGGAGACGAGCCAGAGCGCATCCTCCCCAGGCTCCCGCATATTATATTACATAGATGGAGTGAACACTCTCTAAAAACGTTGGGTTTCAGAGGAGATTTCCAGTTTTGATGAGAGGAGAATCTCCTCTAAACTTGGGCTTTTACTCCTCCCTTTAAATGATCAATCATGCAATTAAACTCCCATTCTGCAGAGAATGCTGTAGACGGAGAGGGAGATAGTAAGCTCTCAGCCATTCATTAAGTCTGCAGTGAGTGCTAAAATCAAATGAAAAATGTTGCTATTTAAGACTTTCCAGAGCTAGTTAACCTGTCTTATTTCCTTCAAATTAAGTTTCCATATAATGACAAAATAACTCAGTAAAGAGAAGATAAAATTGAACCAAATTAGCTTTAAACACATTTATTTATGTCCTTATTGGACTTTAGCGTAACCAGTCAACATCTGAGGTGTAAATCAGCTTTAAAATGGGTCTACATGTGGGGGATTGTCCATGGGTTCCTAATGGCTCGATGTACATTGCTAACAACTGGTATCCTCAGATACCCAAAAATGGAAGCCTTATCTGGGTTAGGGGTGTAAATTACTATTTTATTTCACAATACAATATTACATCAATTAACGGCCAGATATGATGGTTTAATACCTGACCACCTCAGTCTTTCTGTCCTATATCCCTCCTCTTCTTCCTTCACCCATCTGGCTTTTTCAGGAGCATCTCCCCTTTTTCTGTGGTTCCAGTTCACAGCCTAATGTACTGGAAATCAATCCAGAACCAAAACCCAGAATACGTAACCCAACATCACCACCAGCTACATTTTTCTTTTCTCACTCTCAGTTCTAAAACATTTCAAATCATCTTTCTCATTTGTGCTTTGCGTTTTGTGTCAAATCAACGCCACATCAATCAACAGCAGAGGAGGCGGGACATAGTCGAGGTCTAGAAACTCATTGGCTGCTGAATGACTCAGCGCTTTGTACGTTGACATCAGAGCACCAAACTTCTGCTGATAAACACAGTGTTGCATCGCTATATTTAGCGAGTATTCCCCTCTAGCAATTAAAAAAAAAAGTGACTAGCAACAAATCTAACCTGTTATTGGGGACTTTAGGGGACTGATGGAAAGCATGAGCTCATCCTCGCCATGAATGGCTGCAGTCAGAGAAGGAGAAAAACATCCCACAAAGCTCAAGAAAACTCTAGATTCTATATACACTGAGTAAAGGAGGTTAATAGAAAAAAAAACATCTTTCAACCTAACTACAAAAGTGTCAATCACTGTCCTTGCAGGGTATATTTCACAATATTAATGCAATAAGATAATAACAGCTGAAAGAGATAATCAAGCTATTCAGCAGACAATGAGCTACTAGATCTCTGCTATGTCCTCTCCACTGCTGTTGATTGATGTCGAAACGCGTGAAATTCACTTGGGGCCAATATGGAAGCAGCGGACAATCCCATCTGGAAGCTCATTTTTCAGCCCATTTGTATCTGATGGGTATGCAATGTTGGTTGGGTTAAAATAAAACCAACTGATGGCAGGTTTTGTTTCAACAGGCTGGATTGTAGGAATAAAATACAGTAATCAATATATAAAATAAGGGCATTTGTGTTTGATTGTCGTAAACTTCCTTGAACATCCAACTACAGAGCTGCTGTATAAAAGATAACTATAGAAACCATGATTACAGAACTGCTGTAGGAAACATGACTATAGAACTGCCATTGGAACAATCTAACTCAGAACACGCTACAATACTAATGGAAAGCCTGATTATTTCCCTTTTATTAAATGGTGCCACATTTGTAAGGAGCAGGCATTTGTTGGATGTGCACTGGAGGCTGCGCCCATGAAAGATTTACCAAAATCTTCTCTGATAATGCGAAACAGCTTTTCAACATCTGGTGGACCCAGAAGCTCAAAACAAAAAACAAACAAACAAAAATGCTGCTACGATTCCTCCACCTTCCCCTTTCATCAATAAAGTCTGTATCACTTTTCACCTGATGGATTCTTAAATGCTTTAAAAGGTTCCTGTGTTACATTTAGCAACATTCAAGCCACTCCTGGAAACCACAGACGTGCACAAAATAATGCCATATTGTTCAAATAATGCTAATGCTGCAGAGAAAAGGACAAACATCTCAAATCTCCATTTACTAAGTCAAAAAAAGCAAGGCAGTATGGTATAGCTCATCATGCATCATGCAATACTAAGTACCCTCATAATTCAACAGTTTGTAGATCCACCTTTACCAACAACAACCATTCATTTAAATACTTTATTAAGGTTAGGCTTTAACTTACACAATTAAGTACTTTTTACTGTTTTAGAAGCTGTCCCACAACCGTTCCGTGATCATACTGGAAAACCCCTGCACATCCAAATGCTGATGAAAGAGCAAAGTCTAACTTTATTCTCCCTATCTCTAAAGTGAAAATCCTGCATATTAGCGGGAGTCTTTTTCATCTATTTAAGTTCAATTATAAAGCTCACAGTTTCCTATTAGACTTGTGAAGTAAAACTGGGCAGATAAAGAGGACAAAAAAGACAGAGACGGGCTCTCTGTTTGAAATCTTTGCAACGTGAGACGCTGTGAACCTTTGAGACTCTTAGGCCATGAAGGACAGCCATTCACACATATTTTTCATCATTATTTTTGAAGTATTTCAGCTTTATTAGCCATTTCTAACCGATAAGTGGCAGGCTAGACGTCGATCAGACGATGACATTCACAAAGGTCACAAGAAGATGCTTCTTGCTCCCATGACTAATACAGAACATATATCGCTTTCTACTTTAATTTATGTTCCATGCATAAATGGATGAATTAAGCCACGTAGTCACGCTCCGTATATTTCATGTAATCCATTTAAAGGCTCAGTGAAATGCACAGCAGAAGCATTAAGTCCTTATAATGAAACCAGATGGTATAACTTAACATTTCTCAGATTTCATGACAAATTCATGTCAAACTCTTCAAACTCTTCCTTTCCAAGATGCTCAGTCTGCTGTCATGCAGTGTGTCTGGTAGCTGCTCATTTTTTTCTGCACGAGGATGTGCCAAAGAAGACATGCATTATGCAAATGTGTTTGGTAACGATGTCACGAAGTCCAGGAAGAAAGGGGAAATTTATAAATCTATTATATGCATGAAAAACCACATAGCACACTCAAGGTAAAAGGAAAAACCCCCAAACATCATTAACTGGCTTAATAAAAATGCTGGACCCTTGATGCAACATATGGCAGGTGAATGTCTCTGGCTTCCAAACACCACATCTATTTGTTATGCAGCCTTTATGTTCTAAATTTGTAATTAATCAAACTTTAAACAGCTGCTCCAAGGCCACACAAGATATTAAACTTATTCTCTCGTGATAAATAATAATTCGAACAACATGCACAGAGTTCTGGGTGCAGAGTTACTGCAAGTTAAAAATAAATTGATGAAAAATTCAAATGTTGTCTGAGCATCTGTTGTTGTTTTTTTTAATCTGCAGCCTTTAAAGTCCCATTGAAAAGGCTTTCCCTGCTTCCACCACAGTTAGGTAGGTCTGTGAAACTGAAGCTCGGGGAAATCCCCTCTCCATCAGAGACATTTCTGCCCTAATTAGTCAGACCCAGCAGTCCGATGCAATGCCATCTAAAACTCTGCAGGTGCTGCTGAAATATGAAATTCAAAGCATTTCATTACATGAGGCGCTAATCCCCAGCCCTTGATGGTCTGATCATCGGCAGGTGCGCAGACCTCTATAAAAGAGCTGCTGGTGGTTTTCTTCCCTGGAACATTCAGGTGTGTGTTAACACAATACCAAGAGGGAAGGACACTGGTAGTGATCATCGAGAAGCGATAGTTGCTGCATATCAATCCAAATAATAAATAAATAAAGGCCGTTATTCAACGGATTCAACCCATGGTCAGATCTTTCAATGCAGTTCTCAGTCTAAGAAATAGGAAAAAAAGAGAGAAAAGAAAGAAAAAAAAACCAACCACACAGCTACATGGCAAATCCTACAGTATATTTGCAAATGTACTTCATACCCACTGTCAAGCACGGCAGTGGAGGGGTGATGATTTGGGACCAAATTAGCATCTTGCAGTTACTGAGCTGACCATGAGCTCCTCTGTGGACAGGATTATTCTGGAGGTAAACAAGAGCTTCGTAAAGTCACCAGATAATCCACATTATTTTTAAAAAGAAAAGAAAGAATCACAGGTTTTGTTTTTTTTTAAGTTTCTAATCAAGTTCAGACCTCAACCCAACTGAAATGGACGGTTGTGTACAAATACTCAGAAACTTCAATGAACTGAAACAACATTGCACAGAAGAATGAGCCTAAATTACTCCACTTTGATGAGAGATTGAAAGTCAAATAGAAAATGACTGAATGAATGAAAAAGAGCAAGACAGGCGGCATACAAATATTTAAACATCCAATTTGTATTCATTAGGAATTAAATATTCTTCTTATTTATATTCTAAGATGTTGCCGCGAGATTACTTGAAGGACAGAAATAGCTTTTCATTTGTGACAACTTTATTGTTACAGCTACAACTGACTTTGTCCAATGAGATACTTCCCTTTCACTGACCTTGAGCAAAAAACTATTGTTCTGCAATGACTTGTCTGGCTTATACTCTGCATACATACACGCAGTTTATCAGTGAAAACAACTGGAATCCAGTTGGAGACTGCTAACGAGTCACATCATAAAGGGTCCATTTATAGGCGATATGTCACTGGCACAGAGGCCTGTTCTGCATGCTGATCTATTGTGTTCCCGAGCACCTGTCAGTTAATCCTACACCACCCTCGGGTGCCACAGTCTGTGTGATCAAAGTAAATTAACATGTAATCAGATACAGACACAAGCAGGAAAGCATGCGCGCAATCATTTCCCACAAGGCCGGTTTATTCTTGCGCTTCACTTGGCAGTACGTTTGAGGTACTGTAATATCGGTGTGTGACGGTGAGAGGTCAGCATACTCTGAGAAGGAGGAGGGAAAAAAACATGTGATTTAATGAGTTGTCTTTTGGACAGTGTGACTTCGGTCAGGGACACTGTGTTGAAGCTGAGAGAGAGAGATCAGACTCCCCATGCGTGACCGCAGCGTGTGTGTGTTTGTGTGTGTTGCGGCTCTCTGTGCGTCTTGTTCGGGGTCCAGCCGGAACCTTTTGTGCAGCCGTGGACACGTGTGTCTGTATCCCCAAACCGTCATCACCATGTTCCTCACGTCCCGCCCAGCGCTGCGCACAAACCATGCGGCAAATTGATTACATATAAAATGTAAATGCTGGCTTGACTGTCCTCGGCATGTTGATATCGCAATCAAAATGATGGCATTAAAGGGGCAGTGCACTTTCTGCGGGAGTTTGGGACACTGATGAAGCTGAGGTTACGCTGCTCTTAATGGGGGTGCGAATTGCTCATTTGAGTCATCATTTTTTTTTGTGTGTGGTTTGGCACTGGAGACGGTGAATCCCAGCAGAGAGGGAATTCATGCAGATTTTCTCTTTTTTTTTTTTTTTTTTGAAAAGGTGTTGTTCATGCATTTGACTCCTTGTTCTCTCAGCTGGAGGTCATTTCAAGCGTAAAGTCCCCAGATCTGAGGCCCTTCTGCCTCATTGCCCTGCTCTAATTACACTTTGGTGTTCTCTGTGCCAAGGATGTGCCACGCTGGGTCCAAGCAGCTCGCCTCATTCCTACCAGGCCACCACAGCCCTCATAAAGCAAATGCATCCAGAAGCGAACTGAAGCACAGACGTAAACACACACACACATACACTCACATACACACATAGACGCGGGCACGTCCTCCAGAAATATCCTATTTTGCCTGATAATGATGATTGATGTTGATCTGAAAAAGCTCTGCAGCAAAACGAAAGCTGGTTGGCTCCATAAATCAATTGTTTGGGAGGGGCGCCACTGAAAGCCCACATTGATCATCACACAGGCCAAATGTTAGCATCTCCAAATCATTTATTCTGGGCGGCATCTCATACACAACATCTGCCGCACTGGCAGACACAGAGGGCAGAACGTGTTGCGAACCAACGGGTGCAGTCAGCTGCTGGGAATGTACATTATCCAGAGCATGTTGAGGGTTGGTTCTCTGCAACCTCTAATAAAGGACATGAAGAAGCTGGCGTTTGCTGATCAAAACAACTATTTGATGATCTTTTTGAATTTTTTGAATTACAAGTTGACGCAAAAGAGTCAAAATCACCAACGGAGGTGACTGTAAAGAAAAGAAACGCTCCTTAGTAGAGCACACATAAAATAAGAAGCCCTGTATGAGTTTGTGAAAATGGCTGAATGAGAAACACATTGTAAACCACTTTGTAGAACATAGATAAGGTTAAAAGACGCTATATAAGTGAAGACCATTTCCCATTTACAGATATTCACAGAGAGTAAAGCTGTCATGAGGGCTGTTTCAGAAACGCTGTTTAAATGGGGTAGATTTAAACGCTCACTGACTCATAGCAGGAATGCTGTTCATATCTGCCAATTTGGACTTGGTTTTCACTCATTTTGTCTCCACTGCCCTGCAGAGGCAGTGAGCAAGAACTACAGATGCGGTGCTCTCAGGTAATAAACAGAGCACCAACCAAACTATTCTCTCTAAGCTTTCCTAAGATAATCTATTTGTTTAGTTCTACAGCTAGTCTTGCAGTTTATATGAATGGAAAATCTAAATAGTTGGCAAGTTTTCCATCATAATTGGAACAAATTAAATTTTGAAATCCTAACTTTTTCAAATGGACAGTTTGTTACTTGATGATGTTGTATATGGAGGTTCTCAAGTGTTTTCTGATTGGTCAAAATTCTCTAAGCATTCCTATGGGGGCCTGAGTGCCTCATGAAAGCGCTCAACTCCTTTTTCTCATATCAAGCAACGATAAACAAAACTTTGAGAGATAATCTACATTTTCAACTACTACAGGTCCAGGAATCCAGCCACACATGTTACAGCCAGAATCACATTCTAGACAATAAAAGTCCTCAAGCAGAGGAACCGCAGTGACCAAGGTCACATGATGCCAAGATCTCTGTTTTTATTCAGTTGAGACACGTGTGGTGAAAGTGAAAAACAACTGAAATATGGAGAGCCGTAACCATCGAGGACGTGGCTAGGGAACAATTCATTAGTGTTTTGCAGTCCTTACCATCTCAGGTCACTGACTGTGTGTCATTAAGTTGGCAGTGAATGAATGTAAGCATAAATTAAAGCTTCAACCTGGTTGCTGGTTGGCTTCAATAGATGCTGGCTGATGCCCCAAGTCAAATGACAAGAGGTGCGTTTGTATGTTCCATGTTAGAGCAGACAGACTGGAGCCTCTAACGGGATCAAACTGCTTCTCAGTCCTTTCAGCAGTCATAGCTCTACTAACATTGACAGGGCCAGTTGCATGTAAACTACCACTCCAAACCACATGGCGGCGGTAGTGCACCACTTTCGCTCTCTGTCAACTGCCAAAAGAAAGGATACTTGCACTAAACATCTGCTTCGTTAACTTGCTGTTCTTTTAGCTAGGTGTTCTGTCAACATGCCGCCTCCCACCGTCCCCATGATGTTCTGACTGATGTCATCCTCCAAATCACACATCCTGCATAGTCTGCAACCTCATCCCTCTGTTACTACTTTGCAGATCACTATTTCACACAGCACTCATGTTGCCTTAGTGATGCCTCTGTTACTACCTCCCAAGGAGATACAGAGACAAGAAACAACATCGTGGTGCATCTGAGGCTGAAGGCGCTAAAGAGGTGGAATGAACTGGAGGTGTGAAAAGATGTTTTTCAGTTGGTAACGACTTTAAACAACAGAAAGAAAATACCCGTGAGCACAGAAATTGATAGAAACATTGACACTATGGTTAGAAAAAGGCATTAGTTTGTGCAGCTGAAATTCTACAGCTTGCTCTGATGGTTAAGCTAATTAGGAATATTTTTGCATTTGTCTCGTGTAAACAGATCAGGACTTCTCGTGTTGACAGTTTACAGCACTGGCGTCTTGCATACTGCAGCTTTTAATGGCCAGTTGGACACCTCTGTTTGTTTTTGACGATACATGACAAAAATGTTTATAAGCGCAGAAAACACACCGCAGCTACCGCCCTACATTTTACTGACATGTTCATTACCAACATACTGCGTCTCTGACTTGCACTGCCTCCTTATGTTAATCAAATACACAATCTGGTCACAATTACATTCCCTTCAAAACCTGTCAGCTGTTGCAAATTAGTTGCATATACACATAATTTCTAGGAGACAGAGTTGGCATTAGATGTGCATGCTGCTCGTTCCTGATCCATCAGCAGCAGAACCAGAGTTGCGTAACGTGGCAGCACAATACGAGCTACAGTAGCTCTGTCGCTGTGACACCCAGTGACTAACTGGCTGGCCCAAACACGAGATGATTAGACACAGTGGGGAAATATAGTGAGTGAAGGGAGACAGGGAGACATTGAGAGAGACAGTTATAAGAGTCCAGATGTCCTTGAGAAGATAAGTGTTTGTGGTGGGGTGTGCAGGGGCCGGTGGGGAGGGGGCGATCAAGGCTAAGACAGGGAGGGAGAAAGAGAGGTGAGACAGAGAGGAGGGAAGCTGATAAAGAGAGACACAAACAGAGAGAGGGAGAAGAAAACACAGCCCTCTCTGGTGTCTTTCGCCCGGTGTCCACTCTATGAGGCAGTAAATCGCCCCAGTTCAGTGTGTGCTCTCCAAACGCTGCCGCACATTATTGATAAATCAGTATGTGTTAATGAGAGGAGCTGATGTGGCCTGATGAATCATGACACAACAATAAGCACACACACACGCACAATCTGAGAGTCTGGCTGAATGTGTGTATGTGTGTGTTGCTAGCTACTGTCACCCTGTCATTTGCTGTTTGTCTCTGATACAACTCACACAAACACACGCACACACACACACAGACACACAAATCAGTTTGCAGAAGCAGGATGAACACTTGGCCCCCGTGCTGCAGTAACAACTCCAAGTGTTATTCTACCCTGTTAACAGAAGAGAGGAGGGCTTCCACGGCAGCCCGAGCAGCCACTCGGAGGACAACACAAGCTATTTTAGTTTTGCTTTGATATCCAATAGGCGGCTTAACATCCTCATTAGATCATATCAGCAATGCACACACACATACACGTCGAATGCAAATACATCCAGGCACAAAGCCGGGGTGGAATTATCTCTCTCCTGCACTCTCTCACCAAATTATCATGAAATCTCATCATTTGTTTGTGATTTATTAGCTTGTGTGAACGTGCGTGGGTGTGTTTTTGTGTTTGAATGGCTCCAAATGGTGGTAATTCTTGCTACGTGTACCTGCTATGTGTGCGTTTGCGCACATCGAGATGACCTTGTTATGAGCTGAGTGGGCTGAAGTGCTGGAGCATCATTAGTATGGGTTAGGTGAGGGTTAGAGTGTGTGTGTGTGTGTGTGTGTGTGTGTGTGTGGAGGGGAGAGGGTGGCATATTGAGGAGGAAATGGTATGGGAGGGAGATATGTGGGTCAAACAGGGACGCATGGACACGTCACTGCCATCATTCGTCACATTCGTGCAACAAATGATTGAGCGCACAGACACACACACACATATACAGGTGTACTCTCAGACACGCGCGCTTTTGTTTTTTGGTACACCTCATCCTCTCCCGTAATAGCCTCAAATGGCCTTCAGCAGCATGAAGGGAAACTGAACAATCAGGAGGCAATGTAGTGACGCACTAACAGACAGCGCTAGCTGCATGATAACATCTACACACAAGAACAGACAGCGGAGAGTGTGGACTGAAAATAGAGTGGGCAGATTTTTAAACTGGAACACAATGGGACCTCATGCGTGGCAGTACACATTTAGCCTCTAAAACACTCATTAAAAAATGGTTAAATAGAGTGCCAACTGTCTTTTCCATTGACTACCTTTACACAGATACTGTGTAGTGGTGGTGGCTGTATAATTAGCTGCAATAGCTAAAGGCTAGCCTAAACAATGGCTGGTATTGTATCATATTTATCCATCTATCCACTTCCTTATTTGCATTCGTTGTTTGAAAAATCCCACTCAAACTAAGCGTCCTTATTGTCACTTTGAATGAGGTCGCGTCAAGTTTCACCAAACTGAATCGTGTGTTCTGAGTGTTGCAGTAGCCTGCTAGCGAACGCCAAACATGGGGAATTTTCACCTTTTTGTGCTTCAACACAGGACTATTATTTACCATTTATTTCTATTTTCTTTCTTATGCTTCTATTTTATTTTATTTTATTCATATTGTATGCTACATCCTCCAGTGTTCCTCAGAAGGAGTCCTCTGCGCAGGGGGTCCTGTGGGCCATGGCCGCGGGGTGCTGTCCCTGGTACTGGCCTCAGAGTGGTGTCTCTGTCCTTGGCTGTGGCCTGGTGGACTCCTGGTGCAGATGACTCCTGTGACAGTGTTTCCTCACCTGGCTCCTCTGTGCTCAGCCATACAAACATTTGTGTGTGTGTGTGTGTATGTGTGTGTGGTGATGTGGCATGCGTGCGGGGTATTGGTGATGGGGTGTATGGGGGGAGGGAGTATTGGGACACTGTTTCTTCAATTTGTAAAGCTCCTTCTGTTGCATTCTCTTGTATGAAAAGTGCTATATAAATAAAGTTTTGATTGATCTGATTTTAGCTCCACAGCTTAAGCTAGTCATTGAAATCGGCAAGACTGTTTCATTTCCCTTTAAGTATTTCCTTCCTTTCTTACCTCCTTCTTATTGTTTTTAAGCCAGATAGAATGTTAGCAAAAGCTGCAGCTTTAACCCCACTGAGGCCAAGTTCACGCTGTATGATTCTTCATACTTCAGTCTTAAGATAGTTAAAGCAATACAATGCAAACATTGCATGGCGCGAGATTAGTAGATGATTAATTTATACTGTGCGATTGAACATACACCGAATCGTGGCTACAATAGAAGTTAACACAAGCGTACTTCATGTTCTGGTTGCTGCTAATGTGCCTGTGAGCTGGAAGTAAGCGCTTCCTTTGAAAAGGAAAGAAATTGAATGAAAGAGAGGAAAGTGTCTTGTCTTAATTTGAGTTGCACAGTTTTCTTTCCCTGCGATGGACTGGCGACCTGTCCAGGGTGTACCCCTGCCTTTCGCCCGAAGTGTTCTGGGATAGGCTCCAGCAGACCCCCGTGACCCTGTACAGGACATAGCGGGTATAGATAATGGATGGATGGATGGATTTTTCTTTCCCGTTTCTCTGTTCTGTCTGGAGCTGTTGTTGCTAGGCTACTGCGCTCTTTGGATGCATTGATCTTTACGTCATTTCATGGTGCGTTCCTATTGGTCGGTTAATTTAGAGATCATAGAGGCAACAACAGACCGTCACACTCTGAGACGATTCCTCCAAATTTCTGACACTGCTGATATCTGTCGCAGTCCATCTCTGATCACATGATGGTTATATCTTTCATCTTGTCTCACAGCGAGATGTGTTTTTGAGCTACGACGGCGGATCTTTCCCATAATTGTGTATCTCACATCTGAAACCTTGCGAAATCATACAGATATTCGTAATTAGCTCCATTGCTATGTCTTAGCTGCATTAAAGATGTAAGCACAAGGAAGCCTGGTATGCCGAGCTTCAGCCCTGCACCACCCACAAAATGATAAATATGATTTATCAATTTATAAAATAAAGTAATGATTTAAAAAAAATGTCAACAAATCAGTAAAATGTTTGGGTATGAAAATGCAAAAACTTAATTTTGGAACAAGTTCACAACTTAGTGAAAGTCATAGTGGGAAAATAGTTCAACAATTTAAGAAGATTTCTAAATGGTATAAGAAATTTGGGAGTTTACGATCTACACTAGATCGTAAGATTAGATGAATCGATTTGAAACTGGTGTTTGCAGTGTTACACAATACATGTAGGATTTGGCCATCTGTATTCTTTTATGGAAGCCCACATTATTAAAAAACAAAACAAATATATCTCAAAAATCAAAAAGAAAAAAGAAAGCATTTGGTTTCTTCAATTTTGAAAGTCTTGTTCAACAAAAAGGTTATTTGGACCAGTCCCAGTTTTCTCTTTTTTTTTTAGAAAAATGTTATGAACACCCCAATTCAAACCAAAAATGTATACAGAAAAAGATTAACAATCAATAAAATGTCACAAATTTCTTCACGTTGTTTGGAAGTGAAGCGTTTTCAACAACCTCTGCACTTTCCTTGGAAGCAGGCTGCACTAACACACTGTCCAGTTTCACAGCTAATTTGATGATCCTGTGTTTTTGCTGTAATAAAACAGCAGCATTAGTGTTCAGAGGAGGTCATCACCAAATCATCATATCACTTCAATGACATAATATACATATAAATACTAGCATCATGTGCTGGAAGCCACGTGAAACACATTGTCACCGTGATTGAAGGCAACTTGAAGTTAAGTGAAGGCCATGTGTAAGCAGGCCACTCTGAAGTTCTGCCAGGAGGAGGAGCGGGAGGACGAGGTGGAGGACACAGCTTGAGAGTATTCTAGTCGTTTATTCCTGGCCGAGGGTCAAATGTGGCCTCAGGCTAAAACTCAGAGTGGGGGGTGGCGAGTGGGGACTCACACATGGCAACTTTAGCCATTCGCATGCACTATTGTTCTGCATATGCTAAACAACAAATGTTCCTCATGGGAATGAGACGCATGCTGCCACACACAGGACTTAAAGACCCCTGTACATCAAAACCTGAAAATGGTGCAGCTGGTAATGCATCTGTAACCACGGCTCCACACCTCGTGTCAGTGATTACCATAATAAATCCATGAGAATGTTCGATGCAGTGACGCTATTAGGAAAATGACTTCAAACAATGGGTATTATACACATGTGGCCTTTTCCCAAAGAGCTGGCACTTTCACGGTCTGTCCAACATATTTTACAACTATAATTACAATACAGAGAGCCGCCACCTCTACGGCAGCTGCCGTTTCCACGTTAGAGGCTCCCCATGTAATTATCATGATGAACTTGGCACGTTTAGGTAATAAATATCACAGAACATGTACACGAATACACTTACACAAGGTGGAAGAGGACACGCGCTGCATGTGGACGTGCAGGCCGGTAGAAGAGAAAGCAGGAGTGCATAAAACTGGGAGCAAGCACACAACCCTGTCTCATGGTAAACTGTTAAATAGGCATGAAATGGAAATCATTATATTCATTCTGATTAAAGCTTCTTTTATTACTGCGCCACACTTTTCTACTTTGCAGAGGGCAGGGCTTATCACAATGAGGGTTTATTTTAAGGTAAGCTTTCCTAACCTAAACAACATACGTAGTTTTTAATGACTAAACTTAACTAAAAATATGAAACTAAACAATAAAGTTCAGTTCTGAAGTACTTGGGTCGTATGTGAGACGTCATCGTCAAGATTTAAAGAAGTGTAAATACAGGGAGAAGGTCATTTGTTGTGGAAAATACAAAGACGTGACTTTTTTTTAGTGAGGTATCAAACCTATGTGGATTGTATGTCATCCCTATATTTCTTAATTTCATCACTGCATGCTTTCATAAATTTGCTTGTTACGTTTGAAAAACTGCAGCATTTTCAGCTCTTCACACAGAGAGAAATCTACACGTACCAAAATGCATTAATTCAAAAATCACACCAGAATGTTCTCATCATAAAATCTGCCTTGGGAACAGGAAAATGGGAACCTACGGAGATTAGCTGTTGTGCTGGTGATTCTTTCGGTTGCTTGTATGTGTTATGCTGACTAAATTCTTAAAATGAAGCAAGAAAGGATTGTCTTCATGCAAAACAGTACAGGAATCATGCAGGACTGTAAACTATTTGATTTAACTTGGTGTTAACCCCAGAGGAATGCAATTTTATGCCTTTTATGCCTAATTCAGTGGCTTGATTCAACGGTTCATGTTTTGGGGCATTCTCACCAAGAAAACCAGAAGTCTTGGTCTGATTATCCAAAAAGTGCAACTGCTATGTTCACACTGGACAAAATGAAGTGTAACAAGTCGTAAGTGGAGCAAAGCCTGTAGGTGTGACAGCATCCACTGTTACCGTCACTTCAGCCTGAAAACGAAACACAGCTACAGCAGGAGAGGCGACTGAAAAACCGTACTGGGGGATTTCAGTCTGAAGATAGACGTGACCTGCTCTTCAGCAGAATATATTGTGTACATGAAATCATGATCACGTGAAGGGATTTTGGTTCAAAATGCTTTCTCACCTGAATGACTGCTCCAGATTTTCCAGATGGTTTTAATTTAGGACCACCTCATTTTATTTTGGTGCACAACCCCAGTGCAATGATTGGCTTCATTACTGAATGACATGAACCGCTCCAACTGTTGTCCGTGTGATGTCAGATGTTGCTGAGCTGTTGCACCAGTGCGTTTCAGTTGCAGCTTTTCTGCTGCCAAAAGGTAAGAAATTTTCAACTTCTCACACTTTTCAGTGGGAGCGTCAACAAATGAAATTTCTAATCACACAACTAGAGCTACACTGGCGCTCTTTTAAAGCTTGAGGCCTACTTGTTTAATGAGAAGGAAGAAATCTGATTGGTTACTTTTGGTATGACGAAGGCCTGTTCAAAAAAACCACCACTGAGCGTTGCCTCGGTGCTGCCGTGTGACCCCCATCATGTTTGAAACCCTCTAATACACTAATGCATAGTTAACCTGAAAAAATTGTTTTTTAATAAATTAAGGTTTTTAAACTTTTGGATCTTCTGTCACAGGATTAACTGAAACTGAGCAAATCTTTTGGAAGTTACTATTTATTTGTATATAAATTTGTTGGTTTGTTGTTGTTTTTTTCACTTGTTTTTATGTGCCTTGAAGAAGGAGAAAAAACTCATCAATTGATAACATTTTTGACAGCTCTTGTTTCCAGAAAATATACATAACTGGCACTTCTTGAAGTTGCACTGCGTTTACTTCATCAGAAGTTGTATAAATAATAATACAGCCCATGAACACTAGGCATCTTCAGTTTCCCCACTCAGTCAAACCTAAACTTAGAAATGCATTTGCCAAGATATCCAAATGTAACATCTGAATAAATTATTTTGTGAGGCAAATTTCAGCTTATCATTGGCTTTTATGTTGGAAACTATAACCAAATGCAACGCAGGCTCACACTCATCAGTGCCAATGTCTCATTTAAGTTTACTTATTTAAAAATCAAATTAACACGCAAACACTCAAGGTAGCTGCCTTTAAGAAACCTCATGAGCAATAATGGCCTCGAGAAACCGCAAATAAAGCATCTGTTGACATTTTTTAGATGTCAGTAAATGACTGCATGTAGGAGTCAAATTCACTGAGAGTTTACAGATTACCATGTGTGGGTGTGTCGACATGTGCCCCAACAAAGTCGTCTCCGCAGTCAAATGCATCACTACATTGGTGCCTGTGGTCAGCGTTGAAGAACTGTGTGCATTAAGCTGGAATGTTCAACCTCTGCTGCCATTAATACTGGATGAGTTGTGCACAGCTATGGGCCAGATTGGCTGGGATGCTTTCCAGATTCAGATTAAGTCCTGAACTCTGAAATTACAGGCTGCAGATATTCTCTATTTAGGCTTTACAGGATTAGGATTAATTTGTAGTCTGCCTACACAATCCAGTTGGCCAGAACAGGCCAAAAAAAAGAAAGAACACTTGCAAAATGAAAAGGGTTACAGCAGAAGGGGAGAAATCCCAAAAAGAAAAAAAATGGGGGGAAATCCAAACACAGAAGGCCTCTAGGAACTCACCTGGTCTTTTTTCCATTTTTCTCCCTCGACTGCCACATAGTCGAACCTTTGATATTAATATGAGGATTTGCTTCTGGCAGAGCGACTTGTTGCTCTTTGGGCAGGGCTTGCGCTTGCTGGCGATCTGCCGGTTTGCTTGGGGGTCCTTGACCTCCCTGCGCTGGCGAATTAGGGAGCTGGCAAGAGCGGCCATCTTCCCAGCACTGACCCTGCCGCCGCCTCACCAGCCTTTGGCGGCTTGGTGGCGTCCAGGTGTCGGGGGGTACCGTGGGCCACCCCCCTGCCTGCTCACCCAGGGCGATGGAGCGCCGCTGAGTGAAGGGTTCAGACTGGAAGAGGGAGGAGCTCCTTAAGGTGGTCCAAATCAAAGAGGAGAGAGGCAGAGGAAAGGAGGAAGAGGGGTGAAGAGGGATGGATCCGTCAAAAACCCGCCCAAACTTGACAACCACAGCGCACAGACTTTGATCAGTAATTTATTGCCTTGAAATTTCTCTTTTTTATGTTTGTTTCCTTTCAAGTAAAGCTCTGTTATATCACCGTCCTTCTGCTGGGACAAGTCATATTGTTATCCTGCCAAAATCCCCCCGACAGTTCTGTCCCAGTCTGAGAGTACTCGTAGCTCCAGTGGAGTTCAGCTCAACCCAGTCTGAACGAGAAATGGACCATCTGCAACATAGTGAGACCAGACCCATGCAAAATTCACACTGATCCCTTCCCAGCCCAGATCCGAAAATTAGGAACGACACTGTTCAAATAAAAAGTCCCCAAAATACCAGTCGTGACAGCGGTGGGACACGCTGCAGCTCCTTTCTGTCCTTCACCAATAAAATCTCTCCATCCGCAACTGTGTCAGGAGAGACAAGTAGAAAAAGAAGTAGGGACTGCCCGAGTTGAGGTATCAGATCCACAAGCTGATGAAGGAAGGCTGCCGGACGGAGTGTAGTTGTCTTTCAGGCTCTCTGGGCATCACCCTCGTGTCCACTCGTACCCTGAGAGAAGAAGGAGAAAAGACAGAGGCTTGTGATAAATCCAGCGTTTCCTGGAGATAGAGGTGACATTCATGAACGAGAGAGCACGGGGATCAGGAGATAGACGGAGGCACAGAGGGAAAGCAGATGAAGGGAGGGAAGGAGAGCAAGTGAGTCTATTCTATCCCCCTACCCCCCCATCCAATGGGGCTCTCCAACTCTCCAGAAGGGTGCTACACCACAGCAGAGCGCAGCGCTGTGTCCTTCAGCCACGCGTGCCGCCTCACACCGGGGGGAACGAGTGTTGAATGAATGGAGAGGAGGGAGGGAGAGGAGATGATGTGATGGGGAGAGCGGGTTGGAGATCGTGCTGAAGGGTGGCTGTGCCTTACAATAGGTGGTGTGTTGCCGGCGCTCACGCCAGTCTCCAGCGGTGGGGTGACAGTAGTCCGGTCTGGTTCTGTTGAGTCCAGCTGTTGAGTGCAAGTACGTCCAAGGCTGTGTGGGAAAAGTACGGGTCTCCCAAACGAGGCATCTCTCAGTCTCAGTGTGCACATGTGATGAAGTCTGCACACATGTGCATGAAGCGGTGGCACAAGGTGAAGGTGTACGGTGGTGAGGGTGTGTGTGGCAGAGGCAGCATGTATGTGTGTGAATGTGACTCGCTGTCTCGCTTGTCCGTGTTCACAGTGCATTACCAAGCGAGTGCCAGCAGCATGCTTCACACACTCTGTGTCTCTCCCTCCCACTCTCTCTCTTTCCCTCTCTCTCTTTTTCACACACAGACACACACACAAACACCCTCCCTCCCTCTTTAATTCATTTCCCTAAACCCTCCCCTTTGCTCCTCTTTCTCCTTCCTTTTTCTCCTCCCCCTCCGTCATTCAGATCACTCCTTCCATTTCTAAGATTCAAAGTAACCTCTCAAATGCAAAACCAGGACGGGCTGATCCTTACCTCCAGGGGTGCACCCCCGAAACCTCCTCCGTGACATTGGCTGAACCAGATGAACTAAGCTAGGCTGCCAGTGCTCTGGCGTGGACACATAGATACGGTTCGTCGGCCGCCACATCATCAATATCTGAGTCGCACACGAACACACCATCGTTTGCACTGTTTGAACATTACAATTAAGTTCAACATGACAAGACAGTAGATTAGTTGTAAACAAGAGCATTTACACACACACACACTTTGTTTTCCAGTTTCCCCCATTTGGTCAGCGCAGGCGGTGCTTAAGCCAGCATGAGGGGTCAAAATGAACAGCTTGATCTGTCAGCTATGATGGATGTTTGGGGAATAATTTGTTTCTTGCAAATGGGTGGCCCAAAGTCGCAGTTTGTCTGGCTTAAATTTGATTACATAGTTTCATGCAGCAGTTGACAGGTGTCTGGAAGTCAAAGTCTTCCATCATTCGGAAGGTCAGCGGTGCAGGTCAACATGTTGTATGCCCCTCGATGCGCTCACCTGCGTTTCTTTAACAGAACAAAATTAGGTAAAGGGCTACAATAGGGTGCACAAAATGTTGCTTATTTACTGCTTGATTACCAGGGGAAAAAACAAGGAACTCACCACTACTTAACTATTAGTTAATCGTGAAGTTTTAAAGTGGGTTTTAAGGAAAGTAATGCTTATTTAATAGTCAAGTAATCAAAACGAAAAGAGTCGCTGATCAGGAATTATTGGATAGCTGACAGGAAACAAACAATGAACTAACCACTAACTTACTAACCACAACTACCATCAGCTAAGAATCAATGTGTGAAATGGATTCTAAGAAAAGAAAAGCTTAGTTAATGGTCAAGTTGTCCAAATGAAAAGAGTAACTAATTAGAAATGATTGGATGATAAATTACACCATTCTGTAATAGTTTCTAGTGAATGGCTACACAGTGGGGACACGAGTGCTGACAGCAGCCCTGCTGGTTGTTGATTATAAGCTACATTTGTTTGACTTGCTATTGGAAGGTCACTGGTTCAAACACCCCCCACCCCCCCAAAAAAAAAGAGTTAAGAGGAGATGGCTGGTTTGGCTTTGATTAGGTGATTTCTGCTCAGGCTGTTTGCCTTCAATGTGTCAAACAGATGGAAGTTTTAGGATGAAATCCAAAATTCTTTGGGTAAAAATGTTTTCTCTTGTCCAGAACTGACAGTGTGATACCAGAGTCCAGAAGAAACAAACATTCAACAAACTTTTGTACTGCTTTTGTATTCTTTTGCATTTTTCACACCTGTCTTTGCTCTAAAATACGTTGGAGAGATTGTGTTGACTTGTCAATACAACCAGTTTTGATTTGGTAGTTTACTTGTCAATACAACCAGATAAAAGTCTACGGTGTAATGAAAGAGTGTTTCCCTAGATCCTGTCTGGTGCTTCTGCAAATGTATAGTCAAAAAAAAAAAAGAATAAAAAAATGATAGATAAAAGATATATACAAAGAGGGCAGTCAGTTTTTCAGTCATAAATAGTAGTGTAGGTTTGGCAACATGTCATTTTCTACAAATTGTAGAAAGAAGAAATCATACTTGTACAGATGTGTTTTGTTAGTTTTTTTAAGTTGCTTTTTCAGGAAAAGATTTGGCCATAAGAAGACATTGAAATATTTAAGGAACAAAAATGAGAACTCCCTGTTTTCCTTTTTATATGGTCAGGATGAAAGGGTATGCTGGTGCCTTCCTCCTTGAGGCTTTTTCAATCACAGCTCTCTATATTACATCCATGCATAATGTAGCCTGTACTTCCAGACTCTGACAATGCGACGCAGCTATACTTACGGCTCAAAACCAGGTAATGGAGAGAATGGAAAGATGCCCTCCACATTTTATGTTACTCTGGGAGCACCTCGGGCAGCTGGCAGTCCGTTGAATGGTTAACACGGGTGCAGAAAGCCACGCTTGTCAGGTCTGAACCACCCAACATGCAGGCAGGGAAAACCCCAAAAGGTGCAGAAGGTTTGGATCAGGAATATGAGGACACGGTCTTAACTGCTTCATCACTTTGCTGTGGCTTCAACATTTAAATTATAGTAAAAACATTGATTACGCCTGCACTCATCTTTGGTTTGGAACAGATTGCAGTTATAGTTTTATTACAAAGGATAGCGATGAATGCCCTGCAAAAGATGAAATGAAGGGTAGATATGAAAATTCTTGATTTAAATAATTTATCTAGAATATTTTAGCAAACATGGAGGAAAAGAGACATCCGTAATAGTTGCTGTTACCTTTTTTCTTTTTAAGATACTTTAAATGAGGCTGAACCTCTCCTTTTACAGCACCTATGTGAATAGCCCTATGTGTGTAGCCTGCCTTCGTTAATGGCACGGTTGTGTACGTCCTCCGAAAAATACACAATACGTACATAAGATGCAATATCCACTTTAACACTAGAGGCCCTACTGTAGGTCAGTGGAACGGTTGACTACATGTGAACTGTCACAAATCTCTTCTGCAGTTACAGCCTTTATACACACAACCGCTAGCTGTGTGTGGTTGTATTGATCTAGGGCGGCAGCCTGACGCGACAAGTGGCCAAACATTGCAAAAGACATATGAAAAATACTGTTAATGTTTCTCATTAGTTTCCCACATCTGTAAAACGAGACAAACAAACCTGTTCCAACGATATTGATTCTCTGTTGGTGTTGATTTTTCTGGCTGTGACCACAACAAAAACAAAAGAATATCAGCTCTGCATTCTGCCCCCAAGCACAGAGCTCTGGTCTAGACCACTAGTTATGCTGCTATAGGCCTACGCTGCTGGGGGAGTCCTTTGGACACTGAGCATCTGTCCTGTCTTAGTTGACTGTCCTGACTCATTTAATACAATCAACGTTATCTATCTTCCGTAGTCTCGCTCTCTTCTTTCTTCTCCTTTTTCAGGAGGTCTCGTGGTGATGCTCT
>JBAMYA010000010.1:1397223-1410575 GCA_037176975.1 Arrhamphus sclerolepis
GTTAGTCCAAGTGATACTAGTCCAAGTGATGCTAGTCCAAGTGATGCTAGTCCAAGTGATACTAGTCCAAGTGATACTAGTCCAGATGATACTAGTACAAGTGATGTTAGTCCAAGTGATACTAGTCCAAGTGATGCTAGTCCAAGTGATGCTAGTCCAAGTGATACTAGTCCAAGTGATACGAGTCCACATGATACTAGTTCAAGTGATACTAGTCCAAGTGATGCTAGTTCAGATGATACAAGTCGAAGTGATACTAGTCCAGGTGATACTAGTCCAAGTCATGCTAGTCCAAGTGATACTAGTCCAGGTGATACTTGTCTAAGTGATACTGGCCCAGATGATACTAGTCCAAGTGATGTTAGTCCACATGATACAAGTCAAAGTGATACTAGTCCAGGTGATACTTGAATAGAATACTTTTCTCTGGTTGCATTTGAATGCCAAAGTGACTAAAGAGACTGAAGAGCCAAGTGGTCCAATTTACATTCAAATGACTCCATAGCATTGGCTTTAGATTTAATCACTTCCTTTATATTTTTGTTGCACCAGTTTGGAATGATGTTCTCAAAGAGACTTCAGTAGTAGTGTTAAGAACGAGTACTTACATGGAACAGTGACTGTACTCTCACATGCTCCGGACCAATCGTCCTGCAGCTACATCACAGATCATTCTAGTTAAAGGCTCTTCATGTAGAAAGACCACTTCTGACTTCAAGGGGCATCATGTCAAAAGAAAGGTCATGTGTCAGCCGATGGCATGAGACACAGCAGAGTGGTATTATAGGATGTTGGGAACTGAAGGGGTATATCCCAAACAGGTTGCCGGTCCGTCGCAACTCCACACAGAAATAAACAGCCACATATACTCACACTTTTACAAACTTCTGAATCAGATTTCAGCTTAATGTTTTGTTTTTTTGACTGTTGGAAGAAACCATAGTACCTGTAGAAAACCCACAGCACATTAATATATTAGTTTTATTTTCATATGAAGTAATATTTGATTATTTCTAGGACGTATAACTTAGCTCCTGCAGTTTCCTGAACCTGCTACCAGCAAAAACCACCCAAAGTAGCGTTGGACTCCTGTCCCACATGTCTCTTGTGGCAATTACTTGTTTTTTTGTCCAACATCGACAATAACTATTCGCTTTATAAACTGTGATAGTGCTGAAAAAAAATGAAGGGGGAGACCCTCTCCAATACTTACCCGAACAGTTAAAACTGTCCTGCAGTCCAGAAGTGCCAACAAGGTGCTTCTGTGTCTCCACAGAGACTCATTTCTGTACTTTTGTCTGAGAGCGTTGAAGGAGACGCTCTCAGGGGGGCAGGATGGAGATGAGGCATTAAACCAAACTAGCTTTTTATTTTCGCTCCATTGTTGGCGTAATTGTTTACATGCTTGCTTGTATATTACGGCTGTTAAAGGAGGATTCCCCTTGAGGGCGCGTCAGCGAAATAAGACCGTACAAAAGCTCCAGATTTACAAGATGTAAATAAGGAAAATGGAGACAAGGTCATGGCCAAAAAGCGACAGCTGCACTGTCAAAGCCTCTGCATGAAGGATGTCGGTCATCCAGTCACATTTGCTACTACACTGTCACATTCACAACCAAATCTAGAAACAAATAAAAGCATAACTGAGGCAACTGACATAAACATGCAAACGCATTATTAAAAGCAGGTATATTTTTGGACTTCCTTCCTTCCTTTTGCCTGCCAGTTTTTCAATATCATTATTATTAATATTATCTTCTTAATTCTTCTTAATCCTATGTTCCCCTTACATACTTTCTCCAACTGTTTTTTTGTTGTTTGTCTTATTTTGTGTGTCTTCAAACCCATGTCAGCCGCCTCCCTGAAGAGAACGGTACTATATTGTCCCCAGTGGACTCATTAAAGTTATATCAAGGTTGAACACTGACACATTTGGTCCAACGGAAAAAAAAAACCCCAAAAAAAACAGCTTTCTTCTAGAGTCTCCAGCTAGCTTCAGCACCAACCTCCTCATCACTGGTAGTCCCGCCCCACCCCTGCTCGAACCAGGCTTACCACCAGCCAAGATCAATGAACAGTTATTCTTCTTCTTTCTTCAGAGAGATAAAAACCCACGGAAGACAGAGACAGCAAGAAACCACCCATATCACCCATCGACCACCTCTGGACTGCCCTCTGAAGTTTGACAGAGCAGATGGGATACAGCTCAACTCTTAAAATAGAACATGTACAGAGATTAAAGACACTGCTGACTCTATTTTTTTTTTTTTGGAAAAGATGATAATATAGGTGCAAATCTACAATGGCTTTTAATGCTTCTAGTTTGCACAATCCAGACATGAATAGAGAGCATGACACAGATTTAGAGGAATCAGCTGCAGCCCAGATTAGATGCATCCTGCTTTCCGGCCAGTTTGACGTAACAGTCAGAATCCATGTTGTGGTGAGCTGTGCAGCTCATCCTTCCAGCAAGCTGGCTGATTTCCTTTCTTTTTCACCGCTGCTTTTATAGTACTTATGTTCATGTAGTTGATATTTGTCCTTAATATAGCACAGTGGTCCTGTCCATTGGTTTTCAGAACCAATGGACAGTGGCCTCTTGAAAACATTTTCTTTCTTCTCTGGTTTCCTTGTGATGTGCATTATATTCAGTACTGCTTCTTCCACATATACCACTGCAATTTATCAACCCATGTGCCACAGGTCGCCACTGATGGATTCATGGAGGAATTGAGTTACAGTACTGACAGCATCTCAAGGTCAGGAGCTGCCGCAACCTCATGAGCACTTGTAGTAAACTTTCAGCATCACAATCAAGCTGCCGTTCAACGGGCATGTGGGGCCAGACAGGTAGCTGTACCGTTCTTCTAGCTTTTTATACTCTATACACATACTGAGGAGGATGAGGAGGAGAGGGTGTGCCCTGAAAGTCAAGTAACTGAAAACGTTCAGGAAAAAGAAAAAAAAAAATTTAAATCTGTAGAGGAGGCAGGCTGAAGAGCAAATAGCAAACCAGGTTGTGAAGGAGTGTTGTGTTCAGAAAAGAGATGTATTACCACAGCACCATCTCTATTTCGCAATCTTAACATCTCATATATGCTATCACTTCCCTGTTGTTGGACTCACATTAGTATGAGCTGACACGCCGCCACATATATTAGTGTGAGCTGTCAGCTGAAGCCCTAACAACCAGCTAGAGAAGGACCAGTTGAATGGTAATGCGGGCAGCGGCGGTGGCTGTGTTGGCCGACACGCTGAAGTGTTACCACTGTGACTGAACTGTATATTGATGCGGGTGGTTATAAAACACATATCTCCCTCTTGAGCTGACACACACACACTCACACACCCAGCATGGGTCTCAGTCGCTGAAACATAATGAGCCTCAGCGGTGATGTAGCTGGTGGCTGTCCTGTAGAACAGGCTTGGCCGTTATCCATTTCATGTCCATCTGTTGACATAAGTGACTGTGGGTTGTGGTGGCATGGCCAGGGCTCCAAAGTAATGGCAGCACTTGAGTATGCAGATACCAGTTTCCACTGTCCGTCACCTGGGCTTTTACTGCTTGTGTTTTAAGTGCTGTCTGGAGGAGCTCTGGATGGGCTGTTTTCAGCACCACAGTCTCCATCTTCTCTGCTGCTATGGCAGGTTGGGTCTGATTTACCAAGCTGTGCAAACTTGGATGCAAATTAAAAGAAAACCAAAGCGCCAATGAAAGGCTCTGTGGTTAATTACTTAGAATAACATTATGATTCTGATTGTACCAAGCGTGGGTAAACTTATCTAGATGAAGCTTTTACTTGTGGTCTGACACATACAGTAGGTAATAAGCACAAAAGTGAATGCATGCCACTTGTGCTTAAAAATATCTGAGCTGGCTTATTTGGCTCTCGTTGAAGTAAAGACATTCATTCTGGCAGCAGTCTGTTTGTTTCAAGCTTACGAAGCCAGGGCTGCGTATGAAGACCGGGGTGTTTTTCACAAAAACCCACGAGATGTTTTCAGAAGATGAGCGATGAGTGATTGATGAGGAGATATTCAATGAATATGATGAAAAAAGAAGTCCTGTGTCAGAGGTTGTTCAGAATCTCTTACCCTGCCTTGAGATTAAAATCCATTATATTGTGGAGAACAGAGGATATGGTATAAGAATGAGACAAATATTAAATGTTAAATGTCTAGAGGATTCAGATGTGTTATAACATGATTCCTAAGAGGAAAGACATCACCAATGTCAAGTCTGTTACATCTAAAAGTAATTTGGCATCTACCAATAATCAGTCAGAGACATTATAATAGTGTTAATTCAGAGCCAAATATACTGATAATCAGAACCCAGAACTAACATAAAATGCTGAGTCACTCAGCAGCCAATGAGCTACTGAATCACAGCTTTGTCCCGCCTCCCCTGCTGTAGATTGACGTGGCCCTGATTTGACACTCATTTCAGAATTGCAACCATGAAAAGAAAAAAACGCAACTGAGACAAGACGATTTAATAAAACAGATGGTCTTAGAACTGACTGAAGAGAAAAATGTAACCGAGAAAGATGACAGAACTCTCGGTTACAGACTTTTAGCTTCAGATTCTGGGCTTTGGTTCTCAGATTTTGGATTTCGATTCTCAACATATTTGGCTCTGAAAATATATCCTCGAGTGGAAACGCCCGTGGCAGTTCTCAAGGTTTCCAGGACTAAAAATTCATCTTACACTCAGAATGTGCAATGCTAAGATAAAATTGCACGAAGCCCAAAAGTTGCATCACAGACTCTACAGGTTCAGTCAGCATGCAAAATTCACGAGGTTCAAAAGAACACCACGGAAGATAAGTTTCCCTCTTTTCAAGCACAAAAGAATATTTTCATTCTTTTTATCTTGGCTCTCCTTTGACAAATCAAAGAATAACATGTAGATATAAAGTAATATAATCTAATATAAACTAATCAAAATTCATTCAAAATTCAATTTTTTCAGCTATGTTTCTCAAGGTGTCAAGATACAGTCAGCAGAAAACTTCAGAAACTCATATGTGCTGTCATTTAAACGCTCTATTTACCTTGTTCCATTTTTAAAAATATATCTATCTTCATAATTTGATATGATGATGTGCTATACCTGCAGTCACATGCTGAAGTTCCAGCTTTGTCTCAGAGTAGATTTTTTACTGTTTAAACTTAACTGGAGCTGGTACCAACTGCGTGTAAATCGTACCTTCATAGGTTAGACATGTGTGGTGGATTTGTAAATGTGCAGCATATTAGACTTTCAATCACACTTCAAGAAACCCTCCATCCCTCCTTTTCTGAGTAAACAGCATTTATTTAAAGTACTTCTTGGTGCTGTCTCCCCCCAGTCGAAGCATTGTTAGCCTGTCGGGCTTCAGCTGTCCTGATGGCAGATGCTAATGAAAAAAATAAGCCTGTTCGTACGCAGTGAATTAGAATGTCTCTTACTTGACAGGCTCTTGCTTCCTTCTGGTATTATTTGTGTGTGTTTGTGCATTTGTGTGTTTGTGCGCTAGTGCTGCTTAAGAAGGAAAGCAGGGCCTTGACAGTGATGAATGAGCGGGAGAACGGCAGTGTTACACTTTTGCACTCGATGAAGCAGAGCAGGCAATGATCGTCGCCGTTATTGTCAAGATCAGCAGCGAAAACACAAGCCTTCAGGATGTGCATGTGAGCGTGCGCGCACAAGACGAGAGTAAATGTCTTTATGCTCACGCTAAAGAGCAAATGCCACAAAAATTTGGATACGCCTGTTTTGATTTACCTTAACTGAGACATTTTTACCCCCGTTTTTGTTTTGTGTTAATATTTAAGGATGTGGCATCTGTATCCTCAATCCTTTAAAGGAAACAAAACACGTTGGGAAAATTGTTCATTTGAGGTTCGTCACACTTTATGTCAAAGCTGAGGAAGGAGAGAAGGACTGAATTCAAATCTGAGGCTCACCGCTAGGCCAACATCCTCCCTGCGAACAGATTTCAACTGACCATATTTTCACAGGTAGCAGCTCGCAGCAACGGGAACATAAATGTCAGTATTCTGGCTCATATCAAACTTTGGGCGCACTTATCTGCTTCCCTCAGGCTATAGTGTCTTGGTGAGAATGACTCATGTTCTCTTCCCACTGCCCTTTTCACATCCCTTCTGACTGAAATTTACCTAAAGAGTTAGACAGGTGGATTAAATGTGCGGGGAAAGTTTCTCACTTTGGGCGGGTTTTGCCAAGAAAATGTTAGAATTGCAGAGGCAACGGTGATCACAACAAGAATATCATAAATCAGCCATGCGAGCTTAGAGAGCATGAGAATGGAATAGTAATGTATAGGCAGCATGTAAAGAGTGCAGTAGATTGAAGTTAGGGGATGAAACATTGGGTCCTGTCGCTTTAATTAGTCAGGGTAAAAGAGTGTAACCTTGATCACACGCTACTGCTAATGGCTAATGAGCGGTGAGATTTCCTTGCTGGGATGTACGTTAACGTGTGTGGGTTTTTGATGGAAGAAGGGAGCTGGATTGTTAACGCAAAGACCTGGGAAGAAAGCAACCAGAGCTCCCATGGTGCCGACATGAAACAATCTCTTTCCATTTGGCTGTAAACCCCAGGGACCTGAAAATACTGTAAGTGGGGGAAATGGGAGAAGAGGCTGTCGGTTCAGGAGGGTGCAAGTCAGCAGAATATCCCGGTGCTATTTTATTTTATTTTTATTTTTTTTTCTGGTCTTTACTCTTTCTCCCTTTTGTAGTGAATGAGCACATTTCAAAGGATCCTCTGTTGTCGACGTGCTCGCCATGCTGGAAGACAAACCAGCATAAACGATGCGCATTGTAGGTTCTGTTGTCTGCTGTGTGCGCTTGACACGAGCATTCAGGACTTTGTTGACAAGTGAATATATAAATTGATTTTCTAAAGGTCTCAGGCAGACTGAAGCATGGATTTTTTTCTTGACGACTTATTTTGTGAGACTTTGACAAATCTTAAGAGGTGGGAGTTGTCCTGATTTCAGCAGGTGAGTCAATAAAGACCATTGCTAAAGTAATTTCTTTCAGAGAACTATTTAATCGTCACAAAGTACACAAGGAAGGGGAGAACATGTCATCCTCTAAATCTCTAGTCGCATTTACCTCTCCCAGACTTCATCCATGAGCCTTTTCAACCCCCTTTTCTTTCTTTTTTTTGCCACCAGTTCACCAAGGTTTTACCATCTCTATTATCTCCACTTGCCACTTAATTAACCCACCGATCATGACATACAAAAATTATTTCTGCAAAGGCCATAATAGAGCTCTCTTCCCTTTTCTTGCTCTCTTTACCCTTTCATAAACGGTGTTCGGGCAAGCCGAGGCTAAATCAGAGTCATCACCTAGAGCCAGATGCTTTTCCCGAAATTTTAGTCAGTTCAACTCTTCATTAGGTTCATAACAGGGTTGTAATGTCAACAGAGCCTTAAAAAAAAAAGAATTAAAGCAATTACAGATCAGGGAGAAGGGTTCAGGTCAATGCTGCTCATGTACAACCCCTCAATTCATTGCAATCCCACTGCTAAACCCTTTCATGGCAGCCCCCTTGTGTCTGTGGATGTTTCCCCTTCCTTCCGTCTGCCACTCTTGGTCTCGGTCTGACCTGTACTCCAGAGCAGGTTTCCAGGCGTCCACTCAGTTTTGTCCAATTAGAAGGAGCTCAGAGATCATTATGGAAGAAGGCTTCTCTGACACTTCCTCCTCTCCATCTGTTGACTCTTTTTTCCTCTTTACATCTCTTGAACCCGCTTAACAAGTTCCTGCCTTTTGTCTTTCCTGAACAGAAACCCTTTTTGTTCTGCCTCTTCACTCTTGTCATACATTCTTTTGCTCGTGTCTCACCCTGGGTCTCTTGACTGCTCTTTCTGCAATTAAATCCTCTAACCCCTTAAGTGGGCTTAGTTCTCTTTCTAAAATGCTTGTTGTGTGGTTGGAAACCTCCTTGGATCAGAGGCGCTTGTGGTTGACCATCTCTAGGATCTCATTCACACTCAGTTTTGCAGTACGATTGTTATTCTTACCCTAAATTCCATTTATTCGTAACACAGCTAAGTCTTTTTTTTACTTTTCATTTTAAATTTTCCAAAATGTTCAAAGTAAAGTAGAATAAAATGGGTAACATGAAAAATATTGCCAACAGTCCACATCATGTACAGGTATCCTCTATCCTCTTTCCATTTGTTAGAAATGTTTTTTTCTCATTTTCTGGTAAAAACAACTTCCCCAATCTCAAATCAAAAGACATCATGAATTCCACTGTCTTCATCTGCCCAATGTCTGAGGTTTGGAGGCTCTAGTTTATACCAGATCTTTCATGTTTCCAATATCTTGTCTAATGTTGCGCGTATATTTTGGGCATAGCCCAATCACATGACTGTTTGGCTTCCAGGTTCTCCACACCTCCTCCAACACTGATGCTGTTACTTTTTGCTTTTAATATAAGGTCTCTGAAAGAAAAGAGTCAAGTTTTTCAGATCAAATTCCCTCCACCACCTTGAACTTGTAGTTGGGGTTGTACAATCCATATTAAATTTCAGTGGTCGCGGGTAATTTTTATGCCCAGTTCTTTCTCCCTTTTACTTTGATGAAATCTGTTTTTAACTATAAACTGACTTTTATGTCCTTTAATGTCTAAAGCCTTTTATTTGGGTCTCATCCCATGGTGTCCCCATGTCCCATGGTGCCCCTACTACGCGTAAAGTCAAGTATCTATCTGTGAAGAAAAGCAACTTTGACACAATTAAGTCATATTGGGATAGATTTTTCTCAGGTAATAGCTTTACTCAGCAGCACAGTGAGCCGGTTAGCTTCCTGGCTGTGGAGCTTAAAGCTCCTCTTGGTACTCCATCAACACCTTTAGTTAGAACCAGTTGGGAGGAAAGCTGGTCAGGCACTTCATCATACCTTTGCTGCACATCAGCATCAGATCTCCAAGGAACGTTCCAAAGTGGGGTGGGACCTTGTTGTATCTGCTCTGGGAGCCACACACACACACACATCTGCCATGGTGAAGCTTTTCAATTGCAGCTGAAGAAAATAAACATCAAGGCAATTAAAGTTAAATATAGCTACATCAACAGAGAAGACAAACCATCTTAGTTTGTGATGTCATGTGGAAAGGAAATCGTTTTGTGTAAACAGTCAGTAGCAAGGTTCCTCATGTCAGGACTTAAAATAAAGTTTTGTTGATTTGTAGGTCTTACAATTAATTAGAAAGGAACGCTGCAACAGTATTTTTTTCAACAAAAAATAAAAACCAAAGTGAGCACTGTAAAAAAGAAAAAAAGGACAACCTATTATTCAGTAGTTTGTAGAACCAAGTTTAGCTGAGATAACATGAAATAGTTTTCTATATGACATCGTCAGCACCATGCCTTGTTTTGGAGGAATTTTGTCCTCTTCTTAATTACAATATCATAGGTTCATTGAAGAATTTGTTTGCAGAGTCCTCAGAAGGTCCTCCCACAACATTTCAGTCAGGTTGAGGTCTAGACTTTGAGCTATTGCAACACTTTGATTTGTTTCTCTTTCATCCATTTGTTCAGAGTTTGGAATCATTGTCATGTTATATGACGCAATTTTGGACAAACGTTAGTTGTCGGAAACATTGCTTCACATTTGAAGAATATGTTTGGATACAGTTTATCATTTAAACAGTGACTGCAAGGTACCTAGTTCTTTGTGGCAGCGAAACAAACCCAAATCATCCCCCTTCCACCTCCGTGCTTGACAGTTGGGATTAGATGTTCACATATCATACGTGTATGAAATAAGTTATTGTTATACTGAACCTTAATTTTATTGCATTGTAACGTTAAAAGGACAAGCTTGTGTGAATGAAAAGGTGGGATTGTTCAAGAAGTATTTTTGTGTGTGTGTGTTTTTCAGTTTAATATTACCTTAACTCCTCATTCCTCACATTTTGTGCTCACATTTTTCCAATAAATAATCTCTAAATAAGAAATTAAATTGGTATGTGTTTTTTTATTTTGTTCAGTTGCTGTTCCAAAGCTATTTTGTTTGTTGTGTTTTTTTGTGCTTGATATTGCCTGTAACCTTGACGTGTTGCAGACAGTCCCTTTTTCCTCTAAAAATGTAGCTCTAACAAAAGTAATAAAAACATACAGCAGCTAGCACCCTCCCAAGTGGCCCCCTGTAAATATAAAAGAGTCAAAGACGGTGAAGATTCAAAGGTACAGAATGCCTGCAGGGTTAAGAAGAGCTGAGCATGCCCAGGGGTGTGATGAATGGATTCCTTTCTTCTCGTGCGGTGGCCCACTGTTGCTAAGGCTTGAGGGAAAAGATTCTGCAGGAGACGTTTTTTTTGTTTTTTTTTTCATTTCTACCTCGGGAGATTCAAATTATGGGGTCTCTGCTCTATACATTTATCCATCTTCTGATGTTTATTTAATGGAAACAGGATTTATTGTCATAGAGACAGCGGAAAAATGTCAGTCCAACGTGTACGTGTTTCAGCGTATGAAGAGGATGAGGTCTAGATCACCTGCTGTTCTTATCCGGAGGAGTTTTGAGAGCCTGAACTTCTCCAGACGAGAGTTTGCGTCGTCGTCTCACAATTTTGCTTTGTGCTTTGCAGGACTGCCGACTCCTGCGGGTCTCACGGCTCCGTCTGTCATGCACACATTCTGCGACACACATGCAGCTTTTTCTTGCCTCAGGCATATTCGACTCTGTCACTTACAGCATAGGGGTAAATATGTTTTTAGGAAGGATCTCATCTGCCAAGTATTCTCGGCAGCTCGCAGTTCTTCTCTGTACTACTGTTCAAATGCTATTACATTTGTTCTCATCAAAGCCAGGTTTCAAGGTCAGTCGCGGTGGACAGGGATTTAGAGTCCACGCTTCGTAGAGAACAAGTCAAAGATTGTGGTTTAACGTAGATAAATATAGTTCCCGGGGGTTTTGCAAATCAAGGTTAGAGATAAAACCATCACACATGGGGCTAGTTGGAGGGAACGGTGGCAATATTTAACCCCCTGGAAAAACAGAATATACAGGGAACAGCGCATCTGCCAGCCTCTCTCTCAGGTGTTGATATGCAGTGTTATGCTGCTTGGAGAATCCTATTTACTATTATTATTATTTACTGGGACACTGGAAATAAACACAAGCCCTGTCATATCTGGTGATTGCATTGCTTTTTTTAACCTTGATTTCCATGGAAATGAACCCTGTTGAATTTTCTCTACTTCTGCATAAGTATTACAAAAACTATCAACAATCCTTCAATAGAGAAAGATGGACCAATTTCAAAAAAAGAGAGAAAAATTAAGCCAAAACATCATCCTTGGTAATCATCATTAAACTTAATTGAGTGGAAAATTTTAACTTTATAATCGTGTCTGTGATCAGTTGTCTTTGCCTACTTTTAGGACGTTGTGAAGTTTGATGGTCTAGATCCAATTATTCAGAAATAAAAGAATTCTGAAGGTTTTTATGCACGACTACACAACATAGCACACACCCCTCCAGACTAAGATGCCAGAGGAGCATCGATGCCTCCTAATAGAGTCTGACTGATACTGGATATTTGGAGCTGATGCCAACACTGATTGATGGGACAAAAGAATTTTATATATTGATTCTACATATCAAATGATATTTTTGAAAATACATTTATATTTATTAGGACTTTGAATCTGTAGGTCTCACATGATTCACTTTGATGCTGATTGTGTTTGAAAAGTTTAATTGAAAAAAGTACAAATACTTTTATGTAAGTAATAGGGCGAGACCCTAATACTTTTTCATTAGGTTAACATCTGATTTTCCATTTGGGTATCTGTGTTTCATTCGTTCTTGTTTTTCTTTCTTTTTTTTTGTAATATCTCTTGATGAGGGGTTGCGGTAATGGCAAATTCCCATGTACATGTTGCAGCGATGCACGACAGAAGAAGAAAGAGGGGAGCTGGCTCTCACTGATGGGAGCTGGCTCTTCTGATTTGCTACGTTGGCTCGATGTAGCATCAGCTACATTTGGCTCATTTGCAAATCTACAGACACACAAACACAGTTCATTCCAGTTTCATCCACTATCTCTGCCACTTTCTTCCAAGCTTCACTTCTGAGCCTTGTGTCTCTGTGTGACCACAAACCTTCATCATAAAAAAAATTGGACGACTGAACGCCGCAATTAATAATATTTCATCCAAATTCCTGTGAGGTCCCATCGTAGATGGATATGCATGCTGACTTTCTCATTTGAGTGCATCATACAACCCGAGCAAAACAAGTGGCTAGCTCAAAGATGTAACATAAATTTTTGAAACACATCCCACAGAAAAGAGTGAAGTGGAGACACTAAAGCTAAATTTCCACAGAACACGGATATGGTTCAGTTTTGCAGTGGTTTTGTCTTAGCTCAAGTCCCAAAAGCAAAGTGAAGGGGAGGTTGGTTCAACTTTATGCAAATGAAGGTATGAAGTGCCATGGCGTTATCCAGTCAAAGTCGACATCCTTCTCTTCTGAGCTGCATTCTGTGGATCTGGTTGTTCCTCTTGTTCGTTGCATTGGTGGTAGGATCAGGTTAGAGAACATGAAAACTTTGTCTCTTCATTGAAAACCATGGAGGAAAAGTTGATGGAGGTTTCTGCAGGTTTCCTATTTTTATTATGATTTACTGCATGGCTCTCAGGACAGCGGGTGGAGAAAATAGGCTTGAAGGTGGAGAAGGTTGAGAGAAGAGCTACTGTCATGTCATGGCTGACATTCTGTGGTTACCCAGATGTGGCTGTAACGTACACACCTCCATGTGAGAAACTATGAGGAACAATGCAGTGGTTCAAATCTCATCTAAATCCCTTTGAATTGTTTACTCACAGCCTCCACATGTTAACGTAATGTCTGTATATGAGTCAGAACCTGCTTGCAGAGTTTTATTTTGAAAATTCAGCAGATTTCTCTGTGTTATTCTTGTTTGACTTCCTGCCAATTCGATGTGCTGTGTCTAGCAGCAGTCCGGCGCCACAATAGACTCAGTACTCATCTCTTTGCAGTCCAGAGTGGATGGTGGCCTTTAGGACACTTCTAAACCGCTGCAGGGCACTTCTGTTGCTACTACTCTTATAGATTTCAAGGACCATGGTTTACAGTTGCTGGTGCAGCGCCGTGTTCTATTGAACTCCACCTATTAAAACAAACTGCTATGAACAGAACTACAAAGATGTTGCGTAAAAGTGTGCTTTGGTACTGTATATTGTTGTGTAATTTTTGCTGAAAAGGCTGTGATGGACTGGCGACCTGTCCAGGGTGGACCCCTGCCTTTCGCCCGAAGTTAGCTGGGATAGGCTCCAGCAGACCCCCGTGAC
>JBAMYA010000010.1:1410675-1446179 GCA_037176975.1 Arrhamphus sclerolepis
TATATATTTACACAGTTAAGATGATGGTATCTCTGTATTGTGTCTTGGGATGAGTTTTGTTGATTGGTACTATTCAGCTAAATAAACTGAATTTGTTTTTGAGCTTTGGATGGACTGATTTCACCAGACTGTGGTCACTGTGGCATCTGGAAGAGCAAAAACACAGTGCTCCAATTATATTAGACATTTAGCAGGGAACTTGGCTAATATACAGCAAAACATGCATAAATTTGAAACTAGGACAGAAAAGACCCAGAAAATGCATCAGTGCCTTCTTGGTATGTCTTGGGCAGCATCCATTTTCATGTCTTTGACTGAAACATTTTGGGTCACATAAAACAGATGTTTCTAAATTACAGTGAGATGAGTGGGGCCTTCTTTAGAGGCCCAAATGGAGCTTGTTTTGCAGGTCTCTTCATTAATAGATGTAAACCTCTGTGATGTGCAGCTCCGGCAACAGGATCACTCCCTGAAGGGTTACCTCACAAACGCTAGCCTGCAAGCGGTGGAAGAGATGCACTCATGTAAGCATAGACACCAGCACAAACACTCGGCCTCTCAAACACACACATACTCTGCACTTCATGGCAGCCGGCCCATAAGTGGTTGAGGAAAACGTTAGAGAGGCCTGGAGTCAAGATGGCCCTGATTGATTAGGCGGGACGAGATGTTCTCCTCCTCGTGTAAAGATGATAATGACAAATGCAGCAGCCCCTCGACCATGGCAGGCAGGTTTTGAGAACCTGTGAAGAGGAGCTGGAGTGGCTTGTGCGTGGGGTTTTGGCTTCACAGGTTAAGGAGCCCTCAGCGACATGAGTTTAACAAGCTTCAGGTTGTCCGCGAACATTTTTGGAATAAAAAGGAAGACGAGAGGAGATCGATGGCAGTCTGCATGGTTGGTTAGTTTTGTGTTCAGCACAGTATCCCTGTGGTCTGCATTTGGGCTTTCTGTGTTCTTTGAATTAGTAAAAGCCTGTGCCTCGCCATAATATAAAGGAATAATATTAATTTATAATTGGGAATCCTTTGATTTAGATATAAGGTCTGTGTACTCATTGTGGAGAATACTGTTTTGCTTTTGCTTGAAAACAGTTTATAAGGTCTTCTGTAACAGTGAGGTCATCAAGGTTGGTGACTTCTTGTCCTGCAAATGTGCAATTTCTAATTACTTGCTTGAAGTTGATAAAAGTCACCTTTAGCCTTACCAAGCCCATTTATCTTGGTTTAGGAGTGGCACCATGAATGGCATGTTGAGTTCTTGGGACTTTGGAAGGTGACAGGCCTCAGGGCTGGGGATCAATCTGGTGATTTCCAACCAGACAACTAACTCTCCCCACTACACCATTGTGAAACAGCCATAAACAACAATAGTAATAATAATAGTTTGGAAATTTGACTTTTGTATATCAAAAGTATGTAATGATACACTTTTAAATTGGCTAAAACCTCAGTTCAAAATTCAGATTTTTTGGCAGCAGTTATCTTCTGCTTCCTCCTTCTCCCCTTTTGCTTCCATTTGTACTGACTCTGCATTTCCAGTTGAGATATGACCTGTGGCCCCCGTTTCAGAACCTAATGTGAGATGAGCAGCAGATGTGTCAGTCTCGGCATCATTGGAATAGACCGAGTGGGATTGGCCGGTGAGGCGTGGAGCAGGCAGTGGCCAGGATAGCATTGAAGAAGGTAGAAGGTCAGGGAGGTAATTGATCACATGATACACTGGAACTAAAACAAAACAAACACCACACGCACACATATAGTATGATTAATTGAACATGTGACAGCGATTACAATTTTGATGGTTTTTGCTGCAAATATGCTCAACTATTAAAACTGTCATATTTTCTAATAAAAAGAGTGCCTAGCTTTAATTTTAAAGTAAATGAAAGGAAACGCATAAGAGATCGAATATATGGCTATTAATTAAATATTTTAAAGAATATTAATAATGGACATGGGCAAGATTAAATGGGTTCTGAATGTTGAAGGTTTTGATAAATGTCCAGCCTGATTAATGTCCTGATTAATTGTCCAGCCCTAATACATCACACAGTACTTGTGAATTTCTTTCAACAATCCATAAAACTTCTTTTGTAAATCTAACTGGGTCAATCCTGGTGTAAGATCAAGCTCATGAGTTTACCAAGATGAAGACCCATTGTGGCTCAAGCATAGAGCCTTGAGGAACTCCCATATTATTTGGGTGAAGTGAAAACACTGGTACAGGAGGCCACATTCTGTGAAACATTCATGCTGGAACACCTTACTGTGAAGTGTTCAACACACTAGTCAACTATAGAAGCATCCCTTAGATCTCTGTGAGAAAAGCAGGTGTAGACAAAGCGTTTATTCAAAGATGAAAACCAGGAAACTATTTCTGGTTCTATATTCATTTCCCATCTACAGCGTTAGATGACTTTGAGCTTTCAGGAAGACAATGTGAGCAGTTCCACGTTGCTCTGATGCACCTCCATCACTCTTGCTCCTAACTCGCCACTCTTCACCTTCTGTGCTTTTAGGACCGCATGTTCACTATACAACTCTGAAATAGAGAGGCTGAAGCTTCCTCCCAGCAAGACTGACGTATCGCTGCACAAAAACGCATGCACACACACCACAAAGATAAATAGACAGACTGTCTCACAGATATGCAGCTGTCAAACACAGAAATACAAATATAGAAATGCACACAACTGTGATGCAAACACAAAGACATAATGTGCCAAAACCAAGAACGGAAAGCCAGAAGTGCAATAATTATCTCTCTCTTTAAAAAAAAAAAAAAAAAAGCAGGATTCACATTAAGGGTGCTTTTACATTACATCATTTTAGGGCAAATTTGCCAGTTGCAGAGGCTGATGTGTTGTTGGCTAGTCAACAGGCATCTGGTACAGCCAGTGCTACCAAGCTACAACCAGTGAGCAAGGCACTGGGTGAGGTCTCTGCGTGGACGTCTCATCCATATGTGTTTTATCAGCAGAAGGAGGTGTTAAGAGAGCGGTCGCTTGGCTGGTTGCTGTCAGATTGTGCAGTGTCCGACCCTGCATCGGTGATTAATCACCCAATATGAATAGCAAAATGACTTCAGGACTCCCAGTCACAAAGCAGAGGAGTGTAATCTCAGCAGCCCAGCGATCTGCTGACTCTGAATGTCACGTAGCGTGAAAACCGTCCAAAATAGCTCTTTTCATATCAAAGCAATGCAAATTAATTAAAACAATGAGGTGATTTCTTTTTTTACTTTCTGTGAGCTGGACAATTTAGACCTAATTCACAAAAGCAACATATCTGCCCTGAAATAAAGACAGACACTCAGTGATTTTGGTTTGGCGTTACTTACAGAAAATTCAAACTTACCGGCCACAGTCATTAACCGAGGACTGAACAGTGTTTTATTTACTTCTTTTTCTTTGCAGGATTTTGGAAAAACGCATTTTAATGTACCTTACCACAGTGTTGTAAAGCACACCGTTTTAATATGCCAGACCAGAGCAGGATATAAAGCGGTAAGTTTTATGTATTATGCATGTTTTAATCATTTTTTTTCTTTTCTTTTCTTTTTAATAAGAATATGGCTCTTTTGGCTTTCCGTACAGCCACACTTACACTCTTGGATGTTGAAATGAAATCACCTCCCGTGTACATTGCAACAGTCCACTTTTAATAGACCTCTGCCTTTTTATGGCTTTGTGCATCTTAAACCCATCAATCCTCTGCTCTCTTTTCGCCTCTTTCTCTGTGTCTCTCTGTAATATCTGATTAGAGCAGTGACGCAAACTATCTCTCTCATCCAGCCTCTCTATTTGCCCACTTTATCTCGCTCCTTTTATGAGCGAGTCGATCATTCTGTCCTTTTATTTTAACCCAGGTTGAATTTTTTTTCTCCCCCTTGTTATTTCTCTTGTCTTTCAACCACTTGCTTTCACTCCATTTTCCCCAGTTATTTATTTATTTATTTTATCCTGCTGCTCAGAGAGCTGAAACCAATGCAGCAGAGCATGTGGAGACTGATTACACACACAAAAAGAAGGAACGCAATGAATAGAAAGTGAGACAGAGAAAGAGACCAAGGACAACAAAACAGAAGGAGACAGATCGACTCAGAAGCTGTAAATGAGCTTTAAGAAGGGATGGATGGACGGATTGAACAAGGACAGATGTTGCACGACTCATTTAACGAGGAACATATTGATTTCTATCTTTTTCACTAAATTATTCTCAACCATTTACTACCCTTGTAAGCGACATTCATACACTTGCAGCAGTGCAGAGGAATTGCTACTCAATATAGAAATATGCAACTCTGATTTGAAATCCTTTTATAAATTATATGCGCTCATGAAACAAGGCTGCAACTCACATTCACGTTCATATTTTCCAGGACAGCTTTCTTTATCTGACCTGCATTATTCTTCCTATGAACTATGAGCATTTTTTAAATGGAGAATTTAACCGTATGCAGACATATTTGACTATTGAGCCTTTTTGGATGAGTGAAATTCCACTGAAAATAAGCTGTCCGTCCTGCTTTGTTTAAAATGAATGACAGAAGAGGCTGATCCTCTGTTCAGTTTTGGCATTTGCAGATGGTCCCTGCAAGTTATGTGCAAAAACAGCAAAAAAACCCAGCTATTTATGGCTTATTTTTGTCAGAATTTCATTGCAAGTTCTTGTTTGTCTACATTTGGAAAGAAACATTGTTTGTGTTTTAACAACAAGTTGGAAGGTCACAACCTGTGACTGGAAAGTGCACCGTCTCACGCTGCTGAATGTGAAATTGGCCGCGTAAATAAATCAGGGTAAATGAGAGGGAAAGGAGTGGTGTGGTATCCAGCCAGGGTTGGCTGCCTGAGGAAGCGGAGATGGCAGGGATTCAGTGTTGGGGGCCAGTAGGTCCTGACCAGTGCACCAGCACACCTGCACCCTCGCTCCCTACATCTCCCTCATAACTCCTCTAATCAACTCCCAAACCAGTAATCAGGCTCCTTCACACAGCTCCTGCTCACTGCTGCCCTCCTTCCTCCTGTTTTCTCTTGCAGACCATCAGGCGCGTAACCCCTCACCTCCACTCGCTCAAGCGTGCCGTCTACTGCTGACCGCACATTCCCTTCAAAGAAATGCCATAATACTCAACAGTGCCCTGCAGTCTTGAATAAAATAAATTTGATTTGACCTTAGGCTAAATATTCACACATCTTTCTGTATGAATTTTGTAAATTGTCAAACAAACCAGCAGCATAAATATTTAGCTTAAATAGAGTCGAGTATGAAATGTCTGGCGATGTAATCATCACTGCATAAGGTGTAATACACATTTCTGAAGTAAAGTGGAATATAAAGAAAATGGAATAATACAAGTATTTTCTTTTTTTTAATATAATTTTCAGCTTTTTCAGTGCTGTAAATATATACGCACAAATTCAAATTCAATTCAAAACTATTAGACATAGTGATAATTTTTTGTTGGACTGTTTGTAAGCTCAGAGACCTTTCTGAAGGGTTGGTTTCTAGAAGTTATGAATTAGATCTATAGCATACATTAGAGCCGGAGCAGTTGTGAATAAGTGGTCTAGGCAGGTGGCGGAGAGGGGATGTAATTTAAAGTACTGTATTACGAAACCTGTCTGTCGAGATAAATCACTCCATCGCCGAGACACTTTGAGACAGTTATACTCACTCATAGACAGGATTTTAAAGAGAACCAAGAGGCCGTGGTAATACCTGTGTGCACAGGGGTGTTTCAGTGGTGAGAGGAGCCCTCCTGACTTTATTAAAGGGATGGACAGAGGTGAAGAGGCGAGGAAGAGGAGGGCAGCGGGGGAGAGGGAGGGGGGCGGTAGAGGCCAAAAATAGCTCAGAACAGCTAGTCTCTCTCAAAACAAGCTTTTGCAGAGTCACATTTGCCTCAAGCAAAAATATTTGAAGACTCCTGGAATAATAGATTCACCACGCACAGTTTTCTTTCTGAGCGTGGCCTTTTCCCTCACTACAAGAGCTTGTTTAATAAGAGGAAAGGAAACACAGTCATGAACCACATATTACTTTAAATCTCTGTAGTTATGACTCCATGAGCTTCTACACAAAACATTTTGTGTTGCTTTAAAAGCAGGCTTGATGGAAATATTTAACATTTTTAGTAGTGGCAATGTGGAGTTCACACCAATGTTAAAGAAAATAAATATTACTGTACCTGTTGTACCTTTTTAAATGCAAACATGTAACTCTAAAAATATAAATCATTGTAAACAAAAAACAAGCGGCTCATTATGTACTAATTCCTATCCAGGAAATGTCTTGGTTCCCATCATTGTTCTCAGAGGGCAGAAGTCAAGATCGACTGTAGTAACTAAACACCACGGACCCAGCAGAGATACAATTTATTGTTGAAGGACCGTCCAGCAGATACTTGATTATTTGAATCTATATGGGTCAAGGAACATCCAGCAGGCTAAGAAATCAATAAAACAAAGGTCAAGTAAAGATTTGTAAGCAGGAGAGGTTATTAACACAAGTCCCAAAACAGCCACAACCTTCATGTGGAAGAAAAAAAAATCATTTAAAGATGCAATTTCTATTCAGTGATCAATTTTGGTGAACAATTGTGTCTTTTCTATGTTCAACAGTAGTATATACATATGTCCTATAGTGGTGCACTTGTGTTGTATTTGTCTGTCTCTTGAATAATGTGAAAAGTCTGGAAAGTGGATGGATTTAAAATGTGTCCTGTGACCTTGACTAGGATTATCCTCTCAGCTCCATCAGCATTTATATTTTTTTAATTCACATTTTGAAGGTGCTTCATTGCTAATTTGTTAAAACCAATTCAGTGCTCACACGATGAAATGACGCACAGCTGGGTTTAATGCAAGTCACTTCCTCGTGTGACCCATGTGGTCACGTGAACTCCAAACCATTTCTGCTTCTGGAGAATAAACATGTCCAACACTCCCAAACATGAAAGAATGAAAATAACATGTCTTGTTTGAAAGAAGCACTGGAGACCAGTCTCAGTTTTACCAGCTTTTATTTTCTTCAAATTACATAATGGAAACAAACCTGGTGTGCACTGATGGTGGAGTAACTCTTCAATGGATAGCATATCACTTCCTCTCCTCAACTGTTACTTGCCATAAAATTTAGCATAGATGTATATCCCTCATCCCTCAAGACAAACTTTATAAACGTTTCATCAGGTAAGAAATTCAACTGACTTAAAAGCTCAGATGCTGCATCACTAAGACCCCTTTGGCATCAATTGTATCAATTTTGAATTTAATCCAAGTTAGCATTCTAACAAACAGACCGCAAGAAATATGGTGTCACTGGCAAACAATATACCTGCTAAATAAATATATGAGCGTGGTCATTATGAGCTCATTAGGAGGCAGGCTTCATCATTTTGCAACATTTATCAAAGTGCTTCCTCAGAGCTGTCATCCATATGAGATGCCATCAAAGTTGCACTCTAAAAACCAGTTGAAAGGTTCACACTGAGGCTAGCACACAAATGTGTAATAATACATCAATCAGCTTTTTTTGGAGATGAATAAGGGTTTGAATCAGTGATCATTTTTTCATTTTTTGTGGTGAATAGTATCAAGAATTTCACTCTTTGAGGAGAGAAAACGTGTCATCTGGCGAAATAATCTGATTGGGCATTGCTGTCAGGGGAGCAGGGATCATTGTAGAGACCGCAGAGATGCAGGGATGGCACGATTCTGTCCACATAGATGTTCATCCAAAGGTCACCAGTGCTGACATAAATATGCAATGCATTGCATTGGTAAATGTGGGTGAATATGTAGATTAAAAGCACACAGCAATGGTGACTTAAGAGATGCTTAGTTGCAGGACTTAATATGCCCTTACTGTAACCTCAATCTAACCCTAATTATGTAACTTTCAGCAGTAGAATTGAAGTCTGGTTTCAGACATCACATCTGAAATGAAGCGCTCACAAAACATTATTACACAAAACATACACAGATTTCTCCCAAATCCCTGCATAGAAACATAGGTGTAATTACCTGCTTAACTCAATAAACAAACACGCGCACTCCTTTTCTGTCCCTTGACTCCAATCTCCCCTCCAATCCCCACTGCAGCCAGCAAGTGCGTGCTTGGGTAACAAAAGCAAAGGCAAAGTGCTGTGTGAAATATGGCTGGGATTTGTTATTAGGTGAAGCCTTTGTTTTTCCTCGGCACGTGGGCAGACTGGGGGATTTAAGCCTGCTTATCAGAAAGCATACAGATTAGCCAAATGGGGAAGCGGCCGTCCTTACCTCACGCTGCTTTTCAAGTCCAACTCTGAGCTGGGCCATATATGGACAGCAATAGATGCATTAGATCACATCCCTGCGCAGAAAATAAGACTATAATGACAATACTTGGAATGTTGGGACAATATTTTGTCAGCTAATACTCAGCCTGGCTAACAATACTCATTCGCGTATTTAAAAATTCTATGAAAATGGGTCTGGTACCCCTTCTATTCATGGGGAAGGGTCAGGCTTTATGTGATCATCAGAGGCATCCATGAGACAACCAAGGTGGCAACTGTCACATTCCTTGTTACTCTGATTGGTTGTATCTATCCCATCCAATATCCTCTATAATTTCCCTTGTGGGATAAATAAAGTACCTTTCTATCTATCAAAGGTGTCTAGAGGCAGTTTTTTTTTTTCTATGCCTGCTGGTGCTGCATCCTAAAACTCAAAGTCAGATCTGGAGGAACCACATTGTTTCATTTGAATTGAAGAGGGAAACAGTTAAGATGCACTCAAAAATATTTATCTATTACAATTGCATATAAAATTTCAAACCATTTGAATTACATATATGTAACATAAACAGGCTAATTAAACTTTATGTGGATACATACACTAGTTCTTAAGTATTTGAAACAAATTAGATTTATTCATAAATACATAAATCTGGGTTTATTAGTATTTTTACATAGATCCAATTCTTAATTGCTTCATTTACATTTGACTTACAATTATGTATCACATTAAGTTTATTAGACTTTTTTATGTTACATTCATGCAATTCAAATGGATGGAAATTTCATACGCAATTGAAATAGATAAATCTTAAAATCAGGCCTCAGTATTTCTGTGAGTGTGGCTGGCCAAGCTAACTTTTACTGCTGCAGAACTGAAGAGCCCTCTGGCTGCTGATGCTGGTATTTGACCACAGCTTGTGCCAAAACCTGTCAGCTGTAGTTACTCTCTGTACATTGCTGTCATGGTTTTAGGAAAGGAGTAATAAACTCAGTATCCTCTCTCAGTGCTCTCTGCTTGATTGGTCAGCTGGAGATAAAAAGCAGTTACTCATGCGTGCTAACTTGGATAAAAGGAGCTTTTTAGGACATCTATTTCTTTCTGTGTACTGTAGGAAAGCAAAATGGAATCCCTTACCTAAAGGCGTACACCCAAGACCATGCTGAGCATGCTAAATGTCCAGCAGCAAGCTCACAGTATACACACATGCAGGAGGGAATGGCCTTAGTAGGGTATGGCTGTGCTCTCCTATCATCTTTTATTCAACACGGCTCAATATGTCTATTTTCAGCTTTGCGGCACTCTGTGGATGAGCTGCTTTCTAGCAAAGAGAATGGGATCATTTCTGAAAAACGTTCTAGCCCACTTCCTTATTCACTCTCATACATGCACACATGTGCTTACATGTCCGAGTAAAGACGCATCAGCATAGCTGCTCTGTGCATTCGCAGCTGCGTCTTGTGCCAGAGCGGTGGCATTGTTCCATATATAACAGCAGGGTGTCATAGCCATTTAAATATTGCTCTGCCATACTGCTCTATATTCTGCTTTGTGACAACACCAACTCATTACATATGGACGTACAATGTGCATTTAATGTCCTTTGAAGACTGACAGATTTAGAAAGACTGCGGATAAAGGGACATTTGGAGAGAGCCATAACTCACTGGTGGTTGGAAGAGCCAGGAACGTCTGTGGTAAATGGAGATGTGAGGGTTGTGTGGAAGAAGCCACAGCCCCTGTGGGAGGCTCACTGACTCAGCGGTAGAAGCCTGAATAATTAGGGACATGCTATGGGTCTCTGTCATCATTACATCGGTCCACATATTAAATATGCAGCGAGACACTTTGGGCGGATGTGCATGGGAGCAAGCGAAAGGGCAACATTGCTGGAGGACGTGCCTTGTGCCAACAAGGATATGCAAACAAGAGCTCAAGTGCGTGCTCAGGGGACCAAGTTCATAAGAGTACATGCTGATTTGTGCATGCAGATTTTGTGTACATACATGAAAGATTGACTGTTGCCTGACTTGTGGTGACATACAGAAGCTACAAAGTATAGCTGCCAGTAAAGTCATTTCCATTGACCTTTGTAGTGAGATATCCATCGCCTTTATTTACTTATTCATAAAATATCTTTACGATAGATCATATGATAAGAAAGATATCTCATCCTATCATCTATATCAGAGATGTCGAAATCGAGTCCGGCATGTCTTAAGATGTTTCCCTGCCACAATACACCTGATTCAGATTGTGCTGGGTTCACACAACTCAAGTTTTGCCGTCTCAGATGAAAGATGTGCAAAAGATATCAGCCATCGTAGCTGAAAAATGGTGGTGGTAGATCTCACAATGACACAGGAGTAAAAGATGTAAGTTAGAACTGTCTTATGACCAAGACGGAACATAACAGCAGTACCAGAAATATGAAGGAATTGTCTCAGAGTGTGACGGCCTGTCACTGCCTCTACGATCTCTGTCAGCTAACCATCCAGTAGGAGTGCACCATGACATAACGTAAACATCTACAGAGCACAGTAGCCTAGCAACAACTGCACCAAGTACTACGGAGAAACGGGAAGAAAGATGTGCAACTCAAATAAAGAAGAGATACACTTATTTTTCTTGACTTATTTTATTTTTCAAAAAACACAAACCTCACGAATCACTAGCCTAACTTTTGAGTCATTGGTGCATTAGCCCATTAGCAGCAATCCCCTAATGATGTGGTGATGAAATGGTGCTTCGTTTAGAACCTGAAATACACTGATTTACTTTTTTCGTAGCCTCGATTCAGCGTAATCAATCGCACAGTGTAACATGCTGTAAATTAATTCATATGGTGATGAATTTCCCTTCTGGGATAAATAAAGTATTTTTCATTTCATTTCATTTGGTGTGTTGTGGCAGAGTGACATGTAAGACATGCAGGACAGATTCTTTTAGAACTGTATTTGGACCTCCTGGCAGCCTTTTGACACCCCTGATCTAAATGATTAGATCATTTTGTAGTGTTTACAGTGGTTCTACACTATCGGTTAGCATATGGCTAGCTTAGCTGTGGTTTACAAAGTAGGTTTCACGGTGACTGCAGTGTCAAAACAAGCACGGGTTCAGCAGTTAAACCAGCTAAAAACACAATGTACGCTCGACTGTCAACATTATCGTAGTGGAATCATTACAGCTGACTTGAAATTACTTGTTTTATGTCAAAAAATGACAACCACCAAAAAATATTTATTCTTTGTAATAAATTTAGGACATCTATTGAATCCTGTCATCATTAAAGTGTTAGAGAGGGAGCTAATGTGATGATTTTATCTTGGCTGCCTAATCAATCACTTCGTATAGGATTGTGCTTGAATTGCAATTATTGATAATGCACTGACACTTTAAGGGCCACTGTAAGTTACACAGACTGACATGAAAAGCAGTTCTAATAGAGTTTGTGAGCTATTAAAACCATTCTCATCACATTGCAATTTAATAAAGATTCCAAGAGTTTTAAGAAGATAAAAACTTGGGAATAATTACTAGGCTAAAACACATGCATGAGAATAAGACTGGGCGATATGACATCAAATCAATATCACAATTGATTGAACATTTTAACTCATTTACGATGGATGAGCAAGTACTTCACTTTTATTTATTTATTTTTGCCCTGCTAGATGACTGAGAAGGTAATTGCTGCAGATTGTTGCAACTTCATTGCATAGGTTTGTGATTATAAAATAAGTGAAGGGAAACACAGATAGGTCACTTATTGAATATTTTAAACAACTGGAATCATTAACGTGGGCAAGAGTAAATTGCTTTTCTGAATGTTGGTTTGGATTCACTTTCGATTTAATTTCCCAGCCTCATATATGTGTATGTATGCCTGTGTGTTTCTGAACTGCGTAATGATCCCGATGAATAAATAATACACCATCTTAACAAAATTAAGCAAACGAGACAAATGGTAAAAAATAATAATAATAATAAAATGACACATAATTTGATATTAAGCTAAACTTTAGCTGCAAGTTAAACCATGGGTGTCAAAGACAACAGGGTTGATTTTAATAACCTCTGCCCATTTCTCACATTCCCTTCATCTCCAAAAATCTGGAAAAACTTGTTGCTTCTCAACTCCACACTCATCTCACCCATAATAACTTGTATGAACAATTCCAGTCCAGTTTCTGTCCCCGCCACAGCACAGAAACAGCTCTCATTAAAATCACCAATGACCTCCTCATGGCTGCTGATTCTGTTCTCATCTCCATCCTCATTCTCCTTGATCTGAGTGCAGCCTTCGACACCGTCTCACACCCCATTCTCATCAATAGACTTTCTTCTTTAGGCATCAGTCATACCCCTCTTCACTGGTTTCACTTGTACCTCACTGGCTGCAATCAGTTCATTCAGCTTAAATCCTTCACCTCACAACCCTCCCCAGTCTCTTCAGGTGTGCCCCAGGGATCATTCCTGGGGCCCCTCCTCTTCATAATATACCTTCTACCTCTGGGCTATATTTTCCGTAAACATGACATCCAGTTTCGTTGCTTCGCGGATGACACCCAGCTCTACATCTCTAGTGAGCCAAACTCCTCCTTCCACCCTCCTCCCTTACCCACTGTCTCTCTGAAAGTAAATCTTGGTTCACCGCAAATTTCCTCAAGCTTAATGGCAATAAAACCGAACTTCTTCTTATTGGCACCAAAGCCACCCTTTCCAAAATTAACAGTTTGTCTCTGACAATTGACAGTCCACAGTTTGCCCCTCCCCTCAGGTTAAGAGTCTGGGTGTCATCCTCAACAACTCACTGTCTTTCAATGCTCATATCAATAACATTACCCAGTCTGCGTACTTCCATTTACGTAACATTAATCGCCTCCGTCCCTCTCTCACCCCCCACACTGCCGCCATCCTGGTTCACAGCCTCGTCACCTCCCGTCTTGACTATTGTAACTCACTTCCATTTTGTGTCCCCCACAAATCCCTCCATAAACTCCAACTGGTCCAGAATTCAGCAGCCCGCATTATCACCAGGACCCTCTCTTCTCACCATATCACCCCTATCCTCCATCACCTCCATTGGCTTCCAGTTAAACTCAGGATCATTTTCAAAATCCTCCTCATTACCTTTAAGGATATCCATAACCTCCCCCCCATTTGTCTGATCTGATTCATGTTGCCATCCCCTCTCGTTCCCTCAGGTCTTCCTCATCCCTTCACCTCTCTGTGCCTTCCGCCTGCCTCAGCACCATGAGGGGCAGAGCTTTCAGTCGCTCTGCTCCCCAACTCTGGAACTCCTTACCTTCTGACATCGGTAATATCGACTCTTTACCTCAGTTCAAATCCAGACTCAGTCAGCATACGGTCCATAACTGCACTTTTTTCTTGTGATTTTAAAGCTGTGTTCTTGTTGTTTTATTTATTTTATTGTGTTCTATCTTGTAAACTGTCCTTGAGTGACCTGAAAGGTGCTTCAAATAAAATGTATTGTTATTATTATTATTATTATTATTAAAAGGTGACTCAACTCTAAACCTCAGAAAAATTAGCAGCAGTGCAAATGGTACATTATATGTTTCTTTTTATTTTCTTGAGATTTTCTATTGGGATCCCCCAAAACATAGATTTAAAACACAGATTTAATTAAACATTTCTTCTAAATGTTGGTTTGCATGCAGTGTCTTGAAGGATGCTGCATTCATCTGCAGGGATGAGTAACCACAACAGTAGTGAAGTGGTTCACTTGTGGGAACCATTGGTTGAGCCTTCAAAGCTCTGGTAAAGCTTGGAATAAAACCCCAGATGCAGAGGAGTTGAAAAGCAGATGTTGAAAGATGGAAGAGAAGGTTTAAACCGTTTCTCCCCTTAATCGTTGTGGGAAATGCAACATCAGCAGCAAATAAGATTGAGCGCTGATAAGTATATATGGAGACACAGCAGCAGGATCATCTTCTGTACTCCAGCTCTTTTGGATTTCAGAATTATAGGAAATATGGACAGGAAGTAGGAGTGCAACAATTCGTTGACGTAATTGATTTAGCACACTGAGCGTTGTTGCGTCATGCAGAACCACATTGCACCCCAAAGCATTCATGATGAGCCTCTCAATGCTACATTTCCAGCTTTTTACATAGTTATTTTTAATTTAATCTTTATTTATTTCAGGCTGTTGGAGTACCATCTGTCTCTACATATCCACCTGGAACTGTTCAGGAAATTCACGTTCTTTACAGGTTTAAGAAAAGCAGGAAAAGTCGAGTTCATTATGCATCAAGTGCATGTGTGTGCATGTCAGAGGGGATTGTTTTGTTGTGTTCTATCTCGCTAAGGCTAATTGTGTGTAGGTGTATCTATGTGAGGGCATCATTTGGTTTCACTGCTGTTTCTTTTGGTATAAAAGAGGACAGAACACACACCTACACTGCTGCAGCTGCAGAGGGCAGATGGGGTTGCTCAGGCACATGTCCAGCTGCCCAATTTAGAAGACACCTTCATCTAGCTTATGTAACACACCAACATGCTGAAACTCCCGAGCTATGTCGTGCTTTCTTAGGTGCTGCATGGACCCTCATAGCTAATTTTTCGGGAGGCAGTTTGGCATTAATAAATGTTCAGATTTGCTTCTGATTTGTTTTTGTCTTTTATGTAAATTGTTCATGAGATTCACTGTCAAGCATGATGTATCAGCCCTGCAGCCTTCTGAATATTATCACTAAGCAAGGGGTGTCTGTTCATGGCTCTCACAGTCAAAATATAAACCGCAGTGGTGCAGGATGCGTTTATCCCTCCCTCCCCCCCAAAAAAGAAGAAAAAGTGGACTTCTTTGCATTTTAGCCTCAAAGCAAAATCATCATCAAAAAATAGAAACTACATATAAGCTGCTTTTCTGCCCTTGAACACACCTCAAATTTGATGTCATAAAAAATGAAATCTTGATGTCATGTAAGAAATACACATCTGCCAACACGTTTTATTGTTTTTGAAGCTCTTTTAATTATAATCTGGTTGATTTTTGTGACTTTTGAATTTGTTGTACTGTGGCCACACTTGATCAACTTTTTTTGTGTGTGTGTGTGTATGTGTGTGTGTGTGATTTATTTACCAAAAAAAGCAGACAATGCAAGACTTCAGATATGTGTGTATATATATTTCGACTCCCCCTAAAATACATAGAATTCTTAAACAAGTAGGTTTTTCAAAAAGCAAACAAACGATGTGTTAGTGATTTAATCACTACAGCATAAAACATTTAGGAAGGTTATTTCAGGTTTTGTAGATTTTGTAAATTTCAACTTAGTTTAAAGGAATGAAATTTAGTTTTGAGGGACAAAAAATAGCAACCAAGAAAGTATTTGTCGTATATTTTAGAGTAAGGTTTAGAAAAGCTGTGTGGTCAGTACATCAATCATGCATATTTCAACTCTTGATGTTGGATCATTTGTTTTCATTTGAATCTTGTAATATTCAGTGTTTTTATCGCTCTCTTTTCAAAGACCTCCCAATGAAAGCCACCACATGTCACAAGCTGCAGAACTCCCTGCAAGTTCACATATCTGTTATGGGTCCGAGCCATTTGGAAAGCACACAGACTCTGACTCAGACATGTTGGTATGCTGCTGCTTAATGCAGGCGTAGCAATGAAGGAGAGAATAATTTCAGCACCGTTTTCTCCATCAATCCTCTTCGGACCAACATGCCTGCTGCTAGTGCCTGATGTATTGTTACTGTGCATTGTGTGGTGCAGCTCCATTTGTCTCAATCACCAGATACTTTTGTTATCATTCCAGCTCAGTTACTTTTGGGAATGTCACCAAACATAACAAATGGGTAATACCCCACATATTCATTACACAAATAAAATGCGAGACCTGCATGTGCCAAAAGCCTGTTTTTACAAATGGCCCTTTGGCTGTGTTTAAAGAGACCAATGGTTTATTTAGTTAAAGAATAATCACACACATCAATATTGGCATTGAGACTAATGGCCAGTGGAAACAAACAAACAAATGTAGCAGTGTTCTAATTGGGAAACCATATCATTGTAAACTATCTTCTACTCAAGAGGGGAATACTTCAGCTATAAGGGGAACACGATGCAGCATAGCAGACTGATAAACAACACACCGGCACCATTGAGGACAAATTTCACCCTCTGCATTAAGTTCCCCAAACTGAATTTAGAGGTCCTAATAACAGTGTCATTACATTACTGCAGCCCAACTGTAGATGTTAAGAGGGCCTCGGTTTTTACAAATCAGCCAGTAGCCAGAATATCCTTATCCCTGGTCAATAGTCCCCAAACTGGATTGATGGCTGTTTATTGCCTGCCTCTCTGTGGCCCCAAGGCTTGAGATGGAGTTTGTTCAGAGAGGGAGAGAAAAGTACAAGATTACATGCTACTGTTCCACTCCAGGGCCAGGTGCTGTGGCAGCTTGCGCCTCAATCTAATAAACACGTGTCTTTATTGATCTCATCGGCACTCCTGCTTGCCTTTATTTATTTATTTACTTATTTTGTAAGGTATTCCCCTCTGCAACCGCAAAGCGTCGACATGCTGAGTTTCTTTATGAAGAGAAAGGATCGTCCAGCTTGTTTTGTTTTGCCTTGTACTGTGAAACTGAAGTGTGGACCTTAAACCTGTACTGATATACCACTGATATTTGTTGGTAACTGTCACTTTGGTTTTGTTATATTGGAAATTTAAATTATAAAAGCCTCAACTAATTAATTAGCTACTAATTTTACTATTGTTGACCCAATAAAAGTGGAGCTATTCCTACAAGAGAACAACACCAGGCCATTCAGATTGTTCAGATATATGGGGCCGTGAATTTATTGGATTAAATCATAAAAAGTCATAAATCTAATAATTAGGGGATTAGTCTTTTGTATGACACCTGCATTGCAGTCTATGGTGCTGTTGGGTCTCTGCATTCACGTTAGCTGCTTATCATTTTTGGTGAACTTGACATCTGAGCTAATTAAAAGTAAAGAGAACATATCATGAGTCTAATTTTAAAGATGTATAAACGGACATGACTGGCTCTAAGTTGGCTTCTGCTTCAGCTGTCAGCTTGGCCAGTGCAGCTGGAAGCAGTCACCTTCACCTTCGCCCCAGGCTGAAGGCCACTAGCTTGTTCAAGTGAAAGAGGCCTCAGGCCAGGAGATGAGCCAGCAGCCAGTGGATGAACTGACAGATGAAGCGGCCTTCGGCCAGTGCCCTGGTTGAGCCTTTGTCCCTGGAGTTTTCTAGGTCAACCTGGAAGGATCCCCTACATCCGCTGCTGCCAGTTTCTGTAGCTGAGCAAAATTGCTGGACCGTGTCTAGGATTCAGCTAGCGAAGAATGTTCGCAGTCGCTCCGACAGAGCTTGGCTAGAGCTTTCATACCCTGGCAGCCCTAGTTCCAGATGTCTCTATCAAAAGAACGAGGAACAAGGATGGATGGACAGATTCAGAATAAATAAAGTGCAGATCGTATTAAACATGTCATGCTAAAGTTAGTTAACATAAGCCAAGCTAAAACAGGTTTAGCGGTAACGTGGGCATCTTTGTTCTGCCCATTTATGTAAGAATATGATGTAAGCTAGGTCTGATGATCACTGATGTTCCTTGTTGAAATGGCAGGAGCATAGCCTGGAATTTCTTGCGAGGTTCAGCATGTCGGCATTTTCCTCTCATCATGAATCAGTATTTTCCATCTTCTTTACCTGAGTCACATCAGCCATGAAAGGATAGATGTTTTGCATCTTTGCTTTAAATCTGTGATTTACACTTCGCAACATCGTAGTAGTGTGATTGTTTGAACGTAGAAAATTAATGATCTGTATCAGTTGTTTTTTGGCTTGTTGCGTTTCTGATTCACAAAAATCCATCTAGTGGATTAAAACAGCACCATTTTGCAGTAACTGGGTAGCATCTATTACATATCTTTTCATTCCATATGTAGTGGAGCTTCTAGGAAACGTAGAGGGATTATCTCCAAACACAACTCCCAAGAATCCTTCAAATAACCCCTTCGGATGGAGAATATGGATAAAATACCCAAACAGAAACAAAGTAGCATTCTATTTAAATTCCTGTGTCGTAAGAAATGCACAGGATAGCCATTTGTATGTAGGTCAGTCAGTTTACCAGGACTGAGTTGCTTGTTGGGGATAAGGGACACTCTCCTGGTTAATGGACACATTCTTGATTAGAGAGGCATTTGCTTTGACATAGAAGAAGAAAACCCCATCTATGCTAAACAGGAAAAAGCCAGTATGTAACAGAGAAATAGTCCTGCAGGTTTCAACTATCCAATACTTAAAATGCAGCCTTGAATGTCCTCCCCCAGGCTGTTTCACACCTTGATTCGTGTGGCCAGAACACCTCACATGCCAAACCAGAAATACAACTTGCAAAGATCCTACTGACCCACAAATGGATAGATGGGTCAGTGATTTATGTTACTTAAAGAGCCAAACAACAGTTTATAATCCTGAAAGTCAGTTTCAGCGTTTTGGCTGAGAGGAAAAATGTCTCCAGGAAGCAGCTCTTAAAAGCTCCTGAAATCACCATGACCTCCGAGACTGATACACTGCTTTAGGAGCAGTCAGTGGTGCAAAAGCTTAGCCATAGCATAAATAAATAAAAACAACAACAACAAAAATAAATAAATAAAACCCAACTTTTGCTTTAGGAGCCTTTAATGAATAATTGATGATTAATGTGACATACATTAAAGGCTAAGGGAATTAGCTATGCATTTAGCAAGATGGTTGCCATGGCTACAGCTGCACATGACTGTCAGTTGGAGAACTGACTCCTAAGTACGCAGAGTCATGGGCTCATGTTAGTGTATGAGTGTGCAGATCAGGCACAGCTGAAGAGATTGCAGTGAGTGGTATGATTTGTATAGAGTAGTAAGAAAGAAACCAACAAGGAATTATGGAGAATTAGGAACTGAGTTAGATACAGTAAATATATTCTGAAAAAAGTGCAACAGTAGCTGTCCCCCCCCCCTCTCTTCAGTATCAATAATGCATGTGGAGAGAAATGCACATACTATAGCACATACTATACTTAAGTGGTGAATATAATTATATAATTAAAAATTTGCCAAAACCCAAAATTGATATGGAAATCTTAATTAAGATAAGGATGTGCTTGCATACATTCTCACAAGTCCTCTCTCTCCTACATGGCTGTACAAATTCCTAATAATCCATCCACTTCACATACTGGTTGTAAGACAGTCCCTTCCCCCTGCTCCGCTCCAGTTAAACAGCTTCTCCCGCTCTAACTTTGTGTGTTTATTCCTCAGTCAATAGGCCCTGTCATCCAGTCAGACAGCATGGGGATGAGTAGGGTGGTAAGATGTCAGTATCTGTTTACACTACACAGTACTAAAATCACTCACAGAGATTGGCCAGAGTCATTTACATTAAATTATTTGCTCCTTTTGGCTCCAAAATGGCCCACTCATGACATTTGCTCCCTCTAGCTTTCTCCTTTCAGCTTATTTAGATCACTGCTAAGTGGTTAGAGATAAGAGGCACGGCGCTGTCACCAAAGGCTGCACCTCCGTCAGATGAGCCATATTCTCTTGAGCTGTGACCACAGTCATTTCAGTGATCCCCCTCCCATCTCTGCAGGTTGATGTTTACGCACCATATTGCAGTTAAAGTAAGTAGGCAATCATGCAGAAGCCAATGGTGTGGTAAAGATGAGGAGGAATGATGTGACTGCCCATGTCGGTGAACAATATGTATACCCATGTCTTTGCTGTGCTGAGTGCATCAAAGTGTTTTATGGATAGTTAATCCATGCTGTGTTCTGCCTTTCTGCGAACATGAAATGAGTGTCACTGGCTTCTGAATTGCAAATAAGGGGAGTGGTGGCTGGTAGATGAAGATGTCTGCTGTATTCTTAGATTAGCAAACCAGCAAGCTCTTCTCATTTTCAAAAATGATTTCAATTCCTTGTAGAAAGAGACATTTTTCAGACTTGATTATCCTGTGACCTTTTTTGACAACAGAAGAAACAAGCTGTAACACAACATTCCAAATTAAACTTATGTTTTAATGAGAGCATTTAAACACTAAGATATTGATAACAATTGCTTTCATTTGATGGAGTCAAATTAATGTAAAATATATGCCAGAGCTAGCAGCTGGAAAGTGTTCCTTTTACATAGACGCTGCACTTTACCCACCATGTCCAAGTCCTAATTGTGAGAAGACATGGTCGTACACCATAATTTGCTACATTGATCAAGTTTCATGAAATCTTTATCTGATATTTCAGTGTCTGTGCTTAGTCCAGATGTTGTGCCTCTCTGCATCTTTTGTGGCTTTGCCACAGCAGTTTATTGGCTGAATCTAATTGGACCATTGGTTGCACCTGTGAAGATGCGGATAAAGCTTTCCTGGTTTGGCTCACATGGGTGCTTGCCATGCCTGATACTGGTTTTGATGTTGCATTTTAATACAATCTTTACTTTGTTAATTTAGTCTAATCTCCAGTTTATGTTGCTGCCCTACAAGCCGGGTCGAAACATTTTTTTTTGGTTCTTTTGTTCTTCTGTTCTTCTCTTACCTGGAACTGACAAGAGTAGGAATTAGCTAAAGAACATTACCAACACTCCTGATCATAACACCATAATATCAGAAGAGGTAGTTCCATTATATCCTTAATCCATGCAATATTTATTAACGACAGAATGTAGATCATATTCCAGTATGAGACATTTAGAAATTGTGAGAACACAGATGTAGAGGTTTATCTGTCCAAGAGAGGTTTGGAATCTACATTGAATACAGGCTCATCACAAAATTCTAACCACAGCTGAAGGATTTACCAATGTTCAGTTCAAATCACTTTTATTTAAATAGCATTTATTACAACACACGTTGTTTCCAGACACTTTACAGAAACCCAGAGCAGCAAACAATGGCAAGAAAGAAACTCCCTCTTGGGAAGAAACCTCTAGCAGGACCCAGATCATTTGGGGCACTCTCCTGCCGAAAGCCAGTCGGGTAAAGGAAGACAAGAGTTGGGCGACAGGACAGAGAGGATGAAGGACAGAAAGAAGAGGGACACAAAAATATATAAACGTGGTGCTTGCAGGGTTAGACTGCAAGTTGACCATGTTGGTTGGTATCCTGCAGTGGCATCAGGTGCAGGTAAACACTGGGATGGCCAGAAGATGGAGGGCTTGCGAGGTGAGTGGGAGGGAGCTCAACATTACTATGATGGGACCTGCAGAAGGAGAACTTTATCAGGACATCTCAAAAACTTTGTTTTGGACAAGTTTTGTTGTTTTTTTTTTTAATTTTATTTTAAAGTTTACTCAGTCCTATAGGCAGTTGTTGCAATACTAAAATTATAACTATTCCCAGTAGTTTCTGCTGGTATTAGAGCCTACTCTTAATTCAAGACACATGAACGTGCACCTACCTTCAGCAGACTGGCTAATAGCAATGCTTCTGGCCAACAGGACCTCTGACTGAAAAAGCACCACTGTCATGCAGTAAACCTTTTTAGAGACAGTAAATGTGGGGATTTTGTCACTTGGATTACAAATTGCTGCAGGGTGAATATTGATTTATTTAGCAAATTAAACAAAATTTTATGTCTACTGCAGGTTTAAGCTGCTTTTCAGAGCTGGGAAGGTGGTGTAAATTAGGTTTGCCGATTGAACAAAAAAGACAGCACCTTATGTATGTCCAAGTAAAACCTAATAAAGGATTCTCAACAGGTTCAGCACCAAGAGCAATACTTACTGTTGTAGAGCAGATTATATACATATAGCAGTTTATTGTTTCATATCACCCTACTGCCTCTTTCTTCATATACTTTCTATTAAAGTTATTAATGCTGCATGAATAACATGCGGTATGTGTGCTGGTGCATGTGAGAATTAGAGGAACTGCGCTTTGCAGCATTATAACAGGTAGCAGCACAGTTGTTGACGCTGATGTGGCCTCAGCATGCATTTCCACAAGGTTATATAACACATTATGCAGCGTAGCTTGCGTGCAGGATTGCTGCTATTTATAGAAACGCTTTGATGGAACAAACTCTGTGCCACACAGACACAAAAACATCAACCTGGATGTGTACGTGTTTGTGTGCGGGCAAAACTCATCTGTAGAATGCATAGGAAATGTCTAAAAATTCCTTTTCACAACAATTCTGTCTCCCACGCATTTGCTGACTATCACATGGATGATTAAAATAGATTCTGAGGCTGATGATATACTGTATTTAGACATCCATAGAGAGACGACCGACAGGCACAAACGGGTGCAATTGTTCCAGTGATTCCTTTTGTTCATTTACATATCTAGCAGCTCAGACAGAAAAAAAAAAGTAAAAGTATGTTCAATGGATGCAATATGGCATGACGGCTGTTTGATTAGCCAGACAAAGCAGTAAGAGCAGAAATATTAGAGTCATTACCACATGTTCTCTCAAGGTGCTCTGATATGGTTTACCCAGGTGATTGCTTTCAAAGCTCTAGCTGCCACTGTACCCTAGCAATGGAAAGCAGGGTGAGACTCTGCCCACGGGTTTGGTAATTCCTGCTGAATTTCAAGTGGCTGCGTGGTTGTTATCCATCAGTTAAATTGAACATAAATCTACATGCCTGTCCTCTCTATGGCCATAATGGTGATACATATTTTCATCATCAGTTCATGCAAAACCATGAGGGGGGAATAGGGAAATATTCAGATAATGTGCAGTGGTATTCAAGTGGCATTTTTGTGCTGTCAGAAGTCACACTGCTAAAGACAGAAAGAGATCATTTTACTCATGTAGTGGATGGCGCTATTGTTTGGTTAGTTTTTGTGATACTGAAATATCACAAAAACTGGAATGCAAAAGGTACTGGGATTATCTGTACTATTCACAAATTTAAATGGTGTCGGATTTTGTCCACATGTTTAACTACCAATACCCTTATTTTTGGTAGAATCTGCATGTCTTTCCTATGTTGGTATTAACTAAAACAACTCTGATATTAACTCACCTAATTACTCAAATAACGTGACCATTTATGTAAGGGCTTATATGTACACTTGTAAACAGGTAGCAGAGGGTTAGGTGCTCAAATGCTAGTGCTAGGCAGTAGTGAAGGTAGGTGATTACCTGTGGAAAGACAAGCAGTGACAGGATTGTTTCCAAATGTCTCTGATTTACCCATGTTTTTGAATATTTTAATCCATAATATCCGTTGTCGGTGAGCCACAACTGCATTTTTATTTTTAGAACAGGCCAAAATGCATTAAATGAAATCTGTTTATTGAAAATAATGTACATATGTGTACACTTGCATGAAATACCTTGACAAATATTGGAATGCTGTATTGTTTAAACTCAAATATGTGCTCAAGCTTGCATGTTTTCAAGGTTATAGCTTTTTATGACGAGACCCCTAGCTTCATCTCCAGCTCTCCAGTGACATTATCAGCTGGCTACACCAACTTCTTGCCCAGATTTTATATTCTTTTTTCTGACATTGTGCTTAAATAAAACAGAACTGGTAATATCCATGTATTTAAAAAATGTTGGAATGCTTAAAAGGCATTGGTGAACAAGCTGGATTATTGGCTCTTTCAGTGACTTAGCATGGCTGTTTAGCACAAATGCTATTTAAAACTATACTGCTAGGAATTACATTTAAGGTTTTGTATCATCCAGCAGTGCCTGAAGCCATCAAACAAAAGACAACAGCAGGTACTAGCTAATTTAGGCTGCGATAATTCTGTTTTTCTTTCTTTTCTGTCATGAGAACCACATGCTACGTCAATTTCACTGCATGTGCTCCATACGCTACATTAGCCACCTGCTGTTCTGCATCTATGCGTTAGCATCCACATGCTATGGCTTAACGATGCTCCCTGAGGTAGGCTAGGTTACAGGGAAAAGGCACGTGACCTCCTAGTTTTCCAGAAAGTAGACTTATACACTAAGAGAAAACACTCATCAGCTCAGTATAGAAACTGATACTTGCTTCCTTGTAGCTACCACAAACTCCTGAAGCTGCTTAAAGATCAGACTTAAATACATAAATCTTGATAGGACTCCATCCTGACAGCTGTTCATGTTATGGAAGACAAGATAACTTGGTAAACAGACAGCGTTGGGACATGACTAACTCCAGAGATGTGAACATTTATTTACTTGATTTATGGCCCTGGTGATGCGTTGATAGACTGAAATGCTGATTTTATAGAAAGAAAAATGAAAGAAAGGAGCATCCACAGTAACACATGATCTTGAGTCTTCTTAAATACATCAATTTTAACTGAATTAGCCGTATATAGGACAAAAAAATCAATATGCCTCCAATTATTTTACCATTTCAGTGCTGCCACATGAGTTTGATCTGAGTGATTAATAAGGGTGGCGAGATTGAGTGAGCAAGGCAGGAAGAGAGAGAAGGGGAAAACAGAAAGGTGCCCGCATTGACAGCTCTCCAAACCGAGCCGCCTTCCAAGATATCAGAGAGACGGCAGCACCGTGGCGACCAAACAGATAAGACTCCAGCCAAGATATCTAACAGCATCATCTATAAGCGGCAACTGTAAGCAAACAGGTTTTCAGCTCCGGACCACCATAGGGTCTGTGTGTAATGGGGGCAAATGTCAACTAGTACACCAGTTTCCCCTGCTTTTAGCTAAAGCTCTGATGGTGTGTTCAGACCAAATGCAAATCAGGCTGAATGAGGAAATTTCACACAGTCCGTATAAGAGCATGGATAGTCACGCAGTGCAGTTCGAAGCAAATACTTGGCTGGAGTTGCTTGACGCTTTCTCGTACAGTAAATAAGCATTGGGATTGTTTTTTTTTTCCTTGAAAGAACCAACTCAGCACTAGCATTAGCAGCTGACTTACTGGTTATGCTACAACTGTACTGTATGTCTGCATACTGAAGTTTTTGACAGATTTACCATAAATATTAGTTTTCATGCCAAAAGAAAATCTAATCAAAAGCAACTGGGTGAATACTATGTAAAAATACTAGCAAACCATTCTTCCAAAAGCACAGAGGCAATGATTTAATACAGTGTTCCAGTGAAATAAAGGTATAAAGTATTTAGCTCTGCCCTATACATGCTTTTTGTTACTGTTACAACCCAAAAATCTGATATTAGCAGGAGAAACAGGTGCTGACACACATATTTCAACTCATGAAATCTGTATTATGTATTCTTTAGAACTATATTCTGTGACTAATTGCATGCATGGATACATTTAAGAGCACAAATATTAACCTTTGTCTACAAAAGTGATCTTGCTGTCAATCTTGAAGCAAAAGCAGACACAAGCGCAGACTTTACAAAACAAGAAGGATTTAATCAGAGAATAGTTATGCGTTGAGACGCACGCAAAGACAAAGAGGTGTTGATAGTCACACGGGAAACAATACAACACAATGCTGCTGGGACTGTGCAGGGTATAAGTAGAGAGGAGGCCAGGTGAAGCAGATGAAGCTGATGGCACAGGTGCAGTCCATAATAAGGAGAACTGAGGGATTATGGGAGTTGTAGTGTTGGGACCGGTGATCAGAAGGCTGGTGACGCTGAACGTGGTAGCTGGGACGGAGCGGGAATGATAACTCTACGTTAGCCAATCACCATTACTTACGCAGTTGTCTTGCCCCTCCCTTCTCCCTCCTCCCTCACCAAAGAAAGGAGGGAAAAAAAACAGGTTTATAGCTCTTGCTGCTGAGAGCCAAGTCGCATGACAAGAGCTTCAATGAGTTACTTAATCTGTAATGCGCCCCATTTAGCTGTTGGTAACGGTAATGCCGTTGTAACGCTGGAAATAGTAATTAGTTAGATTACTCATTACTGAAAAAAATAACGGCATTAGTAACTGTTGTTTTTCACGCCGTTACTCCTGTCACTGTTTATATGGACATGATTTCAATGCCGGGAAAATACACAAACCTGAAACCTGAAAATGACTGACTAAGTTACTGATGACTGCTTGTGAACTGTGAACACGTTAGAATGGACATCTTTGCATCTTTACGTTTACGAATAAATTTATCTTAAGCAATAAAGCTGACCGATCAGATGCTCGAATTCATTTGACATGCTTGAATGAGAACCCCATCTAACCCTAACCATAAGGCTCTCCATGGCTCACGTGCCCGGATGGTTCGTCCAGTTTATATGCAATGTGGCAGCATCATAGCGCAGGGCTCCCCACAGAAATGGCCGTCAAAAAAAGCCAATATCGGCCTGATTAATCGGCCGACTGATAAACTAGCCGGCAGTGAGAAAAAACAGCCAACAACGTGACAGATAATTAAGGTAGGCAAATCAAAGAAACACAGGCGAGCTCTTGATATGTCTTGTTTTCGGTTGTTATGGATCCTGCTTTTTGTTTAGCTCTTTAATAACCATTCTTGCGTCTTTTAGACAGAAGACTTCAGTAATGCAGGTGGTCCTTCTGTGTGGACCAGGATGCATGGTGCTTTTCACAGCTCACATGTGGCCCAGGCTACTTACGAAAGCGGTTTGGGTGATCTCAAAGATCTCTCAGATCTCAGTGATTTCTCAAATGCGTCCAAAGTGTATTTACACCTGTACTTGAAGCTATCCAGTTGCACAATGAAATCCCTTTAATATCCAACAGTGGAAAAGAAAGAAAATGCCACAATAGAAAAGACATTACAGCACATGTTTATTTTTCAGCCTCAGGTACTTGCTGGTCTTAGTGCTGATCCTATACCGCTGTCAGCATCTGCTGGTGAACAGCTGACAAACATAGTGCAGATTAATGCCGAAGCCTGAGCCAAGATTTGCATGTCAAGCAAGACTAAATAGCAGAGCAGCGCGCTCAAGTGGAATTAATTTCCACGATGACCAGTCCTATTCTCCTCATCTTAACAGACCAGCTCTGTGCCAATCAGAGAGACATCTCCCGTCCACTTCATTTACAAACACACGCTCACACACATAATGACGCGCACCTCATTAGACAGACAGCGACATGACACGGAGCATTTCAGGCAATTTATTTGTATAGGTGAGCAGCCGGCGCTCCAGAAGACATATCCCCTGTGTACACATTGAAATGTGCACAGCTGTTTTGTTTTTAAACAGGAGCCCACATGCTGCTTCATGCATTACTTTAAATCTAATTAAAAAGGCGTGATACAGGAGTGTCAAGTGTCACCAATGCACATAAGTGCACGCTGTTAATGAGCAGCTGCACAACCAGCCACAGTTTGTCACTGCTTCTTCAAGCTTTTATGTTTTTCTTGCTCTTGTGCGTCAAAGGATTACAGCGTCATTTACACTCGGTACTTTCCTTGTGGGATTCTGTCAGAGGACTGACTTCCGATAACCCAAACTGCAAAAAACATTTAGGGACCATGTCTCATTTTACAATAATTTCATACATCTCCATAAATGTTAGAATAACTGTGGCATTAAACCGATCGGAATTTTCTCAACACTATATCGTTAGATGTAGACTTTTTGATGACTAGCGTTGAAACTTGTTCAAACAAATGGAGCTTTTGCTTTAAAAGTGCGTGAAATGTCGGAAATGTCGAGGTAACGCGCACATCATAGCCCCACGTTGACATGTTATTTCAGCAGGCACACATGCGCACAACGCTGCCACTCTCCTAAACAAATTGTCGAGGACAAATCAGAGCAAAGCGACTCACTGATGGAAGCAATGAGGCAAGGGAAAGGAGGGGAACGAGGGAAGAGAGTGTAAAAGGTGCAAAAGATGAAAGCTGGAGAATGAGAATGGAGAAAAAACAGAGATGGGCGATGTTTTAACAAGCAGCAGAAGAGCTTTTGCTACAATTTTAGGATGAATTTAAGCAGCTTGCCGATACTTTCTTCGGCTCTCTTCTTATTCCATCTCATTCTTTCTCTTATCAGCAATCCCTCTGTTTCTCCCCTTTTCCTTCCCTCCAGTACCCGTGTTTCTACTCAGGCATTTGAATTCATTTACTTAAGCCTGACAGCTCTGGTAGATACAGCACTTAGTCCTTATCGAAGAGGTAATTCATCTTTAATTCTCTCAACTCCTACTGCAAGTAAGTCATGCCCAAGTGTCTGCACAATGCTAACACACATAGGAGGAGATATATGCAGATGAGTAGTACCACAGAATACCTCAACTATTGTGCCCAAATACAGAGTATCGTCGTGCGATTCTGACATGCATTTGATTAACACAAATGTATGGTTTCTGGGAAATGAAATGTATATATTTAGATTTTGCTCAGTTCCTGTTGACATAGCAATAACGTACCTTAATCAAAGTTACTTCACTGTCCAGAGGTTTAATACAGGCTGATAGAAAATGGAAGATGTCAATAACTCTGAAGGACTTCTTGCAGCTTGGTTGGCACGGCAAGTAAAAATAAAGGCGGCTTTACAACCCGCCACATTTAATAGATTCGAAATTGCCTGCGTAAGTTCACACTGCATGCATAAGTGCTCTCACAGTGACAGTTCTGTTGCGGTACATGTACGCTGCGAGTACCTGAATGATGTCCTCAAAATGGTTGGAAAATTGAGTGCGGCACACTTACTACTTCAAGCCTTCAACGATCGCCATCATGTCGACGTGGCAACTGAGCTGGGACACTTGTTTTTGGGGTATGGGGGTCCAATTCTGCAAAAGAACGTTCATTATCGTCGTTTCTGGTTTAAGTACAACAACAGTTTTAAATATGGTCAGCACTCATTCACTGTACATGCACGAACACTGTGTACCCAGTGTACTGTGTTAGAGTTTACTCACAAAAGTTCTCCATTTGGGACATGTTGCAATTTGAAATTAGGACTTTGCTGAATTGGGACATGCAGTACCCCCAATCTGACCTTTTACTGGCTTGGATCCACAATGTTTCAATGTTCTTGTCAAATGAATGCGATTGATTTTTTTCTCCTGGTTGATACGTAAACTGCTTTTTAATCTCATTTTAGGAGTTTATATACCTGTATAGAGAGTATGAATGGTTGTCTGTCTACATGTGGCTGTGAGACACGGATCGTCCGCCCACTTGTTGCTTTGCAGTCGGATGTTTGAGATGGGAAAAGAAGTTGCAGGACGAGGTTTCCAGTGTGGATTTCTTTTAAAGAAACTGTTTCTTTTTATTTCTCATCCTTCTTGGACCCAATACAATAGTGAGACAGGGAGACAGCCTTCTCAATAATAACAACCCAGCCAAAGAAAAAAAAAAGCTTAAATAGCCCAGCACCAAATTAAGCCATGGGCAGTGACCATTTGCTGAGGGGTGCTCACAACCAACAAAAACCAACAAAACAAAATAAACAGGTGAAAACAAAAACAGTACCAACCAATACCATTGAAAACAGCAAATCAAACCTATAACCCAATCCAACAATCCCCCAAATTGAAATGAATGACAATAACTTCATAAACCCACTTATCAACTCACCCCTTACCTGTATGAAGCCTTTGGCCCTCCCCTAAGGTGAGTGCCATAAAAGCAGCGTCCCTCTGCGGAGCACGCTTCCGCATTGGGACGCAGAAGACAAACAAACAATCAAGAGGTGTGATGGCAAGTCCATTTACAAACTGTTTTATTAGCTAACACAAAGGATGAATTATGGGTAGTAGGTACCACACTATGCATTGCCTGAAAACCAAAAATAATCAACAGAACCATTAACCCCCTCACCCATTAGGCCCACAGTTCATGAGGGTGAGGAGGGAACATGTTCACCTTCTCACAGTGGCCCTGCGATGGACTGGAGACCTGTCCAGGGTGTACCCCAAAGTGAGCTGGGATAGGCTCCAGCAGACCCCCGTGACCCTGCACAGGACAAAGTGGGTGTAGACAATGGATGGATGGATGGATGGATGGATATACCTGTATAAGCACTGGTTTCGTCTCATTTTTGCACAGACAGCATCCAGATGAGGCTGAAATGAGTCTCAACACTACTTTTGATAACAATTAAGTTAATGTATATATATAAGGATGTGACAATAAATAATGTGATTTTATTGAGAAGAAAACATTAAGGATGTAAGATATTTCAAATGCATACAGCAGTAGCCTACATCATACAACCTCAATTCCAACAAAAAAAGTTGAGACACTGTAAAATATAAATAAAAACAACATATCTCAAAAAAGTTGGAAAAAGGTAACAAAAGGCTGGAAAAGTAACTGACACTAAGAAACAAAAGAAAGAAAACAATGGCGGTAATATGACTGGGTATAAAAGGAACATTTTCAGGGAGGCAGAGCTTCTTCAATGTAAAGATGGGCGGAGGTTCACTAAACTGTGACAAACTGCATTTAAAAATTGTGGAACAATTTTAGAAAAGTGTTCCTCAACAACTTGATAGCTGTCATTTGCTGAAAGTGAAATAGTAAAAGTATAAATCAACTTTAGACAACCTCAAGCTAACCACAGGGATGGTTTAGAAATAACATGGCCAGCTGAAGAGTCATTTCCTTTTTGTTAAGTGCTTTTCATCCAGATTGTTCCAAAAAGAGACTATAGGAAGAGGTCTCCAAAACAGTATTGGACGTATTTTACAAAAGCCACGCATCTTATGATGGCATTTTAAAAACAAACACATCAGGAATAAAAGTTAATTTAATATATTAATATGATAATACGCTAATACATGTTTGAGGTCAGTCTATGCTTTAGCAGCACACTTTTGTAAGACATACAATTCTTTGGAAAGAAAGAAATATATTTGAATTATTATCATTATTATTATTATTATTCCTGCCTCAATTGATAAAATCATATAATCAAACGCACAATATTCACAAAACCTTAATTGAGCCCACTTTGAAGTCCAGGCGTCCATTCAGTTTAATGCCTCTAATTCAGCTTTTGACATTGTATTTCGTGAGCTCAGGGGATCTCTGGTTGCAAACTGAGATCAAGATATTGTAGTTAACAACCCTTAAAGGCAGAATAAGGGGATCTCTGTTACTCACTGAGAAAACACTCGTCTATGATGAAATCTCCCAAGCGTCTTCCTCCCACTCTGCCGCTTCACGTATATAAACATTAGCCCTCACTGGCTGGAGCCATGTTTTTTATGGCTTGAGGGGCAGGCAGTCTCCATTCTGCTTGTTTCCAGTTTATGGAGGCCGGTTCTTATCATTTTTTTTCAATCATCATTATTCTTTTTTTTTTTCTCATAAGCTAGGCTGGTGGATGATGAGGAGATATTCGCCGAATGCGAGAAAAAGTCTTCTGGGCTAGAAGTAGAATCACTTACCCTACCTTTAAGACATGACAGTATTTTATATTTTTAAAGGAAAAAGACATCGATACTGCCAGGTAAAACCTACTCCAGATATCCCTTCTTTAAACCTGTGGGACTCTTGATACTAAAAGAGGAATATTTCTTGCAGCTGTCCCTGTCATTGTTTTGTTGTACATTGTGGCTAAAATGCATTCAAGCAGCTCAGACCGCCTTTCAAAACAAATCCAATAAATTGTTGCAAAATACAACAATTTGGGGATGAAAATGCCGCATGAACCCATAAATATTTTATGCTAATTTGCTCTCTCTATAGATGCCTACTAAGTGTTCAATTCCATTGGCAAACAATGCAAGGATCCATGCTGGTTTACACAAACACTCCCACCCACACAGGCAGACACACACAGACACACATGGCAAGACAGGATTGGCTGCACTGACTCCCCGGGCTGCTTCACCGAAATGCAATCAGACAAAGCCTTCACCTCACAAACACACACACACACATAGACACACACATATACAACTTAGATGGCACAAGCACAGTGACTCACACACAGAGAGGGCTATCCCTGACACACAGTTACGGACGCACACAGGGCAATAACATAGATGCATCTGTGAATTTGCACATCCGTTGCACACAGATCAACAGACCTAAGAGTCACGCACACAGCTGACCACAACATACATTTGAGGGGATTTATTAACAGAAGGGGACAAGAGAGACAGAATCTGCCTTGCTAAAGGGCCTAATGACATAATCAGCAGTCGACGTGAGCAATAACATCCAAGAAGACACAGACACACACCGCCAGAGGCACGTCCTTTCCTGCCCTCTCTCTCTGCGTTATCGGGGTTTGCCCTGCACTACACTACTCCCCGATTAAGAGTGTGCTGCACCTTCCTCACACAATGAAAGGAAAATAGGTTAGAAACTGAGCTGTGACTGGTACAGGAGGGCTCCATTTTTCTTCAAATAGCCCAAATACATTACAGCATCACACACAGCAGTGTCTGTGTTCTAGTTCATTCTCACAGAAATGCACAGACACATCTAAATTACACTAGACAAACACAGAGGAGGAGGAGGAGGAGGAGGAGGAGTCAGATAGGGAAGCAGATCAAAAGTCGAACTGAGATTTCCAGGGAGAGGGATGAAAAACTGATTATCTCTCCTCGGACAGGTGTTTCATTTTTACCTGTTCTCTTTCATGGCTTGTGTGTTGTGTTAAAGGCGGTCTTGGAGGTTTGCGCAGTTGTGTGTTTGCCAGTGTTTGTTTGCATGACAAACCCTTGAGACAGCTCTGAAGACAGCTGCCCATCTCCCACCTTGGCTTTCACAGACCTCACAAATTACAACGTAGATGCTGTTGGTACCGTGTCTGCATTCGATGTAAAAAAAATAAAAAACTTAAAAAGTGTAGCCCAGATAGAGCAGCTATGTGTGTCGTCTGCCTGTCTTTCAAGGCAGTTTGCGTGCACGTGTGCATAAGTGTCTACAGCACGACACCTTTTAAAGTGGATTTTCAGTTAATACCCTTCAATTTACTTCTGCCCTCCTTCTGGTTACTTTATTTTCTCTTCAATCTCGGTGTTGCAGTGTAATGGCACGCTGTCTGGCCCCATACTGTTTCCTGGTTATTTCTCCTTTTATTTTATTTTTTTTCCCCCCTTCTCTCATTACTTTTGCCTGATCCATTAGCAGCCCTATAGCGTAAAGCTCCACCAGCTCAGCTCTCAAGGATTGGCTGCAAGAGATATCCATTTCTAGATGTAAATAAATCTGTTACTTCCCTGACAGCACAATTCATTAGCTCTCGCAGCAATCTGCCTGTTCACGCAGAGTGCTTTGACGCAGCGGTTAAGTGTGTGTGTGTGTGTGTGCGTGCGTGTCTGTGCGTAGCAAAAAAGGGGGTATGGGAGGGTGTTAGGAAAACGTGTCAGCTTGCTGTTTTGAGGTTTGGGTGCGATTACAGGGGGAAAATGCTTCCAGAGGACATGGCAGCATGTACGTGGAGGTTAACAGTGAGTATTTGCAGTCTCGCCCACTCTGTTACCTCACTGCCGGCTGCGTTTGCTCATTATTAATTGAAGCAATCTATTTTCTTCCTCTCTTAAACTGGTCATGTAAATCTCATGAAGAGTAGAACCATTGCCGGAGGATATTTCAAGAGACCCAGATATTTTGCAAAAAGAAACATATTTTGAAACTCAATGTCAAACAGGACAGAAATGATCGGGGGTTCATTTACAATCGCACAAAATGAGGCTTGAAGCTTGCGTACGCCACTTTATAAAGGCTGCGATGCACAAAAAACAAACTCGACGTGAGAATGCGCGGTCCGTCACGCAAGCTCTGACCCGTGCATGCATAGATTTTGATGGTACGTAGGTGGGAAATTGAAGCCACACTGTATCATGACTCCGTAACAAACTGTAGTCAAAGATCGACTTTAGCATAAGCAGTAAAAACCACAGTGTTAATAATGCCTGCGCTGGTGAACCATAAGGACCTTTTAAATAATAAAATTAAGGCCTATAAACCAACTTAAACCATAAATCACAGTCCGCACAACATTTCATCAAAGTTTTCCCACTGTCACATTCCTCTCCCTGATGATCACCAGGGTAACGTGTACCTCAGATTAACACATAAATTATGACAAGGTGTGAGGCAGTCAGACTGATTGATGTAAACATTTAAATACTGAGGTGATACTGGTGCGTAATGCTAAACCATGGATGTACTGGCTCTACTGGAAGACATTGGGAGAAACAGGAGGGAATGTGTTTTCACAGATCACCAGGATTACCTGGCCCATGATGATGACTGGCTAATATGCCGATTTAGACTCCCTGGAGCTTTACTCTACGTGGTGAACTGAGTCCAGTACTGGAGAAACTGACCCGAAAGGAACCACACCATCCCTGTTCAAGTGTTAACCACTCTGGAGGTCCTGGCGAATTAGCCGGCAGGTATATGTTTAACATAATAAACATTTAATTAATTCTCTGCCTGAAGTCACTTTTAGGACCAACATAATTCTGTAAAATCATCCATGTGTCTGGGATATCGCAGCCGGCGCTAAGCGCAATAATGCCTGACACCTAGATGGCGTTGCTAATATGACCAGTCGACACATCAGATTTCCTACACTGGAAGAACAGGCCAACATTAAAAGGCAGTTTGAAGCAATGTCCAGTTAGATCCTGAAATGTTTTATAGATGAGACCCCTGGGGTTCTGTGAGGATGTCATGCAACGTTTCAGACAGCAAGGTTCACTCTTTTAACATTTTTTTTTTTTTTATGAGTTTGACAGATGTATCACAGATTACTCAATACTATTCTAATCTCTTTCAAGTCATCAATTATTTCTTTCTGATTTTGCAGAACAGCATTTGTCAGCAACCGTAGTCCTCCAGAAGCTCCATGCGCTTTGGCCCACACATACGCTTTGACATTCATGAGGTGCTTTGCATTGACCATTTATGGTAGAATGTGGGCGGACAGGACAGGAGAGAGTGTTCATTTGCATTGAATTGAAACTTCTGAGAGATTATACAATCAATTTTGAGTCAAGGGAAATTTCAACAGCTGGAAGAAAATGAAGAGTCTTGTTTGACTTGTAGCATACACCTTTAAAACCTGTTTTATGGTTCAGCTGACACTGTTTCTATGCCACACCTGTATGGTGTAACCTATGCCCTACCATGCCGTGGTACTCTCTCCAACTTTTACTATACACCACAGCAACGCGGACCACAACAGATGTGATTGGTCCGTTTGGCAGCATTGTTCGTCTTCATGTTTCCTGCTTACATTTCTTCTTTATCGCTTGCAGGCTGGGTCTAAAAACATATTGCTGCAATGTCATTAAAAATTACTGATGTTCAGCATTCATCATCTTCAACTCGCATAAGATATGCTTCATTTGCTTGGTTGACATATAAGACATAAACAAAAGGAAGCTGTGC
>JBAMYA010000010.1:1446279-1456708 GCA_037176975.1 Arrhamphus sclerolepis
GATGGCACAGGTGCAGTCCATAATGAGGAGAACTGAGGGATTATGGGAGTTGTAGTGTTGGGACCGGTGATCAGAAGACTGGCGACGCTGACCGTGGTAGCTGGGACAAAGCGGGCATGACACTTGCCTACTGCTGATGGCAGAAATAAATGTTGAAAAAGTCTGGGATGTCTGGGGAGAGATAAACCCTGATCCTCCTTTCCAAAGTGCATAAAATAGCTTGTTAAAAAATGCTGCAAATGTATTTATTTTTGCTTGATAATATATTGCATTTAAGTGTTACAATGATAAATTTAAAATTTTACAGCAACCTCTTGAGGCCAGAGTCTATCAGGCGGTAATAAGCCAACCCTCCAGTGGCTAAAATCATAGTGTGAATCTTTACTCCGTGTTTTGGGTCACAGCTGCGGTGAATCGCGGCTCTGATGTGGTTTAGCAGCGTCCCAGAAATGTCTATCCACTCAGGTATGCTGGAGACAGGTGCCGCGTTTAGTTTGGCTCTCACTTGTTTTTGGCACCACTCATTCTCTTAATAGCAGGAAATATAATATATAGTGAATCATGTGACTTTAAAGGAGAAGATCGCGGCGAAATTCGTTCGTTATAAACATTCACGTTGAGGATGAAGCAAAACTGCAATAAAGCTGGACGGCGGTGCTTAAACGCGCGGTGGTACGTTTTAAGAATATAAAGCCAAAATCACACACTTCAACAAACTTAAATCATATTTGACGGATTTAAAAAAACCAAAAACATGTATTATATAAGTACAGGTTTCGAAAACACTTAAATAACAAAACAGCTTTTTAAATGCAAATAAAGCAAGTGAGGAAAAATTGTATCCTGCAGCGACTGATTACTGTCTTCATTTCCCTCCTGGAATAATGATCCAGGCCACTGGGCTGCACTACGATGCATGTGGTTATACTTTACCCCCCTTGCATACGGTGCCTGTTGTGGCTTAAACATGTTTCAGCAATGTGCTATTATTTGGGTGATATGCACTGCAGCTCGTTCTGGATGGCAGGGCTACTCTTACTCTTAGCAGAGGACAATACAGCACACTGCTGACGGCAGTAGATTCATCACTCTCTTCATAATGCCGGATATGAATCACGCTCTCTGTGCTGTCCCCCACCAAAGGAATTAGTTAAGAGTTGTGCGGCTGTTCCATTCCTCATCCATTTCCTCTCCCCCATTTATCTATGTCTACCTCAGGCTGTTATTTTTTTTCTTTTATAATCCCTAAATTTACTGTCATCAGCACGTAGCTGCAAAGAATATCTTACTTCACAAACAACACGAAGATTAAGATTCACATAGAAACAGGCTGAGCTCATGATGAGATGAAAATGAGATAATTAACAAGACTTTACACGTGCCTTCCTCATTCCAGAGCGAGAAGTCAACGGCTGCTTATATTTACCGGCCGGGTTTTAGCACCACCTGCTCCGAGCACTACGGCTCTCACCTTAAATTATGCTACATTCCACATCAGTGTGGGGCGCAGAAATTTTATTGTACCTAGAGGGATTGATTAAGTTTCTTTGACTTTTTACTTCAGGAGATAGCTGTTGCATGGCAACCAAAAGTACATCAGGTTCTTAGCACAATATGTTCCAGCAATAGATAAACCTGCACATCCATTTCAGCAAACATATGGTTGGTAAATGTTGGAATCGCTCACTTTAGACCTACTGGAGCCACAATGTAATTCAGAATTTAAAAAAAAAAGGCTTATTTGTTAACTGCCAACACATTCTCACCCCGTTACCGTCATATATTGACGCTTGGGCCAACACGTCCGTGCGTCACAGGTTTGAAGCGACGGGCACCCCTTTCTCGTCATTACTTGATGCTGGGGTTGAGGGTGGGGGTGGGTGGGTGATACGGGGGTGGTGGTTGGGGTTGGAGGGTTGGGGTTGGGGTGGGGGAGTAGGAAAAAGAGGAGGGTTGGGGTTAAAAATATGATGAGGGTTAGGCAGTAAGAAAGTTTGGGGTGCGGGATGCCCGATGCGTCAACATGAGACGCTGGATGTGCGCATCAAAAAAATGACACAATGACCCGATGCGTCAAACATGTGACGGGTTGGGAATGAGAACGTGTTGTAACTTGATAAAGGTCAGTGTTTAATTTAAAGAAAACAAACACACACACAAAAAAATGTACACCAAGGATGGTATAATATTAAATAAAAGCATCACACTCCAGTTCCCTGTTTATGTCAATTTATTGTATGGATCAGTGTTTTGACCTTTCAGACCTTTTTTTTAAAAAAAAAAACACAAAACAAAATCAATAGTTACTAGATGAATGGCTCTGTTATAAGACACTCCTCAGTCACACATCTGATAACATTTGGTCCTTACCTTTCACCACGATGGCGGAGAAAACAAAAGGAAAAAACAAAACCATGAACACAACTAAAACTACTACAATACAAATATTCCTGTACACAAATGCTCAAAGATATACAGAAAAAGTTTAATGATTTAACTGTAAATGATGAACATTAGGAAAAGATCATCACATTGATATCACAAAGCAACATATTTAAGGTTGTTGCAGTTCAATGAGGACTCTTTGCATCTCTGTATTTAAAGAGTAAACATATTGACAAAAAACACACATAGTGCATGGATGTTGCTATTATATATGTTCTTGTCAGGTTGGGTTGAAAAATGTGGTCTAAAATAGGTCATAATTAGGAAAAAAAAACTAAATGACTGTGTTGCTTAAATGTTGTTTTTCTCTTCTGTTCCACTTGAGACTCTCTTTATAATTTAAAAGCATATTATTAATGAAGTGTTCTCACATTAAAACAAACACTTGTGGAAGTGACAGAGGTCCAGAAGCATCCCTCAGTCATTGTGAGTGACTCTAGCGAGTCTTGCTCATGTAACTTTGGAGGCAGATCTGAAGGATGGGAGTTGTAGTTTTTAATTGCTTGGTTTCAAAATCCTGCTAAATCTTTCTGGTTTTTGAAACATCTCATTCCCAATCTTTAATAAGGTGGGAGTGTGGATTTGGTGAAAGTGCTCTGCATCTCGTTTTTTTTGCCAGACACCTGGTCCAACACAAACTTGCAATTATTAGCTTCTAAAATCTTGTTTAGCTTCCCTCGTCATCAAAATTCGACATAGAGGCTTTTGCCATTTTTAGCTCAGAGACTCTCCTTAGAGGTGTCGAGGTCTTTACTACTCTGTCCCAGATTTACTCTTGTCTTACTCTCGTTCAGTCACTCTCTGGTGTCCTCTTCTGTCGTCCCCTCTGCCTTGATGTCCGCCATAGCTTTGTCAGTTAGCTTCACCACTGTTAGTGTGTGGCAGGGCGTTATAAAGCGGGATGCAGTTGTAGCAAGAGATAATCAAGATGGGAGGGCTTTGGCTGGTTTTAGCTGATAGAAAGTATGGATTAGAATATATTAAAAATTAGATTTTAACATGAAAGAGATTCCTCTGTGTTGCTTTAAGTCACTCCCTAAAAGACTCCATGTTTCTGCACAGTAAAGAAAACACATTGAACAACGTGATAGAGTCAGAGACTCTTCCGTCGAAAAATCCTCTTCCTCGCAGTGTCTTTTTCTCACACTTTCTTCTCCCTTCTTTGCTTCTTCTGATCCTCTGAACTGTCTCTCTGACAAATTTGCTCACTTCTCCTTCATTTGCCCCCTCCCTCCATCAGCCTGCATCTTCAACACCCTCCCCCATCTATCCTTCCTCATTCCTCCCTCTCTCGCTAATCACTCCCACTTCTCCTTCCCCTTCCAGCGCCTCCATTTTAGCTCGTCATTACCGGCGCGGGTCTTTTTGCATGCCACTCATGTCACAGGTGGAGCTTGTGCACGTTTTGGGATGACATCGCTCTCCTTCAGACCGTGTGAATAAGATGATCCACCTTCTCGCAGCCTCCCTGCTTTTATCCCTTTCGACCCCCACCACGTTGCTGCACACTTCCACTCACATAAAGGAGTCAATTTGTCAGAGATGTCAGGGGTGCTAACGAACAGCTAGCTTCATGCCATATGCCCGTGCGTGTGTTTTTCCTTGTGTGTGTATACATCCATACTGTTGCTGCAACGTGGTGTGAAAGTGTATGTGCAAAGTGTGCTACGAAGACTTGTACCATACATAGCTGTTATACTGAAGGCATCTTTTTATCGTGATGTGTTGGGTTTGTTCACCATATAGAGATGGTACATGTGCTAATTAATGCACGGCAGCTCTGAGCTTTACTGTATGTTGCATGTGTGAGTGTGTGTGTGTACGTGAAGATACCTCTTGATCTGCCGGCGCCTGAGGAGTGTGATGACCGGCCTACTTGACAGGCGTTCAAGTCACAGCAGTTGCCCGTCGCTGCGGCGGCTGGGTCATGGGAGTTAATTATTCCCAGCGCTTCACCATAACGCTCCATGACATGGACGCACACACACACACATAGACATGAGAGTCCAAAAAAGACAGTCCTGTGTTACATTTATGCATGGAGCCCTAACAATAAATGTATGGATGACAGTGACTAATGCGAGGTGGGCGTCTTGCTAATTAAAGTCTAGTCATACATTAATTACCGTGAGCCATAGTATTTAAGGTTTTAATTAAGTGCTATGTGATTTCCCTTTAACCTTTACTTACTCTGTTTCTTATAATAAAGCAAATGTTGACACCAGTGAATGGGAAAATGGGAATTTCTGTGTTTGACATGAATAATAAAACTGAAGTGGCTGCAGTGATTCTTCTGCATGAAACTTGAAAAGCATTTATTCCAACGGCTTCGTCTAACACTTATCGTTTGAGTCCAGTTGCAGTCCACAGCTCAGCTCCTGCGATCATTTTTCTGAACATCACGGTAATCCCTGTTATCTCTCTTCGTACTTTACCAGTTACCTTATTCATTTGCGTCAAAGGCGTATTATTTCCCAGGAGGAGAGAACTGAACGCGGTTCTATCTTGTTTCAAAAGTACATATGGGTGGAAAACTTGCAGAGGAATTACCATCAAGTGAAGCTGAGCAGCTGCGTAAATGACAGTTTTAGAGAAGTGCCTTTTTTTTTTCTTTTTGTTGAAGTGAGTTTTTTTTTGTTTTTTTTTTTACAAAATCTCAGTGATTTTAGGACTGTTGCACCCAAAAATCGTATTCCCTTTTAAAAGTAGAGTTTGGGATAATCACCGCTCACTGGAATCAATATTGACCAACATAGATCGCGTCTTTTTCCAACCTTCCACTTCTCATGTAGTTTTACTGTTACTAAGAGACATTTAATTCATTTTTAACCACTGGTATTTGGAACATCATACAGCAATAAATAAATAAATAAATGCCTCCTTGTCAGATAAAATCGATTGTAGCAGAAGTCTCTTGATAAAAGCTTAATTTGCACAACATACCAAGGTAGAACAATAAACTGTACTTTACTAAGGTGGTGAAAAAAAAGATTCATGATAGTTTCTTTGTTTTTTGTTCTCTTTGCCTCAAAACTAAATCCAGTGCACCTGTTCATAACAATTTTAGTTCCTTGTTTTCAGCTTAAATACTGTCAGCAGCAGAACATCAGCATCCCTGAAGTCATCACTTTTTAACCAAGTATATATAAAAGCCACAAATACTTAACCCTAACAGCAAGACGCTAATGAGGTAAATTTAAATCCATCGATGGCTTTTGATGACAAGCTGTTATTAACTTAGAGTGGTCCAATGGATGGTTTTTTATGTTAAAATGTGAATGTTTTAATGTTATTTGCAGGATTATTTTCTTATTCTTGGGAAGTGTTTAGCTAGCTTTTGAATTCTCTCATCCATATAACTGCCAAAGTTGATGCAACGACTGCTTATTGGTTTATAGCATATTGTCACACGTCATGGAATGAAGCTATCTCACAGAGCAGGTCAAATAATCTGTGAATAACTGATATTGGGGCATCCTTAACAGAAGTATAATTTATGTAAATAGTCCAATTAAGTTGTTCCTTATGAAAGAAAAATCTTTTGTCGCTCAGAAAGATAACATTTTTATGGCTTTAAAAGGCAATACATCAGGGTTTTTTGTTGTTTTTTTATAGATCTACATTTCATATAAGCTAAGTACAAAAAGTAAGTCAATTTATGTTTGGTAGATTTGTTTTTTGGTTTGCTTTTTGGCAATAAACCTTATACTATTTGAAAACCTGATTATATCCCTTTTAAATGGAGCCTCATTTGTCAGGAACATGCATGTCAGGGAAGAGCAGCAGAGCGGACAGAGTATGTGGGTTGTAGCCATGAAAGATTTGCCAGAACTTCTCTGCCAATGACAAAAATGTATTTATTTTTTGCTGTTGTCAGGAGGCCTGCCATGACTGCCCTTCTCCGTCAGCCTGGTTTGCGTTGTTTTCTGTCATACATGCACTGGAACCTGAACATACGGATTAAACATTAGCTCCAGCGATGAGTCTGGATTCTGCCTACAACACTTGGATCGTAGCGTATGATGGTCACTCAAAAATTAAAGCTTCTTCTGTTTGGAGGCAATTATCCACGCAGAGAAATCGAGAAGAAACTCTGAAACCAGTCGTAATCCCATATTGACACAGTCAGGGACAAAAAAAGTCAGGATTTCATGGTCTGCCAGCGGTCCAATTGTGACATCAGACGTGTTGTTCGTGCAAGAGTGATCAGCACAACCACGTTGGCCTGCAACAAATTGTCATCCCACAGCTGTGTGTGACCATGTCATCCAGTCCATCAAACAAGAGTCAACTCGCGATGTGTCGTACGTAGACAGGTTGTTCAATATGAACGAATCTTTTACAGTGAGTGATTCGTTCATCTTCATGCAGTACCTTCCCTCGCCACATGGCAGACAGCTGCATCATCTCAGTCAGCAGGACATGAAACAGAAATGATTCGTTCACGACTCACTCAACTGTGAGATGAAGTGTCCTCAGGTCCTGGTTCATTTGTCACGTGACAGCCAAGCCGCTCAGGCTGTGTGGCGAGCTGTAAGCACAACAGTCGGTTCATACGGATCGTTCATACGAATCGGCCTCTCGTTCTTTCGTCACGTGACAGGCAGCTCAGGATTGTTCATTACAACTACCGAGTCACTGTCGTGCTGTTGAACAACAATGGCAAAGAGGATACAGGACACAAGCCACTTCATGTGCTGTGTGTTTCCTTTCCCAGGTTTTCACATGGTCTGAATTGGATTTTGTGTTTTATACTTCGTCAGCTCAGCTGAAGAAAACCATGTTGCTTTCAATGTTAAAATGCCCACAACAGAGCTACAGCGCCACCTGCTGTAAAAATGAACAAAATGACTCAAAAAAAAAGATTCGTTCAATTTACTGTTTGAGAGTAAAAGGTCCGAGTCAGCAAAAAGAGTCGAACTTCCCAACTCTAGAGTCAACAGCAAAAACATCTGTTTGACATAGTTAGAGAAGATTTTTATAAATCACGATGGGAACCTAAAATGTCAGACCCAGTACTTAGTCTGGTAACGGGAACTGAATGTACTCACAATGTACTCTATAAATTTCTTTTCTCAACTGCCAGCCAGTGTTAGTGGGACAGTTTTACGCCTCCTTTCCACATACATAAGTCGTCAGTCCTTAATTCCGATTTCCAGCTCGTTGCAAGGAAATGCATCTCAACGTGGATGTATAGAAAGTTTGCGACATTCATGGTTGCAGAGCTAACTTTAATTAACTGTAGTATATTTTTATTACCTGTTTTGTGAAATATGCACATGGAGCAGTGCAATAACGAACGCTCGGCCAGATGTGTACCCTTTAATTATGACTGTGGGTTGCACTAGCGTAAGAATATTAGACATATTTAAGGAATAATACATTAAAATTTACCCCTTTTTAGTTTCCCTGAGCATAATCTCTTGGACCTGTCTTGTTTGGTTTCTGCACATTAATTAATGTTGCACTGTGTGCCACTTTACGTTCACAATGAGTTCATCCACATTATTTACTCTATAAGTTATGTTTATGGCTGTAAATTAAGGGGGAGGTGAGACTTGGCTGAATTTTTTGGAGCAGAAGGAAGCCATATGTGAGTGGGTGGCAAAATGCTCACAGATCTCCAAACACACACACACACACACACACTGTTTGTTGGAAATGTCGTGCTGTGCAGGCAGTATCTGAATGATATTATTGTGATGTGGCCAGACTGGGGTCTTCGCCTTTCACTTGCTGTACCGCAGCAGGTTGAGAGCTAAATGGGAGGGGTCCCCATAGCTAAACATAGAATCCAAACAGCAAGAAAAAAAAAGAAAAAAAAGCTCCTAATTTGACAAAACAAACGAGCGCCGTTGCGACGCCGAGCACATCAGGCGAGTGAAATGCAAATGAGCGCTCCGTGTGCCTTCGAGCAAGCTTGCCAGATGCTGGTGAGTGCAGCCCGACGGGTGGTTTGTGTGGGGGATCTCTCAGGGTGAGGCGGGGGGAGACGGAAAGGGGGTGGGGGGGGTTTAAATATGGTGTGATTAACACTGAATATTTTGGCAGTTTCTTCAGTTTGGCATGAGGTATGAAAGGTACATTTATGGGGGCTGCTAAACTAGCCGGTCTTAATTAGCGCTGCACATGAAATGCATTCTTATTTTTTCTAGACCAGATGTATGCACCTACAAATCACACGTGGGACATCCCTTTGAGGGAACTGCTACTCAAACATCTCATTTGCATGGATGGCAGGAAGCACATTAAAGCCAATTAACAACCTTTTTACGAGCAACTTTCAGTCTGTGTTCAAAAACTTTGCTGTTTTTGCGATATGTGACTAATGGTCATGTCCAATCATTTTACATTGTGTAAAATGTTCTTATATATTCACGTTGTTTCTGTCTTTGAAAGATTTTATTTTAAGCGGCCTGTTTTCTGGTGGCCAGGACAACTTGCAAGCAGATATACTGATGTGCTGATGGCGTTTTCATATGTAAAAATGGAAAATTCAAGTGTGAGCAGATGCATATTTAGGTATTTGTGACCGTCAAAGACTCTTACTTGATAAGAAAACACAGAAATAACATATACGGTCTATATGTGGATCATCTTATTCATAATAGAAAGATGCTCATCAAACAGCTGTCCATAACAGTAGCTCCTTCAGCTTTCTAAGAACGATCTGAGTTTCAGTGAAAGCAATTGTGTCCCAGAGGACACACACGTCTCTTTTGTGCTGAAAATTCCTGCACGAGCAGCTTGAACGCTCATATTTATTGCATTGCATGTGCTCATTTTGTATTCAGCCTGTGACAACAATCAGAATACAAAATGAAAGTTTATATCACACTATAGCACATAAACAACATACTGATGTGTATGTGCTGCTAAGCTGTATACTGCCACGGATTTCTGACCTCCAACTAGAATGTATAATGCTCCTTCAATCCCTGCTGCATGTCATCACATTATTCCTCCGTGTATTCATTGGGTCGTCATTGTAGAGAAACATTAAAATTTCCTAAAGAATGACAGCCTCTGATTAGATGTTGTATAGATGGAGTCAGTGTTTGCATCAAAGGGCAAATTTGTCTTTCAAGATGATGCCCGAATACATCCACATCGATACCACATCTGAGGGCTGATGCTGTTATGATACAAGCCAGTAAACATCTAGCTTGTTTTAAAGACGGTTGAATGAGAGCAGAAGGAATTCCAACTTTTGCTTGAACTGTTAGAAAAGAGAAATGCATGCATATTTAGGCATTTATGAAAATGTTCGTAGTTCTCAACTTATCGGAAGTGTGCTCCTGCCTTCGGCCACAAGTAGCACGGATGTAAATGAGTGGATACACAGTAAATAATGCTGATCATCATCAGGCTTTACAGCAGTAAAGTGTTGCATGGTCTGTTTACCTGTAGCAATTTAAACCAATTAGAAGTTTAGAAATGTTTGTTAGTCGATGTGAATTTTGCACAGCTCAGGAGCAGCAGGTGGAGGAACGCTCACCAGCATGACGCCAACTGATTGGTTTATGAATGTTACGTCTGTCTGCTGATTGATGTGTTGGAGCTAATCCTAACCGTTTGTTTTCATCACTTCACTTTCAACCTCCTTATATTCTGTAGTCTCTGGGTGGAGATTCATTTATTTATATCAACCAGCATTTAGGAACATTTACACTTTCTTGCAAGCAAATCCAAATTTTAAATCATGTTGATGAATCTGGAATTTTTTTTGTTATAAAGAAACTGATTCATCTGCCTACGTTGCTCACCCTTAGGACAATTTTGTGACAATTTTCAATAAGAGTTGTTACTACAAGTCTTTACATTCTGTAAATAAAATCGTCCAATACTGGACCATTGGACTGATCAACACAGAGTCATCAGCAGATCAGTTGATATGAGTGCATGTACACTACCAGACAAAGTTTTTAGAACACTCTAATTCTTCCATTTTTTTTTCATTTTTTTTATAAATTTTAATTAATAG
>JBAMYA010000010.1:1462510-1475356 GCA_037176975.1 Arrhamphus sclerolepis
AAGAACATGTACTTTCTTTTTCACACACTGTATATAGTTCTCCTCCTTCACTGGCTTTGGACATGACATTTAAAAATATTGGAAATGTCAAGGCCCACAGTTGTTTTTTATGCAATTATATAAACTGACAAGTGATTTCGAGTGACAAGAGAAGCGAGCTGCTTCAGATGTAGAAATGGAGCAGAGCAAAGGAAGGAGCAGTCGGCGACGGCTGAGAAATGTCGTAAAAGCCTGTCGGTCAACTCCAGCAGCTGTAACACATCTGGAGCGTCCCAAAACCTGGGGCCAATCAGGGGTCAGGGCTCTTTTTTGACCTTTGGATGACCAAAAGATGCAGATGTGACTGGTAAACATCTTCTGAATACATACACATTTGAATTATTTTATTTGATTTTTATTTGATTTGCAAAGAAAATTCTGAAATTTTAGCCTTCTTAGTTGTTGATGTGTCAAAATAACTTTTTATCTACAACGTTAGAATAAATGTGAGAACTTCTGTCTTTGAACTATTAAAATGAGTATTATTCTGCTGCAAGATTAAGATACTTGTATATCTGATTTTAAAAAGACATTAACCATTAACATATATGTCGACAGTTATTTAAAAAAACAAAAAAATGTAAGCACTCGATGGGGAATTGTAAAAGTTGTTAAAACTGTGCAAACAATTGTGTCTTGCAGTTATTAATCAGGTCTATTTATAACTGGGTTATAAATTGATTGCAACAATATTGATTAAATTGGAATATAAGTGTTCTAAAAATAAACTGTTTCACTGATTCTACACAAGTCAAGAAAAAGTGATGAATCAAAGTTCATGACTTCATATAACTTTTCCTGCTTCTGTTGTCCCTTCGTAGACTTCCCAGACTGCCAGACTGCTGCGTTTCTTTTCCTCAGGTGGCCTCAGACGAGCCGGCGCAGCATCCTGACAGTCTCATCCGTCTTTCTCCTGTACTCTGAAATCCCCCAAAAGCCTATTATTCTCCATACGCAACTGCAGGCAAGGTTACTGTGTAATAAGTAAGATGGACACCGGAGAAGGTGAAAAGTCCCCGACGTCCTCGTACAAACACGTAATAAGCAGGAACACTGAGGCACAGGAAGACGTGCAATTCATCTTCAAGCTTCAAACTGATTATTTTGCAATTCTGCACGAGTGAAGATCATTTTTGGAGCCCAGGTTCTGCAATATTCTCTGATAATGAAAAAAAAATCTAAAAATAAAAAAAAACTCCTGCATATCACAACCTTTCATTGAGAGAAGTGAATTGAGACTCAATAATACGAGAGCGGCGGAAAACTAATTTTGACAGTTTGATTAATGACGTCTATATAAATTCATGCAGGATGCTTCCGGTAGGTGAATGTGACAGAAGCTCCGGCAACCCGCTCTCGATCCCATTTCACTGCCATTCACTCGGAAATGGACTCCACAGTTGTTTTGTGGTAAAGTCGGAGTTACTCATCTGCGACACGCACACACACTTGTCACACACGTGGCCGCAGGAACTGTGGTGTGTGATAATGAAGCCGGAGATTGGCGGCGGTGTGTCTGCCTGCCTGGCTGCTTGATTGTCTGTGCATCTTACTGTCTTGCATTATTACACACACATGCACGCACAAAAGGACATGTATTTACACAGCGTGAAATAAGGGGAGCGTATGTGGGCGAACAATCTCAAAGGGGCAGGTTTTAGTTACTCATCTAAAACCTACACACACACACATTTATACACAAGTCTCATTGAGTTATTGATTCTGTTTTCTGCTGCAATATTTTCGCTCTAGGATAACGACAATGCCCCCATTTCTCTCCATTTTCCTGCCTTTATCTCCATCTCTCTCTCTCTCTCTTTCTCCCTCTTTTCCGAGGAATGGTCCATCTTTCATGCGCGACGCTCAGTCTCAAGCTGTCAGACACAGTTCCATTTCCTCGTAGATCATCCCGGACTGGCACACATCGCCCAAATGAGCTGCTCTACACCTACTTTCTCTTATGCAACGCGCGTAAACAAACCAACACAAACTACTCCAGTCCACAGACTCAGGGGGAAAAAAAAAAGTCAAAATCAAAACATTTGCAGTGATGATTCCAAATCAAACTGTTCAAAAGACACTGAGGATGTGGATCAAAGCATGAGCACTATGAAGAGGCAAAATTATAAAAAGACACAAGCAATGAAGTGTAAAACTCATATAAAGCACGTTTCATGGTGTAATTGGTCTTTTTGTTATATTTAAAGCAACACAACCAAACTTGAAACCCTCCTCTAAAAAATTTTGATTCAATTTTGTTTATATCCCGTGTATTTTTACAACAAAGTTGTTTCTAGTCGCTTCTGAGAAACCCAAAACTTAGGAGTTTAACTTATAACAAGTCAAACTCCACTGCTGCCAAAGCCTGAGAGTGTCTGCATCACCTGCGTCAGGATTATGTAAGTTAGGGAAGACATGCCCACCAGCTGTCACTCAAAGTGGACAACTAGTCGTACGCGTCGTCACAATGTTAGATGGAGTTAGCCAGATGCTAGCAGCAGACACAGAATGACAGTTTTTTTTAAAAAAAAGCAAACAAAAAAGCAACTTTTTGAGAGAGTGGAAGCGTGGCTGAGAATAACTGGAAGGCTGAAATAATATTTAGGTGCTATTTTTTTTGTAAAGGATGTGTAGGATTGGGTCATCCAACTGCCAAACCTTTATTTGTAGTAAAACAAAGCAAAAAACAAAGGAGTTGTATTTTTCATGATATCTTCTGATGAACTGAATAAGTCTATTTTTCTAGTATGCCGTGGTTGTTTTGGTCTGTACAGGTACAGTCTGTGTGTGACAAAGTTTCTTCACCACATTACTCATCACTTCAGCTCTTTTTGATTGAATGAGTTTTAAAATGTCAGAAAAACCAACTTTTCTCCCCACTTCTTGATTCAAACTGCTTTGTTCCTCACTTAATCTTTGTAAAAGATGTCAATCAAGCTCCTGCTTTTACGCATTTGCACAGCATGTAGCTGGATCAGTAATGGCTGCTTGATTTCTACTTTCCCACATCTGCACAAAAAGAAAAAAAAAACAACTCTTTTTTATGCTTACTTGTTCTATATTCGTTTTGAGAAGTTCCAAAAGAGCCTTGTGTTTAGATATTTTTCTAAAACTATGTTGTTTGCAGAATCTACCTGATATAGTTGACAAATGCTGCTGGAAGATAACTTTAGACCTTAACACACCACACTAGAGTTTAAAACATCTGCCCAGAAGATGTAACAACCAGGAAATACTGAAAACCACTGCAACTGGGTTGTAAGTCCTACTTATGAAAAGGAACACTGCGTGTAAAATGAATTCTATAAGTCATTTTTAAGGAGTAGTTTTCAAGTGATTTCAGTAATATGAAATCAGTAATATGAAGTCAACTACCTATGCATATTTCTGTTCTTTTTCTTTCTTTCTTTTGCTTTGCTCCTGCTAATTTTAATGTTGCTGTGCTTTTGATTGGGATAAGCTAACCACTCCACATTACTTCTGCTGAAATCTGAAATATGAGAAAGGAAATCATCAGGGATGCACCAGGCCTACCAAGCTTTTTGGATTGATTTCACTGATATCTGATCAAGACTGAAGGTACCTAACTTGTGAAATAAACACCTTATCTGTAACACCTTATCTTATAGATATACATGTACATAATTGTTATTCAATATTAAAATAGAGTCTAGAGTAGTGTAGCCTAGAAATCTAGATGTATCGCTAGCAAATTTGAATTTGCTCAGCAGGTCCATATAGCTACCTTCCATTAGAGTTCATTAACTATGCCTAAAAATCTTAGAGAGCCAATCAGATCAGTCTATCTTTGTAGAGAGTCCCTGTTGGGCTTAGCATGATGATGACAGAGCTACAACGTTGTCGTTTGAATGATAAACAGCAGTTTTTTTGAACCGACTTTGGCACCATCAGTTAATTAAAGACTTGGACTTGGCCCTATGGCTCACTTTCAGATCCTACATCTGTCCAGATGTTGGTCTGATCTATCAGACTGTGGCAGTGTTCTTGAGCTTTCGACAGCTAAACAATCCACGATCTAGTGGGTTCACATGCTTTTTTTTCTTACCACTGTGACTCCTGATGTATCAAGTGCTTTAAAATGTAAGTGAATGAATCCACCTCATGAATATGCCCCATTGTCTGATGGCTGATTCAGGTATTCAAATAATGATTTTTGTGTTTGAGGGCACATGGGAAAAAGATGGGATGGGACAACTGGGACTTGGGTACATTGTATTTAACACATCCTGGCTTATGTATTTTCCACTTCCCATGAATGCTCTGGACTGCAAAATGCTAAAACATCTGCTTTTATAGAGGCTGATGATTAGCAGCATCTGTCTGCAACGAGGGGGTACTTATGATTGCCCACATGGCTTTTGTTTTCTTCTTGGATTCATTTTTGTGAATTAAATAATAGTCACCTGAGGTTATGTGTTCCTATTACATAGACCAACATGATCAGATGATTTTTATTATGTTTTTACACAACAATGAGAAGGACTCGACCTGTCCAGGGTGTACCCCTGCCTTTCGCCTGAAGTGAGCTGGGATAGGCTCCAGCAGACCCCCGTGACCCTGCACAGGAAATAGCGGGTATAGATAATGGATGGATGGATGGACAACAATAAGAAAGTTTATGTATTAAAGTTTATGTATTATTGTGTGTTTTTCTTTCAGCTCCACAGTTATCACCCTGTATTTTTCATTTTTGGTCATTTTGCTGAGTTTATTATTTTTTTTAATTAATATTATTATTAATTCACATGCTTTCTACATTAAAAAGCAAAACAAAAAAACAACAACATTTTATTTTATTAAAACCTCAACCTCCCAGATTGGATTTATGAGACATGAAAAGAAAAAGGTGATTAAAAAAGGTCAGCCTTTTTGTAGCCGTATTTACTTTCTAAATGCTGAAGTCTGAAGTCTTTTCCTCCAAATAAGATGAACAAAAAAAACAAAAAAACCTGCTTGACATATATGTATGAAAACTTTACACAAATAAAGATAACATTTTACTCTTTTCTTTCTTAATGAGAATGAGGTCAAAGGACACTTTATAGAGGATGAGGAGGAAGAGGAGGAAGAAACCCCCTCAGTCACAGTCTCTAAAACAAATCTGACATGATGATGGAAGGAGGGAAAGTAGAGCTTATTTTCCTTCCTGCTCTTTCTCCCTGCCGCTCTTTTAATTCACCGTAAACAGCCGGAGGGCAGTTGGGGATCATATTACAGTCACCCCTTACCTGTACTTCTCCGTGCAATTAGTGTCACGCTTGCTTGTCATTTCAAACTGACGCACCGTTGTTGTGCTGTGTAATTATTTACCTGCCTGGGGATCAACTTTCCAGTTTAACTCACTAAATACCAACACCGTACAAACGCGTGCGCATTTGAGTCGCTGCTCCCTGTGTTATTTGGAACGTGTTTAACATGCTCTTCACCGTTACAGGGTCATTAAAAGGTGTCTGTGTGTCCATTTTGTCTTTTTCAAATAAAAATATATATTGTGCATCTACTCTTCCTTTCACATGAGTCAAATGTCAGAGGTGTTCAGATCTCGGTGTTTGAGCATCAGGACCCAAACTTGTTATTATTCCACTAGGTACCTTTTTTTTCTTTTTTTCTTTTCTTTTCTTTTTTTTTTTTTTTTTTTTTAAGGGATTTTGTCTTTTTTGGTCATAAGTTTGGAGTGAAAGGGCTGGGTCCTGTTCTTCAAACCACTGTGGCTGTTTTATTTTCCAGCTCCCAGCCAGCGTCCAACATTGCGACCAAACAGGGTTTCAGGGAAACACTAGCGCAGGGGCCAGAAACAATGGCAGCCATTTTCTTCTGCAGGGGAAAAGAAGAACAAATCACCGAGTCCAAACCAGTCTTCTTTGATCTTGTGTCTTTTCTTGTGATAAATTTGTGTCTGTGATGCTTTTTGTTTTTGTACTCTTTTTAAAAGAAAAAAGAAACACAATAAGCAAACGTGAACTCTTGCCTATTTGTCCTTTTTGCTCTTGCTTCTTTTCTTTTTTTGATATTCTTTTTTTTGTTTTTTGCCAGTAATCTTTTTTGAATTTTCTCTTTTCTCTTTTTCCCCCCTTTTTTTCTTAACCCTAGGTCCGCTCACAAAAAAAACTGATGAATCTTCAATGAACAAGCCTCGAGACGAAGGTATTTTTGTTGCATGTTTTTCCTTTTTTCTTGTTTTGAAGTCTTTTTGGGGGATGTTTACACATGCAGTGCAGGAAAACACACACACACACAAACACACACTCACACACACACGCTCATACACGTGCACGCACGCACATGCATACAAGTCAAGTATCTTTGGTGATGCATACCAATGTGTTGCTGAAAGTGTATATGCTGACCTCTGCAATTAAAAAGGTATCTTTTTGAAGGCAAATGATTGCTCTTGTGTGACCTTGGATGAGCAAACCTGCCCAGCAGAACCTGGAGAGCTCATATAAAGCCATCCACAGTGTTTTCCAGAGGTGCTCTCAAATGATAAAAGAAGCTCAGTCACCATCATCACCACCGTGCTCTTGAGAATACATTGGCCAACAAACAGCGTTCTCCTCCATTCCAAATTATTGTTGGGATTTTGAGCAACAAATGCGCCTATTGAAGCCAGCTTTCACAATGAGGCATTATTGTGCCCACCCACCCCACCCCCCCAACCTCTTGCTCAAGGATGAAATTGCTATTGAATGAGGAACTACACAAATATTCCACTATACTTATTCCAAGTCAATGATGATAACATCAAATCAAGTAAGGAGAGAGAAAAAACAAAAGGGTACATCCAAGGACGTTTGCAACCCACTTTGGAAGATATAGACCTAATCGTTTCCTGGAGTAAGGGCACAAAAGTCCCAGCCTGCATTTAGTTTACCTCCTACTTGCAGCACTCACACTGTGGGGGCGATTTTATCTGTTCTTTCATCGACACCCCCCTCTTTCCTTGTTCTTTTGGACTTGTTTCTCGGAGAAAAAGATGACTGGCGATATTTTGATTCATATTTCTTTCTATGTTGTTTTGAGGGGTTGTGTGGGTGTATCTTTTTCTTGCTCCACGATGCTCTTTGGTTTGGGTTTTTCTATTTTTTTTTTCTTCCTTTCTTTTTTTTTTTTTAAACTTGGCAGTCAGACGAAGTTTGACACAAGAGGATTTTCTTGGCGATCAAACACACTGGCACAGACACAAGTTTTTTAGCAACTGCAGTCAGCAAAGTATTCGCTGTATATGTCTTTAGTGCCTCATCATGAAGAACAGTTTGACTGGGAGGTTCTCATCCAGTTTTTAATCCCGTGCTCAACAACATATCACGGGTAGAGGTGGAAAAGCTACGGAGCTGACGTCCAAACATGAAGAACTAAAGACATGTGGATGGGTAGAATTGTCTGATGTATATGGCTGTGATGAATAAAGGCAGCCTCATGGTTGCAATATTACCCCAAATCCCCCTCTCAAACGTCACTTATCAGGCTGAGGAAAACTCTAAAACTATTTCTGTTTTATTAATTGATCCAAATATGCACACAAAGATAATTTCCTTGTATTATTTGCCTTTTGCCATGATATGACTCCTCCAATCTTGCTGAAGAATCAAGTCGTAATCAAATCCACTCTCCGCTCAAAACATTTTGGTTTTTCTTTCTCTCTTGGATATTCAAACAGAATTTTACAACAAAAGAATATCTCTGCATTATTTTCACCAGACAGACCTTCAAAAAAAAAGTTTAAGATATAAGAAAACCTTTTATGTGACCACTGAAAACCCTCAGTCTGAACAAGCTGAGCGTGAACCAACACATTTGGATACTAGCTTTTTCAATGAGGAAAAGAATGTAGAAATTGTATGAAAATTATACAAGATTACAAGGTTTATTATTTTTTTCATGGGGGGTAAAACTCTGCTAGCAATAGAAGTCTATTAAATTGAAAAAGGATTGGAACAATGAAATGCAGAGTGATTTTTTTTTTCTTCTTTTTTGTTCAGTCAGCTACCTATTTGAATGCAGGAAAGGTGCATTATTAGCCTGGGAACAATGAAGTGTGAACATGAGGCTGCTGCAGAGCCCACACGGTCTAAAAAACTGTTGTTTTCTGAAAATCCCTGGTGGAAACGACTCATACTGGTCACACACCAAATTTTGTGATCTATTCTTCGCTCCAATTGTTCAATCAATCAAACCTGTGCATTGGTAACCACGTACAAGGAGCATTGCCTAAAAAATCTGATGCAAACGTTCACCACTAACTATTTTCTAAATTGCAAAAGTCTGCAACATCCTTCAGGCTGGCCACCTTTGATACTAAACAGCTGTCACATCGTCCATTTAGTCCACTTTCAGCAGCATATCAATACACCTTTGAAGCTGTCTATTGCAGACTAGTGCAAAAACCTAGTCAGAAGGCGTTTTATTGCTCTATCAAGAGGCATCGTCGTCATGTATAGTTGGCTCTATTTGGCCGCAGCCTGCTTTGTGCTTCAGGTATGAAAAAACAAAGGCCATTGAACCACACTGCTGCTCAGGATCGATGTTCAGAAAGATTGATAGAGCTCACATCACAGCTCGCTGCATAAGTGTGTGTGTGTGTGTGTGTGTGTGTGGAGTGAGACACGAGGGAATTACCAACTCGAGCGAGATTGAGCTAAATCAAAAAAGAGAAGGAGAGAGTGTGCTACTGTGCCTTGCTGCGCGTCAGCTCTGATCAGAGGCGAAGCAGAAGCACCTGAGCCCCAAACCTGGAGCATATTTCTGCCTTGAACAATATCACCTCTCTCTGAGGTGCTCGCACGCGTGCGCAGACTGGTACGCACACACCAAAGGAAACGTTCCATCAACCGCAATCGAAAGGTACAGATGAAATTAAAATTTCATCACATGCTGTTAAACAACGCAGGCATTAGTTATTAAAACTCCCTTCATCTACCTTCAGATGAAATACACGGTTCCCTTTCATGTCAGCTCTGAATAAAAAATGTTAGTGATAGATAAATGATTTTTTTTTTAATTCAGCAATTATTTAAAATCTGTTAAAACAAAAATCACAAATCAGAAAAAAAGTTTAAATAATATGACAAATTACAAAAAAAGAAGAAGCAATCTTTCATAGAAGTGGGAAAAAATAATTTGTAAAACCAAAAAGGCTTTAATTCACAGTTGTGGTGCCCAAATAAATAAACCCTGACAGGATTCAACTGACATAACCTCCTCGAAACTGCCACATTTGAAAGGAATTAATATATTTAGTGATATATTGGTCAAACAAAAGTTAGATAATTTGGTTCTTGAAAAACCAGAATGGTAGCCTAGAAATCTAGAAGTACCGCTAGCAAAATTAAATTTTTCTCAGCAGGTCCCCTACTCTCATTAATTATGCCCAAAAGTCTTGGGAACCAATCAGATCAATCTGTCCTTTTAGAGCATCTCTGAGAGGCTTAACCTGATGATGACTGTAAACAGCAGTCGTTTGAATCAGATTTGGCATCAACAGTTGATTTAAGACTTGGATTTCCATGACAGTTTTAGGGATTGTGGTGGATGAGGTCCATCTCATTTACAAATGGTGAGAGACATCTGGTAAAGTGGTTCTAATGATAACGGAAGCTGTTCAAGAAATAAACATTCATCTTCTAAAACGTTCATAAAAACTTTCTTTTACGCAACAGGAAAATTATCCCTGGTAGAATAAATGGTCAAATGTTGTAGGACGGACTTTTTGATTGTTTAGGGCAGTGTTTCTCAACCAGGGGTCCGCGGACCTCTAGCGGTCCGTGGAGTGATTGAAGGGGGTCCGTGACAATAAAACATATATATATATTTTAAAAAGATCCTCTGACATTTATAGAAATAGATTATTATTTTACTCAAATGTGACTGAAACCTTTATCTACCTAAACTACAGACAGTAACATGACCTTCTTTTTCTCTTTCACAAGTGTAATTCATTGTATTTTAATAAGAAATCTTGCACCCGTTTGCATTGTTGAAGTTACTGTATGACACTGTTAATACAAACGTAACAGGATCTGCATCGTTTTTAAATAATGAGCCCCTTATCGTTTCAGTGGACATACACCATTCATTAAAAATGCTTTTATTGTGAAATGTTTTCAAAAAGCTCATTGGGGAAAACTCATTAACTGGCAAAGTTCAAGTTAGCACTTGAAATTGCAATTATGTTAGAAAAAAACAAAACAAAGAAGACAATAAGCACAGTAACAGTAACACAAAGAAGAAGAAGAAGGGGGGCAGTAGACAACATGGAGAAATGGTTCATATAAAAAAAAAAAAGATCACACCGGAAAAGAAAAAAGAAAACAGACAGAAAAATGAGACTTCATAAAGAAGATTATGTCATGTTTTGTTTTTTAATGTGGAAGGGGGGGGGGTTCCTCAGAATATGCAGGGGGTCTCGGACCCCAAAAATGTTGAGAACCACTGGTTTAGGGTACACTACATGTCTCCAAAGATTAAAAAAAAAAAAAGTCTACAAATGTAATGTTTCATCATAAAAAAAAAGAAAGAAAGAAGGTTTTTAATTTGTCTTCCATTCTATCTTCATTTATTTCCATTTTTCTGCTGGGTTAAAATAACCCAGTTTGGGTTTTATGGCCCAACCCCGCCATGGCTCCTTTTGAGATGCTGGGATTAGATAATCTGTCATGATTTGAAGCATGGAGAGGACACTAATGCAGGAGACCAGGAAGTAGTAATCTCACAAAAGTCCTTTAATAAACATAAGCGCAACCAGAACAACCAGGAAAAAAAATAAAAATAAAACTGAACTAACATGCAAAAGTACCAAAGGGAAGAACAAGATGCAAGAACCAGGACCAGGACCAGGACCAGGTTGAAACAGAGGAAACAGTAGAAAACAGAACCAGCACTACGCAGAAAGAAACAGTAACCAGGACAAACCAGGACCAGGACTAAACAGTACAGACCAGCAGGGAGGAAGGAAGACAAAACCAAGGTCGTCTCAGTATGTGTACTTGACTGTACTTCTGTGCTTTTGAAATGTCAACAGTCTCAGCTGAAGTTCTCTTCCAATTCTTAGCCCACATCTGGACAAATACAGTAGAAATACGCAGATGTGTTCTCACTCTGCCCTTTTTAGTGAGGATCTATTAAGTGTAGACTTATGCACACTTGAGCCAGCAGAAAGTGATGATGGAGGACAAAGTAAAAGAGCGTTACCACTTTACTTTATAACTTTGTGGTTAGTTGATCACGATAGAGCCCATTAAAAAAATTCATCTGACATCATCAGGCCTAATTCCTTCCCACTTCTATAAAACTTCACTTATAACACAGCTGAAATTTAAATAACAACAACAAAAAACATAAAACCCATTAAAAACACACCATATAAAATAACGGAGAGCGACATGTTAAACTTCGGTCTTTAATTTATGCTCAATTCAGTTCAGTTCAATTTTATTTATATAGCACTGATTTTCAACAAAGTTGTCTCTAGGTTCTTCTGAGAAACCCAGAGAATGACCCCTGAGCACATGGCAAAGCCTAACAGTGGCAAGAAAAAACAATTGGGGAGAAATCATGAGCAGAACCTGGATCAGTTCTAGGGGGACACATGCTGATAGTCAGCTGGGTAAAGAAAGACATGAGGAGACAGGACAGAGAGGATGAAGGAGAGAGAGAGGAGAGATAAAGAAATGTGTAACAGGTGGTACAATAATATACAAATATCTGCTATAAACATATATATGTGGTGGTTGGTGGGTAGGACTGCAGGTCGGCCGCACCAGCAGGAATCCCACAGTGGCATCCAGTCAACAGGTGCAGGTAAACGCCAGGATGGCCAGAAGATGTGTATAAATTCTCCTTTCCTTGGCAGTTCATACTTGGCAAGTACTACTTAGGAGAATTAAACAAGTATTTGTGGGCTTGGAATTGAGAAATAAACAAAATATAGATATATAAGGGGTCAATGAGACGCTGGCGCAAACAATCAGGGAGATGGAACAGAGAAAGTAAAACCAAACCAAACCAAACAGAGAAGCTGACTGGAAGTAAAGCTTATAGAAACAGAAAAGATACAAGAGGACGAGACTCAAGAAATTATAGAAAACACTAAAGCCAAACCCAGATCTTATCATAATGGAAAATGGCTTATTAGAGATGCAACAATAAAAGTAATGAATTCATTATAGAGGGTATGCGTTTACATTACTTGCCCTCTAGGCCACGCCCCTTTCAGTCAGAGTGAGTGGCAAAACTAACCTCACTCAAGTGAAGCAGTAAACACAGCGAGACTGGGGAAAATGTGGAATATGACATGAAATTAAGGTCAATTGGACTCGACATTGTTCCGTACGAGCTACCAGAGAACCAGTGGTCCATGAACGCTGACATGTGGCCAGAAATCACCCATCCTGACATTTATATGCATCTGATTTCAACACCAGACACAATGAGAAGCCTGAAAATTACTGACTAAATTACTGACTACTGCTGTGAACTGTTGCCTGGTTTGTTTCTCTCATTCAAATGAGCCGTTTGACATGTTTTACAGGTGTTTATTATGTTTTACCTTGTCGTTCTAAACCAACGCTTACAGTGCTTTTTTGCGTTATCTTGGGTATTTCCCCACTGTTTCAGGTTTAAGGTTGGAAACCGAGACATAAGCACACCTAGACTGACTTGACAGTCGTGTAAAAACAATTTAAATACTTTTCGATAAAGAGTATCACGCTTATTTGTCAACCTTGCTTTACATAGTGTTCATCCAAGCATTACAGCGCAGCTTTTTTTTCCTTTTGAAAAAAGACAAAG
>JBAMYA010000010.1:1475456-1517297 GCA_037176975.1 Arrhamphus sclerolepis
GTGTGTGTGTGTGTGTGTGTGTGTGTGTGTGTGTGTGTGTGTGTGTGTGTGTGTGTGTGTGTGTGTGTGTGTGGATGTGAATTCACAACCCATTTTCTAGCACCAGGCTCTTCGGTTATCCCCGCCAGCATCTCTCAGGGATGATGGAAGCAACCGTTGGGGTGTGCATGTATAGGTGTGTGTGTGTGTGTGTGTGTGTGTCACCTCCGTGTCTTCGTCAAGTATTCTTGAGTCGCAAATGTCTTTTCAGAGACTGAAACAACTTCTCCTTTTGTCTGATTTTATGGCTGAGGTGAAGCACATGGGAGGAAGAACAGAGAACGTCCTTTCTGTTCTCAGTGCAGATATCTCCACTGGGAAATGTATCGATTTCAGGCCACCTTTCTATCCTGATACCAGCTCCAACTCTGGAGGAAAAACAAAAAAAAGCAAAAAAACTTCTCTTTTTATTTCTTACTGAGGCTTCACTCCTTTATCATCTTCCTCAACCTGCTTGCATCTATTCCGAGTCAAATATCATTTATCTATATCCATTCTTCCCGTCATCTTTCTCATGACTGTGCAATAAATGTAATTCATTTTCCAGATGAATGTTCTTTTTTTCTGCATGGAAAAGTTAATTAATTTAGTTATTTTTCTCTTGTGTGTGTGTGTGTGTGTTTTTTTTTAGTTTTAAAAAAATATAAAAAGTTTAATTCTGTCCTTCAGTTTAATTTTCTATGCTTGATTCATTCTGTTCAGGGTCACAGGAGGTTAGAGATGTTTTATTGTGGTGTTTTATGGTTATATTTAGAGATAATAGATGTCTGAAGAGTAATCTGTGATGCTTAAACAAAACCTGAACCTCAGGCTGAAAAGTATGTTGAACTCAGCCCCATAACAGATTCCTGGTGGAAGAAACCACACGCTAAGGATCATTTTTTTTAATATCAGTTGTGTGTGTGTGTGTGTGTGTGTGTGTGTGTGTCTGTGTTCTTGTTTTGCTACATCATTGGGACTCCCCCCATTTTTTTCCTTTTCAACCTTCAAACTCACCTTGTTGGAGCTAAAAGTCCTTAAGTGGACCAAAGCTCAGTCCTAATGAGGCAGAGTCTTCTTTCTGGGGTCCTGCTCGGGGATAAAGTTAAGGTGTGAGTTGAGATTAAATCAGGATTTGAGTTAAGCTCTACAAATTGAATGGAAATGGAGATTTGTTTTATTTCAAGGCAGGCCGATCCTCTCCTGTTATACATTTCTTTTAAGTCATATTTTATTATTATATTCATTTTATTCTTTGCTTTTTAACCTTTTGAGATGTTGACTTTTATTCTTCCTAATTGTACTTCACTTCTGTTTCTTCTGTTTTTTAAAACTTGTATTAATTATTTTGGTGTGCAGCACTTTGGCCAACTGCATTGATTTGTAAGTGCTATATAAATAAAACTGAGTTGAGTTGAGAAATCAATGTTGAATATGGCTAAGCTAATGTGGCTGGAATATTAACATGCAAATATGTGTGTGAGTTTGTGGGTATGATTTGGTGAGCACAATACACAACTTTGAAAAACAGTTTAAATGAAGACCATTTACAGTGTAATGAAGTTCTTAATGTTGAATCGGGGTAACACTGAGTACAGCCATGATAATGCACTCACATGCCCAGTTGAACCACCTTCAGCTTTCATTAGTGCATTTAGTGTCCTTCCAATAATCTTGTGCAATGTCACAGCATTTATTTTAGTCTCTTTAATTTTCCAACATGCGTTTCAGGTCTGGATTCTTCAATTCTCACAGTTTATCAAAATGAATCCTGACATTATAAGCCTCTCAGTAAATGCTTTTAAGAATTGTTTAGTTCCATTGATTTGAACTCTCATGTTGCTTGTGTGGAAATACTTTCACGATGAAACCTTCATGAGTGCTGCTGTTAATCTTTCACGGTCAGACTTCGGACCACAATGTTTCCATGGAGATAGTTGTTTACTGCTACCTTTGAGGTTTTTATAATGCATTGGACAGTTGTTGATCCGGTTTTAGTAGTTTCAGTAGTCTCCTTGGTTTGGGTGCTCAATGCTTACCAATAATTTTACCATTTTGAAACAGAGTAACAGCTTTTCCACAACCACAGGACATATTTTTTGACATTGTTAATTAAGCAATGAGAAGGTACTTAGATACTTCTTGCTCACATGTGGGTGTTTGCGGGTGTCTTCTGTGACGTTCTCCACATACTTGAATGGAGTCACGTCAGCTGTTACCGAACTGAATTATGGGTTCTGTGTGTTGTATCAATCATGTTGCCACCATTTGGAATCTTCTGCTTTTTCCTGCTTTAATGCATGCGTCAGCCAATTGAGTCCCAGCTACACTGCTATAGTTAGCTGATGACATTGTACACTGGGATGGGAGTTATTCAAAACACTTAGCTTATTTGTGTCGTGAGCAGGAAGAAATTTGTTTGGTTGTCTTTGGTATGATGATGAAATGTTAGAAAAACCAATGCAGCCATGTGAGTGTACAGTTGGGGTGAACGAACCCGAGGCTAGTTGAAACACTGCACTAGCCTTCCAGTGGGAGGCTCCCATTCATTTCGTATTATTATTATTATTATTGTCAAACTAACAATCCCAGAGAGTCAAGACTCGAAGATCCACTATGAAAGACTGGCGGTAGATCTTCTTAAAGTTTCCAGTTTGTTTGTCACCTGTCCATTTCTACCTTCAGGTCTTCTTCGTCTCATCATCCTCGCCCCCTGCCCTCTCCTTATTCCAATTCCCCCTGCGTCCTGGGATGTGTGGGTCAGGCCGGTTCAAAATATCAAGCTGAACAGTCTGCTCCAGTTATGACAGCTTGTCGGAGTAAATACACCTTCCCTTTCCTCGCCTGCCCGTCCCCTTCAAGCCCTCCTTCCTGTCTGTCTAAGATGTTGCTTTTCTGAACTCTCAGTCCCCACTGATCCAATCTCAATCTCTTGCTGCAATCACACTTTTGCCCTCTTCCCCATCTTCTTCCTCTTTATCTGTATCTTGCTTCGGTATAGCCATTTTCAACTTCTCTTCTCCCCCCATAACCCCATGTTGGCCCTTCCATTCATCACAGGCTCTTCCTGTCTTTCTTCGTTGTCATGCGTATGTCTCAAAGCCTAAAAGCTGTCCCTGTCTTAACAGTGTATCTGTCTCCTCCTTCTTCTTCCTCTGATACCACAATAACGCAATGTCGCCATCCTCATCCGTCTCTAGCTTTGTCCTATTTCCTACATTTCTCTTTCTGTTTTTGTACTTTTTCCTAATGAAAAGATTCATTCATTCTGAGCTCAGGAATCATTCATCTTCATTTTCTTGCGTTACGAGCAGCCTGTCTGTTCATTAATCTTTGGCTCTCCTCTTGTCTTTTCCTCTCTTATCTATCATCTATCTGTCTCTATTTCCAACTCCTCCAAACTTGAAACTCTTTCTCATATGAGACTCAGTCCTATCTGAAATGAATTCCCAATCGATTTACCTTTGCATGTTCATTTGCACTAATGCTGTCTAAAGGTTTTGAAGCAGTTTGCAGTTAATGTTAGCTAAGGATAAAGCCTTTATAAAATTAGCTTCAGTCTGCATTAGCGCACATATAATTACATCCAATAAAGACGATACTTTCAAACAGAGCGGAGTGCCTGTTAAGCTTAATTCAATTCCCTCTGGAGTCTTTCTCACCGAGATTTTACTGCAGCCAACAGTAGAGGACATAATAACCACAGCCTGTAATTGTCACTTATAATTATTCAAAATCTCATTAGGTTTTCATTTTGTGATATTTTAAAAATGATTTCTCATTGTATAATCTTTTTTGTTCCTGCTGTTTCGCAAGTGTAGATTCTCACGTCAGTGACATCTGTTCTGTTCTTCTGCAGAAGACAAATAAGTTAGCCCTTAATTAATTAATTTAAAAGTAAGTATAATACAATTTTGGCATATTTAAATCAGTAGTCAAATGCTGAAATTTAGCAGGTAAACATGGCAAAGGAGATAGTCAGATGAGTTTGAAGGTGCAGTTATTACTCACAGCAAAGCCATAGGCCAGCACATATTTTAGGATATTCAAAGTTAAAACAGACATATTATTTAAAAAGAAAAGAAGAAGAAAAAAGTCCCTTTCCTGAGCATATATTTAGGTGTCTGAAGTGATTACCAACTCAAAAACTTAATTTTAAAGTAATCTAACTCTGGAAATATCTAGTTGACTGAATGCTTAAAAGGCACTGTGACATCAGCGATCAGAATTATCCAACCTCCTTAGACGTATCTTCATCCAGCTTTACATCATGTTGCATTTGCTACACATGGGATGTGGATAACACAAAGCTGAAGGATAGATTTAAAAACAACAACAACAACAAATATACTGCTTCAATGATGGTAGCAGAGTCAGTGTCAGAATCCACACAAAACCTGCTGCTATGAGTAGAATGGTAAAGATATGGTCAAAATGGGAGCTGTTGTACGATATCTTTAACTACAGTATAAACATTGCAATTCACTATAAATTGTTTGTTTTAAAAAACAACAAACAAAAGAAACAGTCATGCATCTCCCTCCAAAGGAAATAATTAGGAAAAAAAAGAAAGACAATTCCCCTTTTGAGCATACGTATATTTGGGGTTTTCAAAGTAACTACCGAATCCAAAACTCCTTCATGACACAAACTTGTCTCGTAGTTTGAGGAAATCTCAGTCTGAAGAAAATGTCATTCATTGAGCTGTTCAGATTTGTGTGAAGTAGGTTTTTCCAGCCTCCCCATCAAAACCCACCCAACGTCACATCATGTATCATTCACTCTTCTTCTGAGGTTGGTAGCACAAAGCTGTAACACTGTTTTAAAAGATGCACACCCACTGAAGGAGGGTCAATGTGCTGACTCCACCCCCTACAGTGTTGGGATACATGTACCGGCGTTACTTATTCAGAATACAAATTATGAGTAACTGTATTCTGTTACAGTTACTGTTTAAATATTTGGTAATTAAAATACAGTTACTTTGTTCAAATAAATGAATTACATGTCGGTATTTTCCTGTTATATTCGTTAGGCTAGCATCTCTCTAATTTCAGTAATTCCACGCATTGCTGGAAACCCAAACAGAACAACCAATCAGAGATTCTAATTTAAACATCATGCTAACTTTGGTTCTGTCCAGTGACTGTATATAATTATTGCGTTAGTCACACAATGGACCCGGAGCCAGCAGGTCCAAGGCTGGAATGTATTTCATACATGGAAATTCAGACACCTCTTCACATTTAAAGAACAAAGGGTGGGCGAATTCTAACTGTGCAATTCAAGCTGCTTTCAGGGTCGAAAGACTCCAACACCATGACAACCTCTTTTAAGTTAAGCCTTCTGCCAGTCCCTGCAGGATTTTGCGATTGCAATAATTGGCGCAAAATTAACCAAAGTCCTCAAAATATGGGGAGGGTTGCAATTTTTCTGAATTACTGCAATATGACTGCAATTTTTGTTCATGCAGGGCAAAAATGGTACAATAACAGTATAAAAACAGAGCGAAGAGAACTACAAGTCCCACAGTTCTGGAAGGTAAACTACAAATGCTAGCTCTGCTGGTTAGTTTTGTCAAGTGTGAAATTATAAAAGATAACTGCTGTCATCTGACAACTAAAATAATGATGAAAGACTGTGAAAAACAATTTCCATGTTATTTATTCTATTCAACGTTAAACATCAAAAACAAAAATATTTTAAAAAGTTATAATTTAACAAAATATTATAAATCTGCATTTTGCATTATCTGATTGCTACATTCATGTAGTTGTAAAAAGCATGACAATATACTAAGTAATCCAAAGTATTCAGAATACGTTACTCAAATTGTCTAACTTAATGGAATATGTTACAAACTACATTTTGCAGCTTGTATTCTGTAATCTGTAGTGGAATATATTTTAAAAGTAACCTTCCCAACATTGACCGCCAAAAACCAACAGTTGTGACCAGAACTGCAATGACAAGGTGAAAAAAGGAATGGTTGTACTGTATCTCTCTCACAATCATGAAATCATGTCTACTTATGAAAGATCTGTCATAATATATCTCCTTTAAAGGATGTTTTGCTTGCTGAGCCTATAGCATGAAAAAGAAGCGCAGATTTACTGTTGTTTTCCATGTTTGTCAGTAATATCTCACATTATGATTTGGCATTATCAGCCAGCATTGCTGAATGTAATACCACTGTTAACTTTCCACTTCCATCAGTTTGCACATTTAAATTAGCAGATGTCATATGTTCCAGCATTTCCAGGTTTCCCTCTTCATTCCTTCAAATTTGCAGTTAGCATCAGTCAGATCAATGCAAGGATTTCTCTCTACATTGGTTTGCATTAGTGGTTAGCGAGGTCAGGGCTAAGGTTTTCCTAGTCATATCCGATTAGTAGCCGTTTAGCCCTAGCTTTCCCTTCCCATTACCATGACTGACAGTGCAGCTGGGTGAAGGAAAGCCAAGCACTCCGGGGACAAGAGGCCAGTGCACATTTCACTCTGCTTATGCATCCATCACACACATAAACTCACACACAACACCCCAATCCAACCACAAAATGTTAGTCACGAAACAAAAATCATTTCACATATGCCAAAGGACACATAGTTTGTGTTGTTTGCTGTTTTCCTCAGACAAACAACAACACAATATTTTACGCTTTGACACTACTGATCAAAGACAAAGTCAAAATGCAGGGTGGTAAAAGCACACCATTACTTCTCATAGAAATTAAGAAGGTCAGTAGCAGCTATTTGCACCTTATCAACTGGACTTTATTATGACCAACTGGCAGTCTTTAGTATTCAAGTGTCTCAACGCTAAAGACACCATGCAATGACTTCAGAGAAGAAATTTCCCATCAAAGTGGAAAGGATTATGAGGGTATTTCCAAGCCATATGGAGTTCATCATTCCACATGGAGAAAGATTATTCATAAGTGGAAAACATTCAAGACCATTTCCAATTTTCCCAGGTGTTCACATCCCAGTAAGTTCACCCCAAGTTCAGACCAGACAATGAAACAGCAAAACTCCTAGAGCTACTGTATATCTCAGACTCTACTGGTTCACTTAGCAAGTTTAATCTTCATGGTCATGACAGTCCAGTTGGAAAACAGCTGAACAAGTAAGGTTTATTTGAGCGTTTTCCAGGAGAAAGCATCTTCCTTCTACAAAGAACGTGGAAGCACCACTTAGGTTAGCAAGGTGCGTCTGAACAAACCACATTATTTCTTTAACAGACTCATTACTCAAGCTCACAGTTAAGTCATGCAACCATAATTCATAGCGCCATGTTTGTTTAAAACCTGAAACACAGCATACCAGTGATAACACCTCATACTAACTGTCAAGCACAGTGGTGGTGAGGTCATGATGTGGTCACAAAATTTGTGAATGTTGCAGCCCTTGAGTAGGTCAAGAGTTCTCCACAACAATGTGAAAGGTCGATATTGATATCAGCATGTAATAATAATTTAAAGTTGCTCATGTTAAATGTGGTTCTACAAGTTACTGGATCATGCTTGGTTTCACATGCACTGCTTCTGCATTCTGGCTTAGTTTTTATTGGATAAACAATGACATTGTATAATGTGTCAAGTTGTTTAAGTCTCTGTAGACATTAAAGACTCAAGAATACTCGTAAAAGAGGCGTGTGACATAATCATTGTTGTATTTGTAGTAGTGCTTCACATCTTTCACCTTTCCTGGGAGATACAGAGCAAAGAGATTGTTGGGGATAACCGAGAGCCCCCTCCTAGAAAAACAGTCTTTCTTTCTTTTCTTTTTTTTTCTTTTTGGAATGCTTGTGAGTTTACACACATATGCTGTGCCTGCACAGAATATTAAATATACTGGAGGTGCAGAGGCTCAATGAAGCGTTTTACTTCATCTGCTCATGTCATCCATTATCCATGGTAAAACTAATGCAGTTTTGAACACTGCTGGCGTAAAAATGTACTGAACATGAAGGTATCGCACATATGTGGAACTCACCGCTGATGTACAAAGATTAAGGCATGTAGGAAAATTATTTCTCTTCAGTTTCAAATGTGGCCATTTCAAGATTTGCAGACACTTACAAACCTTTATCTGCTATCCACCCAATTGTAAGAGCTGGTAAGTTTGCTTTTCTAAAGGTGCGGGGTTTAAATTGCTCCTTCAACACTGCCTACGATTAACTCTTGTTCAGTTTCTTCGTGGTTTTCTCTTCAGTCATTACTTTCTTACCATGATGTCCACTGTAGCCCTGTTAGCTATTACGTTATTGTTGTAGTGTGACATAGTTGCTGGGACGGGGGTTCAAAGTTACAAGGGGTAGTATCGGTGGGAATTTTTAATTTCATCTTTTCAGTTTTTTATTTGTCAGCATATCTATCCTCTCTAAATTACACTGCAAGAATCTAATTTTCCTTTGTACATGAACAAAGTAAATGTTGATGCCAAATATGTAGAAATATATGACAGAATGTGGAAGAAAATCAATTTTCCCAGAAAGCTCTCGACTTGGCACAAGTTAGTGTTGCGCAGTGGTACTTGAACAGTCCAGCGAGAGTCCACACAAATGGGCTAAAGAGATCCACGGTGGAAAGACAAAGCCAGGAGATCTCTAGAGAGACTTATCAGTGAGAGTGATTGCAGGGGATGTACATTGATGAGGGATGGCAATGAGCGCTGGAAAGCAAGAAAGTATATACGAAGGATCTGAGTTGACAAGAATCGAAAAGACAGATCAAGCAACCGAAAGAGGGACCAATCAACACCTCCTGATTGCCTTGGGTGTCCCAGGGGGAACAGAGCAATCTATTGGAAAGGCAAAGAAAGAGGAGAAGGAGGACAGAGAGACGACTGCTCCGACACTTGTTAAAGAATACAAAGGAGTGTCATAACCTCCACCAGCTCTCAGACTCTGATGGTCACTCAGGGGAATGAGCTCAGATGTGCCTGGATTTGATGTTTAGCTTTGTTCAGTTGTTGACAGTAAGTGAACGTTCCAGCAATCGTTTACCGACAAATCCTAAATGTGTGTTATAGCCAATCTGTCCGGCCATCAATCATTCAACCTTTGTCTATAGAAGTCACTCCAAAAGCCAAATATAATTCAAAGCATGAAGTGGAATGATAGAAAAAGGACTGCGGTTAGCTTAAACTTCAATCACCTTTTTTTTATGATTAGAACTGCAGGGCTGTGAAGTATATTTTTCATTTCAGTGAAATATTTGTTGTAGATATTGTTTAGCACCTTTTTCTTGATTGGGTCAGCAATTTCTGAATGATTCATAACACCTGTTGATGTTTCCACAACACATTAAGCATTTATTTTGTTTATTTATTTATTTTCACTGTACTGAAAAAAATGATCAGCTGGAGGATGGAGAGAATATATTCACTGAATGTGTGTGTGTGTGTGTGTGTGGTGGTGGGGGGGGGGGGTAATCTTTGGCTAGAAAAGAGTAAAAAAAAAAAGAAGAGAGAAATGGATTTTGTAGTCAATCTGCATCTGATTATCTCAATTCAGTCAATGGGAAACAGTTACTGGAGGGGTAATTGAATTAAATTCAGGCTGTGGCGGGCAGCACGGTGGCTTGGTGGTCAGCACTGTTGCTTCACAGCAAGAAGGTTCCTGGTTCGAGCCTCCACAGGGCCTTTCTGTGTGGAGTTTGCATGTTCTCACCGGGTACTCCAGCTTCCTCCCAAAGTCCAAAGTCGTGCACCTTAGGTTGACTGGTGTTCCTAAATTGTCCCTAGGAGAGAGTGTGAATGGTTGTATGTCTACATGTGGCCCTGCAATGGACTGGTGACCTGTCCAGGGTGGACCCCTGCCTTTTGACCGAAGTTAGCTGGGATAGTCTCCAGCAGACCCCTGTGACCCTGAACAGGAAATAGCAAGTATAGATGATGGATGGATGGATGGATGAGGCTGTGGCAAGAAAATTGAAGATGGAATTATTTTCGACTGCGTGGGAGAACAGGAGTGATTGTGATGGTCGGCCAAAGGGAATCGCCCTAATTTACCAGAGGATAACACAGACAGAACGAGAGATTTTTTTTCCTCATTTTACTGACTTTTCAGTTATTGTATGGGTTACACTGTCAAAGTACAGCGTAACACAAAGAACTTCAAAGTCAAAACAGATGAAACAATATTAAAAAGTCTAAGTTCTATGAGAATCAAGCAGCTCCTTCCACTGTTGGATATGATCAAAAGCTTCACAGCAACTGAGTAACAATATGTGTGTTGATATTCATTGGTAACCTGCTGTGTCTTAGGTGAATAATGATTCAGCCTCTGTTTTAAAATTCTCTGCTGACAGCAGAAACTTTAAGAAAGCTGCAACATGTCTACACACCATCATAATAGGTCTCCCAGTTTTGAAAAGTGAGTAAAAACACCTACTCAAGAGAAGGTTTGTCTTTTTGTTGGAACTTTGAACAACTTCACGGACACCAGGCTGCTGCTCTCTTTGAGATGGTGATTTGTGCAGCAAATGTCCACACGCAGAAATGTGCTTCTTGGTCAGAAGAGAGGAAAAAATCCTCGTGAGTACACTGTACTGCCACAATGGAAATAGGCTTAAAGGGGCTGTTACTTTAAATGTATACGTGCCACCTCATGCTTGCCTTGAGCTACTTCTGTGTACGGCGTGTAATCAGGCAACCTCTTTCACCCAAGTAGAAATACAGCTGAAGGCTTAAAAATGTAAAAAGATTAAACAGCCAAGAATTTGACCTTGCCTATTGTATTTGACAGATCACGCTGCCAGGTGCTTCTGAATCAAAATTCAGTCATCCAGAGTAAGAGTTGGTGCAACGAAGAGGGAAGATTGACCTAATTATGTACCCTCTGATTACCTACTCTGAAGCACGTGAACAGGATGCACGAGAGAGATATAGCCATATCTCTGGTTTCCTGTTCTTCTCATGACTTCTAATCACAACAACAAGATTGTGAAGGTGTGTTCAGCGGATCCTAACATGACAGAAATCAGTGTCCTGTGGCCCCTTTCCACTTATTCCTCTCATGTCGTTTTCATCCCTTCCATTACATCTTCTCAAGGTTACCAATGAATAATGAACATCTCTAATTCATACTCTCAGCAAAGTCTGACATCACTCTGAAGAGTTTATATATACCCGACTCCTGTTGAGAGTGAAGTTGGAGAAGTGGAAGAAAATGAAAGTTGCTTTGTTGGTCCACCAGTGGGATTCAGCAGAATGAAGTGCACTGGCCTCACAAAAGGAGATTGGTAAGCGTCATTTTACGAGAGCTCCTAGAAGATGCTCAAGATTCAACTTCAGATTTACGAAGAGCACCCGAATAGAATAGAATAAAATAGAGTAGCCTTTACTGCCATTGATTGATTATGAACAATGACAGTGAAGTGCTCCTTAGTGGTGACCTGCTGCACATAACACAGGAACAAAGAAATAAGCAGAGCGAAATGTGTAAAAACACAAAGTAGACGCTAAACACCATTTTAAATGGTAGTTTTGATGTAGTGAGGAGAGAAAAATTGACTCCATTATTTTGCTGGATTCTGCTTTCACACGGTCACATGAGATCGCGCTTACGTGCAGCTTTGCCTCACAGTTGCAGCCATACAGCAATCATACACCGAGTGTTGTTCGGTACAGATATATATGAAGAATATTGATTTCATGACCTTTCCTGCTCGTAGAACCAAGGAAGAATGGTCGTTACCGTGGTAACAACTAATGGCTTGTAATAAACCCAATAAGCTCTTTCATTGTTGGTGACTGTGTGTGTATCAGGGATGCACTTGTGGCTTTAATTGAACATTAGATACCAGATTATATCATCATATTGTTAATTCTGAAACAACAGTTTATGTTGTTTTAATTTTTATTTTTATTTTTTATGTTTTAATGCAAAAAAAACATAAAATACTTTCATCTGAGGGCGAAAGGAACAGAGGGTTTTAAACTGCACTCTCAGCTCCAGACCTCCTCAGTCCCTTTTGAAGAGACCTTCAAATGGACGAGCTCAGGACAGGGACTTCATTAGCCATTCAGCGGATGGAGTGCATGTGCATGTTTCTGTCCACATGCGTGTAAATGTTAACGACATAAGAAATAGAGGGACGGCTAAATGAAAGCCGTGTAAGCTGTCAGCTGTGCACGTGTGTGTGTGTGTGTGTTGTTCAATCTTCATGATTGCCTCTTTCTCTCCCTGCACTCTCTCACTCGCTCTCGATTTGCAATTATAACCTCCATTAATTATGAATCAGGCCCCGGATGAACAGGGCGAAGCCGCTGCCTCTGTGGATCCAGCCAGGCGGCAGAGACCTGGAAAACTCCTGAGCGGCTGACGTCGCCGACAGAGGCACCGCTTTTTAATTTTCCATTTATTAATTCAGGTGGCTGCCATTATGAATGGGGAGTGGAGCGGTGGATGGAAGGAGGAAGGAAGGTGCTGGAGGTATATAGAAAAGTGCAGCATGGAGCTATAATTATGCCCTATTATTAGTAATGATAATAATATTGCTGAGAGAGTGGAGTTTGTTTGCCCCTCACCTTGCCCGCTGCTTCATTTCCAAACACAGAGTGATGAATTAATAAAAAATCTTTCCACTGGCTGCCTCATTGAGTGGTGTGTGACGCTCTCTTCTCTTGTCTCAGACTTTCTCCAGGTGACTGACTCCCTCATTCACCGGCAAAGTAGCATGAGAGACCTATTCTATGAGGAGCGATGCAGGAAAGAGATGTAATCAGCAAGATTGAGGCAAAGCTCTGTAGCTACTTTGTCAATGTCAGTTTCTCCAAAGACAGGCAGTCTGACATTTTTTTCTGGAGTGTTTGTGTTCCAAGAAAAGTGATTTCCTCATAATCATGGCAGAGACGGTAAATGGGATGTGGTGGAAAACTCTAGCTGAACCCCACCTGGTTATCTGCTGAGGAGCAAAAAGGATTTATTATGAAGAAGTTAATGTCTTTTATAGACATATCCTCTCTTTTTAAATGGCCCTCAAAGGTCAGAGAGACTTGTTATTCTTGAGTATTAAAAAGTATGTGCAACAAGTTGAGTAATAATGGTCCCCAGAGTTGACAATAAAGCCACAATCTAGTGTGATTGCTCGGTTGACTGTATTAAGCACTGGCTCACCTCGGCTTGTTTCTGCTTCTCGACTCTGCAGCTCAGAAAGTCTTTCTCCTGTCATCACAGGTCGTCTCATTAACCGGCATTCTCCTTTTTACTGCTGTTCTTGTCTGTCAGTCCTGCTGCCTCTCCGCTTCTCTCCCTCTCCTGAAGCCGTCCAAATTCTGGCACTTTGTTGTCATTTAGGCACATAAAAAATCCTTGTATTCCCCACTGGCCTGAGCTGGCAGATCTGCTGATAGGAATGAGTAGACAAATGGAGGTGATGAAAGCAATTAGCACGTTGTGGAGCTCCATGTTGTTGCTTGTCACTTCGGTTTTCCAGCTACAGCTCCATCCTGCAACGACCAAAAAGGTCAGTCGTCAGACTGAGAGAAAAGTGTGAGCGTGCATGCGTGTATATGTGTGTACTTTTTCTAATTCATTTAGTTCGTCCATTTCCTCTCATATTGTAAAAAAAAACAGATGACGTTTAGCTTCCTTTAGCTTTTTCCAGGGTGTCCTTATGTTTAGCTTTCCCTATGTATAGTTAAGAGAAAAGAAGATGTTTATTTGTGCAACTGATGTATTTAACGTCATTACTATAAATATACAGATGTTTCATTTGCAAAAATGTAAAGTAAACCATTTGTAGTTCAGCGTTCTCACACAGTGAGAGTGATTAATCACATGTGGAAGGCATTTCAGGAGTCCCAGATGTCCCATTTGGAACAAAATCCTCATGAGAAAAGAGACCAAAATAGAGTTTATTGGCTTTAAAGCCCATCATCATGTGTGGCAAAAACAAAAAACAGCATTTCCGCAGAGACACGTTCCCATTGTAAAGCATGGTAGTGGAGGTGTGATGACATGAGTTCATTTTGGAGCCACATAACCTGGGGATGTTCCAGTTATTGTCCTAAAATTGTGATATTTTGTTCTAAAAAGTAAGAATAAGTGACTGGTTGTGTATCCTACAAAAAGGGCTCAGCTGGTTTACCTGTCACCACTGGATAAATATGAAAGTAAAATGCTCGTCTGAAAGCAGACAAAAACGGAAACAGCAAGTAAAGTGTGTAAAAGTATGCTTATGAATAAATATCCTCTTTTGAAGGCATGATTTCTCCCTCTTAGCCTTAGAAATACGATCAAATATGCACAAAAAACACAATGAAACTGTTGTGAACATGCCAGTGACAAGTTTAATGGTGTGTTGAATGCTTTTACTTTCTACCTTCCTGCTTTTTTTCCTCCTTAATATGAAGCAGACTGCACAGAGAGGTCATAGACATAGGAAGTGTTTCATCCTGACCTGCTGCGTATTAAAGCACAGTATTAATGGATGTTGTTGCATTACGAACAGATGGCCGGGCTCGCATCAGCATCTTAATCATTATCTGCTGCTGATGGGCCAAATTCAACCGCTTAGCGCTGCACCGCCACCTGATCTTTTCACCAGCAGGATCACACGGATTCTAAGTGGTGCTGCGCCCAAAATCATTTTCTGGGGAGGAAATAAATACATCTTCCAGCAAACTCTCAAATGTGTTTGTAATTGGAACCCTTCTGAGTACACGATGAGACTGCGCGTCGTGTGGTGCAGTGACAAGACAGCGGTAGTGGTTATCTGAACAAGGCTGGTGCTGATACACACTGTAATCCTATGCAACATGCCATTCAAGTCATTTTATCAGCGCTAACATACCGTCCACACGGCACCTAATCCTGTTAAGTGCAAATGGAAATGTGGATGTGCATTATATTTGCAAAAAACTTCCAGAACAAACCAGCAATATTAAGATGGCTCAACGCTTTCTACTCCCACACCACCTTCAGTTTCGGCAAAAGTAGGGTATTATTTAATGGAATCATACTTCTTTTCTCTCTTTTTTTTTCTTGCGCTCTTATCGGTCTTTCCACAGACACCCTGGTAGCCCTGCCAGGAAGACAATGAGAGCACAAAGCCTTTTGTCAAAAGGACTACCCAGAATTCCCTGCAATACTCGCCACCTAACCCGCTGGAAATAACCAGCACTGTGCTCACACCTTCCTATTTTATCTCACCGTCGTCTCACTTCCAGCCAACCTTCATCCTCATCCTCCTCACCTCCCCGCGTGACTGCCCAACGTGCTCCTGGCAGCACCTCCATGGCAGCAGTTTTGTTTTTTGTTTTTTTTTGTTTTTTTTGTTCCCAGCATGGTCAAGATGTGCTCAAGATTGTCTTATCTTGAGACGGGGAGGCAGGAGTGAAGTGATAGAGGCTGTGAGAGGGAGGGACGTAGAGCTGGAAGAAACAATTGCTTTTAACACGGTTCCTCCGGCAGGATGGCGAGAGGGAGATCAATGCTCAGATTGCATGCACCATCTCAAGTGTGACATCCGATGTGTTTATAGCTCATAATGACGTCAAATTTCACATAAATCAGTGCTGAAGACGTAAATACAATTTCTCTCACATGCCACCTTATCAGCAACATTTTCTATTAAAGCTGTAGTCCCCACCAGCACTCTCAACTTTAATTTCTGCCTCCCTAGCATGGGCACTGTCATTAAAACTTGATTAATTTCCTCTGAGCGGCTATTACAAACCTTAATCTTCCCTCCTGCACCAATTGTTGGCGAACACGGTGCTGCTGACATTTCAGCCTCACATACATACACAGGCGGTATTTTTTGATTATAATTTGGATCTTATTTGGAAGCTTAAGCATTCGCCTGAGACTGTCAGATAAAGAGAGGCCGTGTGTCTCGCGGCTTCAGTGTAAATGATTTTGTGTTCACTCTGCCAGTGGCCACTGAATAAACACACGTGTATGTAGCGTGTGCCATGCTAAAAAGCTGAATCTTGTAGATCAAAGATGATGATTGCTTTCTCCAATCTTTTTCTTTTCCGATCTCTGCTCGATTTCTTTTGCCATCGAGTATACCTCCGCATTCGGCCTCTTATTTTCTCTTTCTTTCCCCTCTTTTCTTTTTTTTTTTTTTAACAGACCAATCAATCCCATATTCTATCTTTAATCTGGTCTATCATAATTTTCTCATTATAATCAGAGTGATTGGATTCTGGGGATAGATGAGGGTTTTTCTGAGTGGTAATTAGCAGACTAATAACTCCGAGTTCTGACATGCTGAAATACGAGACTGATGGAGGGACTGTGAGTTTCTCATCTGCTTGGATGAGTGGAGGAGGAGGGGAGGTGGGAGCCTCTTCTGCAAGCTCTCTGCTCAGATAAATCAGCTACAAGCCTAATATTTTCCTGTGGTGATGGGAAGACGGGATGAAAGTTTAAGTAGTTGGGTATTTGTGGAACAGCAAGCACGTGTGGCTGGCATTTAAATTCTTTTCACTTGCAGGAAGCGTAAGACAACATATTAAGTGGAGACTCATATAAAAATCCACTGGGCACAACCTCGAATCTAGAAATTGTTAGATGGGGAAGTCTTTCATCTCTCTTATCAAAGCAGATATAAAGTGGAAGCAATCTAGAGAAACTCGGGTATGGAAGATGCTCTTTCAACACGCAGAGATCTTATGGTTTCCTCTTCAGATTCAAAACCTCAAAATGTGCACATTCATGAGTTTGTTCCATCTCCTTCCACCTCTCTTCAAACACACCTTCCCTCCAAATTAGTGCTGTCCAGAGTGATTTTCTGGATGGCATCTGGGATGAGAAGTTCAAAGGAAGACTTGATATCCTGTACACGAATGGCTGCCATCTGTGCTGATTGCATCCTTACGACATTGGTAGCCATGTGAACCATGCATTTGCACCTTTTCTTTTTCTTTTTTGACATCCATATTTCTCCACTGGTCCTGAAACTGATCTTGTGCCTGGAGTTGGCTCGTAATCACTCACATCCTCTTCTCCAAACTCATTGTCAGATTCTTGATATTCAGATTCAAATTCTTCCCCTCCTTTTGCAGCTGGGACACCATGTGAGGAAAATATAGAGTGGTTTCTACCAGACAGAGCAGACAAGTGGAGGTGCTTGAAATATAATCATTTCGCAACCTTGTGTGGCAGTGACAGAGACAAAGCTCAACGATGCAAACACACACACACAGATACATGTACAGTATATACATGCACACTCAAGACAAATTACTTTCAATTTGAGAAAACAATCTTATCGTTTTTCATGAAGTAAACATTAAAAATGCTTCACGTGGATCCAAAAACCACACAAAGATTTCAATGTTCACAAGATTTAAGATCTGCTACAATATTTTCATGCACAAAAAATACACCATCGTGCTCTTAGTGCCTGTCAATTTAAGCGTTCTCCCCCACACAAAGAGCTGTCAGCACCAGCCAACAGACAGCCATTATGCAAATGTGTTTCATAGCGATGTACACCAGAGAGAGTAGAAAAGCTTGGACTACAAACGACCCATTTCAGGAAGTACGGGTGCAGCCTGCTCTGTGGGATAGAAAAAGTCCCTGTGCTGTGACCTGATGGCTGTGTAGCTCTGCAGACCCTTCACATGCACACAAAGCTATACATCACGCTGAAGGTAAGGGAGGAAAAAAGAAGCATAAAATGACCTCTTTAAGCTGAGCTATGACTCTGCACCGGAGATAGTTTGTGTTTTTGTTGAATCATCAAGTAGCCTGGTGATGGTCTGGTCACCTTCTAAAATCTATGTCCCATTTCTATGCTGCAGAGGTCGGCGGAGGCAAATTTTATGAGTAATTGAGACACCTGGGCTTAGTGTCTTTCCATCCATAAATCCCTGCCTTTCCACAGTGTAGTGGAGCTGCTCTCCCCGGTACATTTAAATTGGTTTAGTGCCAAACAACACGCTCTCACAATCTGCATATGAACACTTCACCGCTGATTATACTGATTGTCACATTTCATGGTATTCTTCATTTGTTAGGTTATGTTAATGTCTTTTGTTGAAATAAATTCAGTCATTATCAACTTTCACCTTGTATTTCTCCCTTTTGTCCTGGCTTTGGAGATGAAGTCGTGACAACCCAAACATTGTCTGTCTCCTCTGCTATTATAGCAGCTGTAGCTCTTGATGTGTTTGCAACAATGATGAACAGCTACAGAGTTTTATACGTGGAGCGAAATATCGGGAGTACGGAGCTTTTCAACCCCAGAATAATGAGCATTTCTCAGAAAACTGACCATGGAAGTTATCAAACAGCATCTCATACATTCTCATCTCTTTCTTTATTGAAGGATTGTTGTTTGCCCTCCAAACTGTAATGATTGCTGTGCAATTGCACCTACACACACGTGTGTGAATGAGACCTCAGTTTCTATTGCACCATATGGAAAATGGTTTGTTCATTTGCATGCGAAAATTATTTAAAAGAACACCGTATGCATGTCTCTGTGAAAGTGCAATTTCCAGCTTCCGATGCACAGATTCTGTATATTCAAGACCGTGCACATATTAGCATGCCTACCAGCAACCAGCAAACATTAATTCATTGCTGTCTCACTGCATTTATGTATATCACAGCATCTTTAGAAGCATAGGTTCACTGTATAATTAAAGGGCGTCCTGTATAGTTCCTGTTCCTGTTACATTTATCCGGTTGGCTCCAGTGGGCATATCCTGGCCAGCGGAGCACATGATTAGTCAACACTGCTGGCCATCCATCTTGGATGCTGGAGGAGGGTTTATATTGACAACAGCCCTAGTGAGCCTCAGGATACAAGGCCAACAACGACCAACAACAGCTCACATTCACAATCATAGTAACCTATAAGTTACTGGTCTGTTCACACCTCCACCCACTCTGTCATTCACTCGATTGTTTACTCTCTCCTCCGTAATTTCTTCACATTCACACCCTCGTGTCTCTGTGTCTTTCCTTTCCTCCATCTGTCTCCTCTATGACCTTTATCTTCTCCACATTAGCTAGCTTCAGTTTTCATCGTCTCAGTCTTACCTGGAGTGCGTGTTGCATATGTATAAGGGCACGTGACAAAGTGCTGCCCTCAGTGCAAACACAGCCAGGCGTCCAGAGCGTAAAGCCTGTAGGATGTAGAGAGGAAAGACACAGAGGAAGACAGAGGCCCTGTTTAACCCTGGCATTAACATCCATCCTGAGAGATCCAATCACAAGCAGACAGCCTCAAGTACAGGTGTAAGGATGCATTTGGGGTAGCACTGAGATCCAATCACTCAAACCACATTCAGGGGTGGTCTGGGACACGTGACTACATTATTTAAGCAGTGTAAGTGCTGTCTGAAGGGCTGTCTACATAACTCATGTCGTCTCTTTAGACGAAAAGATTTACTCATTCATGTGGCAACCGCGTCATATTAAAGTGCAAGACAAAAAGAGGGAACCATAAGATCTGAAAACCACACATCACAGTGTGTTGCACCTGCACACACCACCTGCTCATATCAACATTGTCATCTGTGAGTGCTGTCACCTGAGAACGATTCCTCTGGGAGAACAGATCTTTTGGGTGAAAAAACGTAACCGAGTTACTTACCAATGCCATGTTTTAATTTTACAGTTAAGCTGAGGTCAACTTGTTACTAGTTTATTAGTTTTTATTAGCACTGCGCTCTCTAATCTTACTGCTGTTTCAGATCCATTCATAGCGAGTGCGCAGCAGGTTCAATGATCTGTTAACTGAACAGTACCCGTAGTGTACAGTGAATTTACAGAGGTTGTAATTTGTTAGCGTCTTAAGCTGCAAGAATCAGGCTCAACAATCGGGGGAGCAATTTGTGAACTATAAACCAGTTGAAAACACTTGAAAATTGCATAAATCTTTAGCATTAATCTCCAACATTCAGCACAGAGACTTCACAAATGTTGAGAAACATGGAGCCAAATCGCTGTTCAGATATGTCATCAGACCTCCATTTGCACGACTGAATGATTTGCTGAACAAATCTTTTCAACAAAAATCTCGTTAACAAACTGATTCTAGTGTTTCTGTACACTGAAAAGCGCTGGGAGACGAGCGGTAGTTTGCTGCACTTGCGCCTCTGATGGGTAAAATCTTGTATTTGCTTCATTGGATTCAAGGCAGCAGTGAGCTTCAATCACAAGTTGTCAGCAGAGATGCATGTTAATGCCAGGCGTAAACAGACATGTTGACAGCTGTCCACTCATCACAGACGCTAATACCAGGTCCAAACAGGGCCAGAGGGCAAACTTACTGTGTAATAATACATCTGTAACAGCAACCAATGACAATCTAAAAAATGTTTCCTTTCTGTTGGGAAGAAAGGAAAAAAAATCGATGAAGAGTTTCTACGTAACCCTGTTGCGTTCTGTTAAGAAATATTTCTCTGGAACGTCCACAAATTGCAGTCTCGTGTTAACCCCAGAGGTTTTCTTAAAGTCACTGTTTTATAATCTGTACATTTGTACCACAGAGCATTGAAAGACAATGTGGATCTGCTCCTGTAAAACATGAAAAAGTCTATATTTACTGTGTCTTTCTACTTATATCTCATTTCATAAATCTGATTTTTTTTTCCTTTTTTTTATACTTGCTGAATGCAGTCCCAGCTGCTTCATACAAAGCGCACCAGTCACAGACTATCTGGGCTTTGACTCTGTCGAGGAGAGGAAGTAGAGCATGAAACAAGTAGAAGAGGATTGTACTTGTGTTTGAAAGAGACGGGGAGAAAAAGCTAGCATTATGAATGACAGAAAGGGGGAAACAAGAGTGACGGGGGATAATCAGAGTGGCATAAACCTGTTAGAAAGGGTTTTGCTAATTTTCTCACCTTTAGTTTAAATGCACTCCTTGTCTGAACATTTATTTTTAGTGAAATGTAATGTTGAAAATCCTGAAAAGTATTTAAAAAGAAATTCAAAGATTTTTGTTCTCATTCCCAGTGAGTCAAGCTCTGTCAGGTTTGCAGTTTTCATGGTGTTAATGCAATTTTAAGTTGTGAACAAAAGGTCTGAAGTCAGTTCAAGCACAGTGAAGGAAATTAATTGACACTTTCGTTTCCCTTGATGTTCAACGGTAACTGAAATCCAACAAGCTTTTTTTTTTTTGGTAAACAAAGTGAGGACAAAGGTGACAGACATGGTTGTAGAGGGTCGAACAAATAGACGTGACAGAAAATAACACATTAAAAGGAAAGAATGGCAAAGGATTTAAAGAAGATGGGAGCAAATGGAGAGAAGGGAAATCAGAAAACTAACAAGAAGGAAGGCAGGTTCTTTCTTTGGCCAGTTGCCAGGCAACTGTGTGCTTGACAACAGCTGAGGATGAGTTGATGTGGCCTTCTAGTCACAGCGAGGAATCATTGGACGCTAATGTCGAACCTTTCTTCCAGTGCTCACACAAGGTCAGTCTGTGAACAGAGCAGAGGCAAAACCCTCCGAGAAATGAAACACACTGAATATTTCCTCGTATAGAGATATGTATAGATGAAACATTATGTCCTCACCTGCTTGAAGAACTGATGTTTACATGCAGCAGAAAATGTGTAAAAGACACTGCACCAGCCTAACTTTGTGTTTAATAATGCTCGATTATGACAGCAAAGTTTAACTCCAGATCACTGAGGATTTTTTTCCTCCCTCTCTCTCTCTCTCTCTCTCTCTTTCTCTCTCTCTCTCTTTCTCTCTCTCTCTCTCTCTCTCTCTCTCTCTCTCTGTCTGGAACCGCCTACAGTTAAGATGCCGTCCAGCGCTGTTATAAATACAAGTCCCGAAGTCTGTAAAACTTACAGAAGCGACAGATACATCAAAAGTGCATCAAAAAACAGCAATGGGTGATGAAATCCGAGCTTTCAACACAGCAACATAGTTAGCTGTAATATAGCCTAAGTGCTGTATCTCCACAAATACATATGCATGTTTTGATTTTTTTTCTTTTTTTGTTTTTTTTTTTTGTTTTTTGCCATGGTAAGATCAAAGTATGCAAAAAAAAAACAAAAAAAACACAACACATAACTCCTAATATCCTAAAACAATGAAATCTGAACCAAAAACAAGTAACACCATTTGGACACTCAAAGTGGCGATACTAGCAGACAAAGAATTTAACTACAAAACTATACATCACAGTAGAACATCAGTGTGGATAGTAGTTAATTGTAGCACATTTGCAAGATATCTAGAGATTAGAAAAACAGGCAAAGACAAAAGATGGAGGGAACAACTTTATTGGCACTTTATTGGGGCTTATTATTCAAAAATCACTGTCCTTTTATATTTCCATTAGCGTCTTTCCTGCTCCTATAAACACGCAAAGCACAAAAACAAACCATCCATCCATTTTCGGTGAATCACTGGGATGATTGTTGTGTCAGGAATCATGAGCTGTTTCCTAAACTGTGACGTCAGTTTAGGAGAGACACCTGGCATCACCAGTCACCTCCCAAAGCCCCCATCCGCTAGATCAGTAGAAAATCCACTGTTTTTGGTTTGCTGGTTTTACGAACACCAGCGCCATGAGCTATGACTATTAGCAAAGGAAAGTCACACATGAAGTGTTGTGTTGTTGGCTGCAAAGAACAACACAAGTCCTTACACCTTCCTCCAGCCAAAGAGAACAGAAGAACTGTGTGACTCCATTTCATTTTTGATGACCATGTTCCAGCATTAATCTTGTTATGTGTGCGAACCTCTTCAAGGCAGACTGCTTTGAGAAGTACACAGCAGGATTAGTAGTTCACACGATTTAAGCAGATGATGGAGGGATCCGTACCTACTGTCCATGGCAAGTCAGCAGATGAGGGAGATTGTAAGTAGTTACGAATAATGAGTTTTGCATTTGTATCGCAGTGAAGCATGAACATGCTTGTTCATATTTTGCCATTTAGCACAGGCTAACACTAGCATTGTTGCTGGCCCTGTGTCTGCTTGCGGTGGTTTTCTCTGCTCCGGGTTGCGGGTGCAGCACACAGCCGGTCAAGTTATTTTCTGGCTCGGTGGTTTCCGGGGTTGGTGCTTGTTGAAACGTTGTCAGAGGGCAGTGGCTGCGTTTGGCTTGTGCTGAGTGGCAAAACACGAACAAGCTCCGGCCACTCCAGAGCCGAGTGGGTCCAGAGTGGCTGGAGTGGGTCCAGACCTCAATATCACTGATGGTGAGTGTCTTCTACAGTTCAATAATTTAATAAACCATTGAGGTCGCTGATCACATCATTTTTTTAACACGGATGCACAGAAATACTACATTACCCAGAATTCTCTGGTCATGGAATAGGCCTAGATGGGGCATGGCCAGCAACATAGACTTATTCTCCTCTAAAACAGAAGAACACAAAAACTGGCAACAAAGGGTGGATGAAACATCAGAAGAATTATGAAAAATTAATTTTAACTTGAAAGGAATTAAAAGGTATTGCTTTCAAAATGTACAGTGTAGATCGACAATATTTTGTAGGTTTGCACAGTTAAACCTCAGACAATTTGCAGCGTCACTCTTTTTTTTAATTCATTTAGTTTTTAAATATGCCATTATTGGTGGCAGCTTTATTTAATCCAAAATGTCGTCAATGTCGAAAATGTAGACACGCAAGGTTTTGGGAGTCATGAGAATGTTTGTAATTTTGCAGTTTTTGATTGAACCTGACAGTTTCAGAATTTGCAAAACACAGTCACCTTGCAATTTTAAAAGGACAAAATAGGCATCTAATGTTGCGTTGAACACATATGTGACAGTTTCAAGTAATGGCTAGTGATGTGAAAACTTTAAAATGAAAATGTAGCCAGGTAACATTTTGGATAGTGGAAAATGTAATTTTATCATTTCTGTGCAATGTAACACATAAAAAAGGAGTTTCATGTAATGCAAAACCTAATCATGAAAAATACTTTATTTATCCCAGAAGGGAAATTCAATGTTCATGTTACAATTATAAAAGGTAAAAATGGGTGTTTAATGATTTGGAATCTACAATCCTTTGTGATTTTTGTTCTTTTATTTTTATTTATTTATTTATTTTACCTTTTCTTGTTAAAGTGCTACATTTTACACATGGATAAATGTAACAACTGCACATTCTGGAGTAAGACCGCTTTGAGCCAGATGTGGTGAGGCATCACTTCACACCTGTGTGTTTATGTGTGTTTATACTGTCTCTATGAATCAGCGAGTTCCTCTACATACCACTGGATGAGCCCACCTGCTGGAGTTTTGCCTCCTTTTAGCCTCCAAGAAAACACTTTGACAGATAACCCCCCGCTGTCTCCACCTGTAGCGTATGGTAATCCTGCCACTCATTTACAAACATGGACAGACAAACACAGAGAGTGCTGTCAGTGGCAGGTGGAAATGAAGGCTTCTGGTGGTAGATGTAAAAGAGTAGAAAGACAATGTCACATCAGAAGACACCTGAACGCATCCTCTGTTGTGTTTTTATGATATATTTAGCCCTGGGCCATACTTGCATTTTGACTATGCGTACATGTCTGTTTGTGCACACAACCAGATGTGTTATAAATGGTTCTTGCTTCCGTGCTATTCAAACAGAGAGCGTAATATCAGAGGTCTCCACTTGGGGGCAGAATGCAGAGCTAGAATCAAAAATGGAAATGTATAAAAGAAGAAACAGATGAAGTTATTCTCTTTTTGTGGCCACAGAAAAATAAATTAATAAATACAACACCCGTATCATTGAAGATGTTATGTTATACCACAAAATCAATGTTGACTGGATAGGAGTTTGTTTGTCTCATTTTATTGATGTGGGAAATTGAAGAGAAACACAGACAATATTTTCCATACATCCTTTGCAATGTCTGCTGTCCTAGTTCAGCACAAGCAACACCACACACAGCTAGCGGTTGTATAAAAAGGTTGTAACTGTAGTAGAGGTTTGAGACGGCTCACTTGTTCAACTGTTGGACTGAGCTACACTAGCACCGCTAGCATTCAAGCGGATATTTCATCTCACGTACGGGTCAAATATTGTTTTGAAGGACATGCACAACCAACGTTGCTGCAACGTCCACTACAATGTGGTTGATTGTGTCATCACACAACCAGAAAAAATGTTTTAAAAAACAATCAAACTGCTGCCCACCTAATGTCCAGGAAGAGGGGTATGAGTCGTGTTGACCAGCTAACTGTTAGTAAGTATGTTCTATGGAAAAGTGGTCAATGAGCCAGCTTTGACTGGCTCTTCCGAATCACTACATTGGTTCAATGTAGTATTAGCTACATTTAAAAAAAAAACGGCTTGAGTCGGCTCATTTGCGAAGGACACATCACTATTGTTGAACAACCGCACAATTGCAAGTCATATCAGATTCATCCACTACCTCTGCTGCTTTCTTCCAAACTTGAGTTCTGACACTTTTGTATCTGTGTAACCTCAAACTTCATTAAAAAAGAAAAGGATGACTGAACACAGCAATTGCTAATTTTTTTCTTCATATTCCTGTAATGCATGGTCCACTCATAGACAGATACGAGCCGCTACTGACCCGCCTCCACGTATGATTTCATTAGCTTGGCTCTAGCTGCCTACCACAACCTGACCAACTGACACATGTATTGATGCACTGAAAGCTGCAAATTTATCAACTTTTGACGTAAGTATTGGACCCATCGGTCTCAGACGTTATGCGCAATATGTAGGTGTGAATCCACCACGAGGATGCACGCATTCACATACACACTGTAAACAGCAAGTCTATTCTAAACCTAACACTTAAAATTAGTTCCACTCAATATACATTTTTCAATTAAATGTCTCTATGAAAATTGTTACATTTGAAATTGAGAAGGTTTAACACATTTAGATGAAAGTTGTGGCTAAACAATAGTTTGGCCTACCTTCTTGTTAATGAGGTGCAATATGGATCTCTTTTAAAACATACAGCCAAACGAAGGCCTGTTTGTAAAATATTGGAAGAATAAGAAGGAAGCAGCAGGACCATTGGAAGATAAATAAATAAATACATAATCTGGACCTCCACAGATGAGGATAACTCCAAGTACCTGATGGCACCACATTAATCTGTCCAAACAAGTGTTTCCATGACCAAACACTGTGGGATCATGTAGCCATCATGTTGGTCAGAGATGCTTTGTTCAAGTCCCAAGGAATGAACATACTTTGGTGCAAAAGTGTAAATTGATCTCAGAACAGCAGCAGTGCATGTTGATAAGAACTTGGAGAAAATCAGTTCAAAAAGATCCATATTCACAGTAAAACAAGTCCCCTATTGACATCACATCAGCTGCTCAATAAAAAACGGGCTGCTTCAAAACTGACATAAAAACAGCCAGACAACAGCTTGCAACTGCAAATGGGGACAAAGTCCTTGATTATTCTCTTTTATGTGAATTCAGGAAAGAAAGGTTTGTTTAAGTTTTTTTTCAGAGGCTGGCAGAGAATCCACTTTGTTAATGTTTAACCAAAGTAGTACATTATTATTTATTTATTTCTTCAAATGTGCACTTTAACCAAATCACAGCAATTTCTTTTTATGTTAAATGAATAACCTCCACACTGATACATTATCTGTCAGAGGACACGACTGCCAGCACGCTTTACCTAAGAAAAAAAAAGCAGACTTGCATTATTCCATTCATATCTTGAGACCGCTACATAGAAATTCCTCCTGCTTCTCGACTAAACACTCCTTTTTTACCTTCAGCCATTTTTGAATCACAAGCAATTTAATATTACTGTGGGTAAATGGATGGAATTATAGCATTAAAAGAACCTAAAAGGAAAATGAGAGGGCAACAGTAAGAAAGACATAAATGGTATAAACTCTTGTTTCCTTTGTAGATGGCAGTCATTTACCAACATCTCAAATTTCAGCTTGATTTTTTTTCCCACCATGAAATGCAGCACTAAAATGCATCCTTTACAGTATTTCCTGTTTTACATGAGCTCTATGCTCTCTAATCTAGCGCACGTGACCAATGACTGGAGTCAGTGTCATGATAGGAGACAAAAGTAAACAAAACCAATTCACAGCATCTTTTTTTTTGCAACTTGATTTCACTAACCCCCCTTGTACATTCTGCCGTTATGTGTTACGCTCCTCGCACCCGCTCGACCCATCTTCTGTCATGTCGCCAGTAACTAATGGCAACAGAGTGAGGGAGTGTTCTGCTACGCCTGGCTGCCTGCTCTGCTTAAGAGAAATGTTGTGCTCCCGTTAATACGATTATACATCTCTGATGAGCTGCCACTCAAACGTCTAGGCGCTGAAACAGATGACAGGAAAGAGGCAGGTTAGTGCGGGCGTTTGTGTACTTCAACATTTTCAGAAAGACAGTGCAGATTTATATGTAAATGTGTGCGATTGCCTCGTGCTTATGCAAATTTACAATATGTGAGGGGAAGCAGAAGAAAGAGGGGTTAACACACTTCTCTGGAAGCATCCAGACCATCCAGTCTGTTAGCACAGCCGCTCGCGCTGCTGCTTATTAATCAACCTGGCGGACAGACAGCGGTGGCACTGCCCCTCTGCCTGCCAAATAGAGAGCTGGCCTCACTCTGATAACTTTCAACACACCGAAACCCTACTGCTCTGAGGACGCCAAATTAGGAGCAACTCTGGCTAAGATAAGTCTAATGGGCTCATGCTGTAGAGAGGTGATAGACTGTGGCTCGCCTGAAAGACTGATGGTTTTTGGTCAGTGCTGCAGGGTGGGGAGCTAGGAGGAAGGAAAGAAAAGGTTGTGAAGACGTGAGCAGAAGAAAATGATTTGTCTTTTTCTTTTCTGCCAAGGGAGAGTTCACTCTTCTTTCTCTGTGTTTGCAACACTGTGCGGCCTGGATGATGTCATCATTCATGTTGCTAGAAGTATGAAGCTGTCATAGGACACACATGAAGTGGAGAAGCTGATGCTGATTATTTACAGCCTTCACTCAAGTTCATTAATAAGCAGCGTCACTGCCAATCTCTGCTGGCAACAACTTCCAGAAGGCACAAAAAAGCAAATTGATCAGCCGAGCTGTGACTTTGGACGGGTCGGAAGATTTAATCCCTTTGCTCTGTGTTGAAGTGTAAATAATTGTTGAAACCTCAAGCGCAGCCGAGCGGAATCTGTCAATGCATTTGTTAATTTGGGTCTTTTATGGTCCGCTAAATTAAAAGACTGCAGTGCCAGGTTAGCTAATGTTATCTGGTGATTTAGAATCATCGCAGTAATGGACATCTGTTGTTGTATGAATACAGTCATGTAACCCTGTACTGTCTCTCTTTTATGGGTCTGAGTACGACCTGCTGACCTTCCTGTGAATGCAACTCCAAGAATGTACACGTGAAGCCTTTTAGAGCTTCCAGAAATAAAAATGAGTGAGCTCCAGTTTTGCAGACTCTGCTGTGAGGAATCATGCCCTTTTAGCATCATTCAGAAAGGAAGAAATACATTTCCCGCTCTGACTGACTGATGACTGAGTGTATACTGGCACTATTTATGCAGTAAAGCAATGAGACTTGATGTAAATAAATAGCTTGTTTTTGTTTTGTTTTAACAGTAATTCTTTTTCTTGACCTTTATGAAGCTAACCTTTTGGGAGAAATAAGACCATTTCTTTCATGATCTCTCTTTTCTTTCTTTGTAATATTTTAAGTAACCCTATCACATGTGTCTCTTAGACTTTCAGTAGTACAGTGATTTACGCACAGTTTGTATTTGATCAAACTAACAGCTGACTGACATACTCTCTCATGTACGGCCACATCAGTACAGTACATTACTGCCATGCCATCTGCATTTATATCGATTTTGCTTGGCCAGTGAGAGGCTCTTCCTGCACGTAATTGATCCAAGAATGTGAAAATTCAGATGGGTTTCTTTTCCTTCTTTTTATTTTCCTTTCCTTTTTGGCTCTGGGGGTCCCCCTTTAGGCTTGGAGGTCACACTGTCCAAGATTTACTCTTGTTTGGTCTGTTCATGTAGCTCTCTGGTTGTTGTTGAGCAACATAGTGCTGTAAGTTGTTCTGTATTTGTCAAGAGTTGACCAGGAAGGTTTATACATATATGTATGTGTGTGTGTATTTTTTTCTTTTTTTTTTTTTACTGACTGCACGAGCTAGATAACACATCCTAAAGGTAATCGAATATTCCTTCAAATGAGACCAAAAGTGATATTTTAATGGGGGGTGGGGGCTTTTTGCCCATGTTACAGGCTAATGTCTCATTGGCCCAGACCTATTCTCCACCCAAAAATGGTTTCTTTTAATCCTCAGAGGCTTCACCATTCATAATTAATGAAGTAATTATTTATCCCTGGCTCACATGTTGGAAGTATCAACACTGTTTGTGTCAGGCAGCTCAGAACTGAGTTGCAGGTCCTTTGCATTGCTTTGAATTGTTGCTCCCATCAGACGTTTAGTGTGTGCGAGCAGGTTGGAACTTTAATCTCACATCACACCTATCAGCAAGAGTGAAAGTAAAGGTGTACACAATGTTGTATGGTTTAGAGGGCGTGGCACTGAATATAAGACAGGAGGCAGAGTCAGAGGTCGCGGAGGCTAAAATGTTGAGGGAGTGACGAGGATGGACAGGATCATGAATGACGACATCAAAGGAACATTACATGTTGGATGCTTTAGAGAGAAAGTCAGAGAGGCCAGACTGAGATGGTTTGGACATGTACAGAGGAGGGATAGTTAATATATCAGAAGGATGATGAGGTTGGAACTGCCAGGCAGGAGGCCTACAGGAAGCCCAAAGAGATTTATGGACGTAGTGAAAGAGGACATGAAGTCAGATGGTGTGAGAGAAGAGGATCCAGAGCACAGGGTTAGATGGAGACGAATGACTCCTGAAGGCAACAGCCAAAAGGAAAAGAAGACAATCCCAACAGAAGTTTAGAAAAGTGAAACTTTTTAGGCGTTGACACATGTGACAGCCAATCAGATTGCAGCAAGACAGCCTCGAACTAACCAATGAAATCACACATTGGGCTGGGACTGTGTCAGTGTACTAATAATTTTTTTTTTCCAGATCAAGAGGAGGAAGAAATTATGAAATTGTCTTGTTGCTTGTACTTTTAAAATAAATAAAATAAGCAAATGAAATAGCTTTTGCAGATGTTAATGAGCTGCTGCACCAGGCTGTTTCATGAAATAAAATAAGCTTTATTTGCGGAATTATACATGGTGCAACTTACAGTGAAATGTTCTTGTGTACCTGCAGCCATTTACAAAATAAAAGCAAAAGAAAAAAACAAACAAAAAACAGCACACAGCACAGAATCGAGATGTATGCATAAGAAAAAAAAACTATAGTCAGTGTTTGTATGTGACCCATAAGAAATCATCTGACACACAAATGTAACACACACGTGGAACACAAATCCGAATTGGACATGGAGATGATGCCAGAACCTTCGTTTGGGTCGAGGGAACGTGAAGATGACTGACTGAAGAAAATCGGTTCTGTTCCAGAATCATTTGTTGTGTGTCAGGTAAAGGAGCAACGGGAGATGGCCTTCATTAACTCCCAGTACATGCACAGTGTACACTGACATTTGGGACACTTTTCTCATTCCATCATTGAAATGTCATGAAGATTTTCCACCAAGCGAAGAGCATTAAACATTTTTATGCTGGAAAGATATATCAGCTCAATGACATTAGCAGTCTGGATCTCAATCCAAAAATTTATGGTGGAAATGGAAAAAATTATGACAAAGTTATAAGTTGATAAAGAATATAGATTTTTAGAAATAAAGTACCTGCCTTATTAAATGAAATTAAATGTTTTGGGGGGTGTTTTTTTTAATTATTCCATAGTTTTATTTTTTCCTTCTTCTTAATGATTGTCAGAAATTGTATAATTTTTAATTATACGTTTACACCAGCTGTAAAATCTGTATAACTGCATCTTTAATCAACAGTAAACACACACAGACCAGTGAGCAGCAGTGAATGCAGTCCCCATAGAGGTGCTGAGCGATCAGCTCCAAAAAATTAACTGTTTTTGTTTTTGTCACCTAAAGAACCTGCCATCCAGTGTCCAGCCATCAAACCATAACTTCTCTAATCAACCAGCTGAGCTTACTCTTTCCAGTGCAGCTAGATGGCTCTTGTCATCTCTACAATTCTGCTTTTCAAGTATTAGACAAGAAAGTTGAGCAGAGCCTTCTTGATTTATGATGAAAGTGAGTTTAATGCCATTTGCGCTGAATAGAGCAGATAATTTATTGGGTGATTTAGCAGCTCAGACAGATATTATGTACAGGCAGCCTCTAGTACAGAGATCAAAGGAGAGGAATGATGGACAGTGAGATGCAGGAAGCTGAGAGGAGATGAAATGTACCGCACTTTATCATCAGAGCTCTGATGTCACCGCCTCAAGGACGGTCTCAGACTTCCACATGCTGGAAGTTGCATTAGCAGGTGGGTTTGACCAGATTGGTAAAAATGGATAACATTGAGAGAGCAGTGGAAACGGGCAGGAGAGGATTCTCTGCCTGTAGGGTCATGTCATGCCCTGCTACATGACAGGTGCTCTCTCTTTGTAGCTGTTTGCCCTGCAGATTGTTCACATCTCTCTGTTGTAGACTGGTAGAGTTTAATGGCTTCTCATTGAGTTGGCTGCTGAATTCACTTAGTCTGTGTCCCTACAACGGCATGCTTCTGTTGGTAACTGGGTTGTAATAATGTATACTGCTTTACTGTTTGTTTCTTACTGGCTTTTCCAATATCTCTTAGCCAACGTTAAAGCAGGGGTCCCAAACTCTTGGACCACGGTCCATTTGCAGCCTGCAGTATGATATTATGCAGCCCCCAACCTGATATTAAAGTTCAGAGTTAGTGCGGCCCGCTCAAATGCACCTTTTTTATCGAGCCGTTGCGTGTGCTGCTCTTTTATATATATATATTTTCCCTCATGGGCTTCCATAGCTCAGTCTTATGACAGCTTCTGGTGGCGTTTGTTGTCAAGTCGTCTCCACAGACTAGAAAGGGGGTCAGGCTGACTGTCTCTGACGCACTGTAGTCCACTTATGTCGCTGCAGGTCTGAGCTGTCCGTCAAAAGTTGAGAAATGTTCAACTTTCGACGCATCAAGACAGACGTCAGCTAAACAGAAAGCGCTCGCCAATGAAGTCGTAGAGAGCAGGAGCGGCTCATGACCATTTATGATCAGACCTGCATTAACATGGATTAAAAACAGTGATAGCAGAGTTTGTGCTCACAGAGACACACATTTCAGAAATAAATTTTGGAAAGAAGTGGGTGAATCTGGTAGGACTGCGTTTGTGACACGGAAAAACAAGCCGGCGCGAGTCGATGTTTTTAAATGTAGCGGTCGCTGATAGCCGCCGATGTAGTGGTGGCTGTCAGTGGCAGATAAGTTAAAAATTAAATGAAAAAACATCGGTTTGCGCCGGCTTGTCAGAACAGCGAACTCCAGCTAATTGACAATCAGGTCCCATTTCATTGAGCTGACTGGTTACTTTCCCATAGAACCCAGTTACTAACAGTTAACTGTAAATATAAAGTGCATATAAAATGTATGCTATCTATTATTTTAAACGCGCAATTTCTTAGAACATTACTTAAAATTAATAACAAACTAAATTCTCCTGCAACTTTAATTTTATACAACTAACTCAGTCTTTGTGGAATATTGTTAAAGACTAAACTTGCAAACTTTGCTGCAGTTTCAACTAACCAACAAACTGTAATGTTGTTTGGGGGGAGTTTCTTTCTGTGATTAACAAAAGCTTGGATAAGACAACCAAGAATATCTCTTCTTAATTCACATACACTCAAAAGAATATGTTTGGGGGGCATTTTATTTATTTTCTGTTCATGTTTAAACTCAAATCTTATATGAATGATTTAATGTTAAGTAGGCTTATATATCACACTAAACCACAGCATAACTTTGATGTTCTGGACCCTTGCTTTTCACGAACTGACCTCTTTGAATTTCAATTGAATACCCCTGGTTTAGGATTTACTTTTGTTCAGTCATTCTTTCATTTTCTCTTCTGTCATTGCTTTCTTGAGTGTCTAAGTCACCTCTGCCATGATGTCCACTGTGTTTGTATGACAGAGTCCAAAAGCGATACGCAATCGTTGCGCGAGACAATGAAGTTGGAATAACGTTTTACAACTGTCGAAACAGTTCGTAACATTAGCAACAATACCACAAGTATCAATACTGTTGAGGAGTTTTGATACGGATAGTTCTTAAAGTGCTTGCAAAACAAAAGAAAAAGCTTCCATTAAATCTCCATCAAATGGAGTGATACATATTGTTTTAATGGACCAAATAGGTAAAAGGTAACACATGTAATTATGATTTAGAAGATGACAACGGAGACAGTGTAATTCCAAGTAGCAGGACAGGAGTTCAATCATGTAAATGGTCACCAGATGCTTCATTATCCCCAAGATACGTTCTTAAAGTGTTATTCACACTGTGTAATGGCAGTGCTTGCATACTGAGTCCCATTTTTTTTTCAACCTGTGTCTTCTAAATCATCCATGTGTGAGTGACTTTGGTACGTCTACATGTTGCTCATAAATCAGAGTCATTCATTTTGAAGCAGGACGTCTTATTATAGACTTTATAGACCGGCCCTACCTCACGAGACAGATGAGGACATGTGGGCTGATTGTATAGTGTGATGAGTGTGGCCCTCCTCTCCCTTAAAGCAATTTCATTCAGGGCATTACCTCCATGTATTCAGAACAATAAGCGATATGACAAGGCGCAGTCACAAATCACAGCGATGTCTGGCTTCACACATGGGAGCAATGTTTTCATTTGGGTGTGCAGTATGAAAGGAGAAAACACCTTTGACAATAGCCTTCAGCACATTTATTTGTTTGTTTTTATTGCCTTCTGAAATAATTGAAGTTGTATAGCCTTTGACTTCTAGTTCATAGCCAGCAGTGATGGGCTTCACAACTCTGTCATTCTGTCAATGTGATGGGAACCTCCTGTATGATTTTAGTATTCACTGGGAAAGTGTGTATTTGTACTTCGACATGATGATCTCCATTCTTCTTGGGTTCATATGATGTGTGTATGCAAATGTTGCCAATATTTACTTCACTATATATGCAACATTTAACAGCTTTATTTGAACATATATATCATAAAACATCTATCAGTAAAGTGTGAACCCTACGATGTAGACTACTGATGTGGACCTTTCTCCAAATGCAACAACACGGTGCAGCAACATGGACAGTAAGAAACATGATTGACAGGGGAATTTGAATATGGAAAATTTGCAAACAGAACAAATCTATTTACAGTTTAATCTTAGAGTTTTTGCTACAGTGTCTCTAAAAACAACTGATGTTGAAGATTTATCAGTTCCAACTCACATAAAATGTATCTTATTTGCTCCGTTGCTATATCTGACCTACATATAGGAAGTAAACAAAAGGAAACACTGCAGTACTGTGAGCTACAGCGCTGCAGAAAAAGAACCCACACTGCCACCTGGTGGTGAAATTACAGAGCAATGCAAAACAATAATACGGAAGTGTAAACACCAGAGACAGCATCGGGGTCTATGCAGGAGTTGTGCAAAGCCTGCAAAAACGTAGAGACCGACAGCTGATAGCAAAATTGAAAAAAGTCGTTATGAAAAGTGGAGAATATATCTCAGCGTGCAGTGATGTAAGACAGTCTACGCTGTGTTGGGCATGAAAATTAGGCATTGAATAAAACAAACAGCTTTAGTGTTCGGGCAAAATAAAGTGTACATTGGAGTCAATTAAACACATCAAGTTCTGCAAGTATCATACCCACGTTAGGAAAATTGTCCCGGAAAGTCGGCCCCTGAGGAAACTACCACGAAGGCAGTTAGGAGCCTGAAGACAGCGCAGATGGCTGTGCTGTTTAGAGATTCCTGCACAATTGCAAAAAGTTGACAGTCACTTCAAGATAATGAATGGCAAGGCAAATAAGTTGCCTTTTTAAAATTAAAATAAAAATTACAACTTGGGACCATATGGTGGCTTGGTTTATTTTAATTTATTTTGTTTTATTTTATTTTAGTTTAGTTTATTTTGGATGTGTTTATTGCGTGTATCTGGGACAGTGGGTGTTTTTTGTGTTTGTGGGCGGGAGGATTGGGCCCTATTTTTTACCTTGTATAATTTTTACACATGTAAAGCACTTTGTGCTACATTCCTTTTTGTATGAAAAGTGCTTTATAAATAAAGTTTGATTTGATTTGGTTAATAGGAGCAAGGGGCGGCAGATCAATGCAGGGACCTTTCTGGTTTGAGAGAAACAGATTGATTATTTTTCACATGCAGTTACATGATGCCAGTAAAAGTAACTGGTAGATATCAGAATTTCAAAACTTGTATGATATGTCTGCAAGCCTGACTTAAGATTACTTTTCAATATTGTTGAGGAATTTAGATCACAATACTACTGTCTGGACTGAAATAGATCAGACAATGGCAGTTTTTTGGGGGGGGTTTTCCTGAAGCACTTCCATTCATCAATTATTTGTACCTGCTTCTTCCTGTTCAGGGTCACAGGGTTCTGCTGGAGCAGATCCCAGCTGTCTTCAGGCTAAAGGTTATCACACATAAGGTGAACAATCACCCATAGTCACACTTGCTTCTATTAGTACTTCACCAGTGAGCCTAACATATTTGTTTTTGAACTATGAGAGGGCAAAATCCACTCGGAAAGACTCAAGTTAAGATTCAAAACTTCTAGGAAGGTCCATCATTCCAAACTCACAACATAGCTATTATAGGAATTTTGCAAAAAGAGAAAATGAGCAGTTTAAAGATGCAATCAGGGTCTGAAAAGCTGCATAAAGAAATGAAACATGATGCAGCATAAATTCTGACACAAACATATTTTTCCAAGAAGCCCCAAAGTGTTGATGATAGGTCTGGTAATTATTATCAAAAGTCAGGTTGTCAAAAGGGTTCTTTTCAAAAGAAAAATAGATGTTTAAAAACTGAGAAGCAAAACCTGTTTGAGTAGTAAAATAACCCCTTTATCATTTTATTTTGTAAGTTGTGAGCTAAAAGAAAAAAACAGCAAAACAACCCAATAGCCAAAATGAGAATGATATTTGACGCATGCAGGTTGGAAATAAAGTTCTCATTCTCATTTCAAAGTTCCTATTTGAAAATTTATTGCAGATGAGAACAAAACTTTACTCAGTATATTTGAAGTACAGCAAATGTCCACTATAAGTTTCCCTTAACCTCTAGTATATTTTTAACAGCTAAATAAAATGTTAAAGTTGTTTGATTACTAATATAGTTTCCAGTGAAACCAAAATTCTCAGCCCTGACGTTTGTGGAGAAAAAGAAAAAGGATGATTACTTTTTTAGTGTGACATTTTATCAGGAATTACAATAAAATACCATAGGATATTAAGAGTCTTATTGCTGTTTAATTTATACAACACTGAAAAGACGTGGGCTCATCTTGGCCCCACTCCGACCTTGAATACGCTTGAAGGATGTGGGAAAGAAAGCATCGACTGAGCTGTGGTTTGAGTTATAAATCACGAATAAAAACCCAAATGTATAAAGTTGCTCAGGCCATGAAGATGATGCTTCAGTTTAAAGTTTTTTAAATTATCAAATTTTAATGTTTCCCTCCTTTATGTAGTCTGTCAGAATGCCAAAATCTCAGAAAAGCGCAGAATGAAAATGAACAGAGTGAAAAATGAAAACTGAGCAACTACTTTGTCAAAATGTTGTTGGTGAGCGTCTCTGTGTTTGTCTGCAAACTCGACAAACTCTCACACTGGGCTTGGCAGTGCACCATTTTCCACAACATTATTTATCTAAATTGTTTAGCCAAAGTACATGCAAGTGGAAGGTCAGAATAATTGAAAGCTCTGCAGGGTGGAAGGATGGATGTGCGTGGAGGTTTTTTTCTGTGAAGGATGAGCAATTGACATGGTTTCGAGAAGCTGTCCTTCACACACGTGCGAGGCAGGAGTCAGATTAGTTTTTCTAGGAACTGGAGATAAAGAGCAGAGCTCGTTTTGTCTCAGACGCACAGAGGCTCATGTCAGCCACACTTTTCATGTGAAGCTTCCTTATCTGAGAATAACCCTCCAGTACTGAAGGCATTTGTCATGACTGCCATTGTCAGGGCCAACAGAGACCTGTTTAATCATATTTACATAGTTTAATTACACTGACATGAAGGTTAAAAACATCACTCACCTTTGTGTCCTTTTACTTATGATGGACAGGATTAGGACATGAATACATTTTTTTGTGTGTGTGCATGTGTGTGTGTGTGACAAAATTAATTAGATAAACTCTATTACCTCAAATAAAACTTAAGACCTTTATCCTCCTAAGACCAGTCTTTGGTTTGACTTGAATTTTATATTTCTTCTAGCTTGGAGGAACCAATAAATACAGAATAATAACCAGATATTAATCTTTGCGCTTTAACCACAAATGTGGATATTCAGCCCGAGTTTCCTTAGAACACAATAAAGACACCACTGGGTAACAGATCTCACAGTTATGAATTATGCCATATTCTGGTGCAGACAACCAAAACTGTGATGTCCACGAGTGTAAATGCCAGGTTGAAGAAGGTTTTCTTCATATGGGTAGAAGGTCAGGGGCGTATCACTGAAAGGTTCAGCAAACTGAGTTAAAATACAAACACAGAACTGACAAGGTTTCAGAGTTAGTTCAATCAACTCTAAACTATATAAGAAGAACTGGACAAGCAACTTTTCCTTCATGGTCTTCATCACCATGTTGGTGGTCACAGCTAGCAGGCCAGCTAGAACACCTTAATTCAATTACAGTTGGCTATTTCAGTTCGACTGGCTTAGTTTATGCTAGGGTGACCAAATGTCCTCTTTTACCCGGACATGTCCACTTTTTACGTCCTGTCCGGGTCGTTGGGGGGGGTATAAATTCATGAAAAGGTCCAGTTTTCACTGTTTTTCATAGAACCACTAAGTGTCTACTTAAAGGCAGTGCACATGCTAGATTTGGTTTCAGTTTTGCAGAAGGGGAGCTCACAGCTTAGCCACCCACAGAGTTGAAATAAGCAGCTAAAAGGTCAAACAATTTCTTCAAATGAAGCAGATTTCAAGTTGTCTCATTTCCTGGACATGTTTCTAAGAGTAGTCAAAACTGCAGGACATTCTGTCTAATTGGAGGCCAATCTAGTGATGTCACATAGCATAAGACATCACTGAATCTCTATTCTAAGTAATACATAAAATAATGATTTATGGGACAATATGCACAGTTACTTACCACCTTCAGCTAAAAGGTCATGAAAGTTCCACCTGAAAAACTGAAAGTGAAAAACTTTGAGCTCTCAAAAGAATGGTTAAATAAAATGTTTCCTGGTCTTAATATCTGTCCAAGGACAAAATCTGAACATCTCCATCAAAACAAACATTACTTTATCATTTTCCACAAGAAAAACAGACCGATTAGTTTGTGAATCGGGCTGTTTTCACCTTGTTTGGCTCTGATTGGTGATGAACTGATCAGGCCTCAGTATATGTGATGTTTTTGAGGTCAGTGAAAGCACCAAAGACAAACCACTGAAATCAAATTTTTTTCTCTCTTTTTTTTTTCTTTCGGTCTTCAAAGGCATCGTGATGAGGCTTTCAGAAACATATTTTCAGTGTTGAACTGAGCACTGAGCACCCAAAAGACTTCTCAAAGACAGGTGTTATTACTGCCTGTGTGTTTTCTTTCAATTACCCACGAAAGTCCACTAACCAGAATATTTTATACTATATTACCTGATATTCTCTTTGCTCATCAATAGGAAACAATTACTTAACTACTGTACATTGAAACAAGAAATATTAATCAACTGTGGAAGCAGCTCTAAAAGCTGAAAACAGGTTTGTGATTGTACAAAGCAAAAAAAATCATTGGACTCTTGGTTTGTCTGTCAAACAGTGAAAATCTCACAGACTATTTCTGGTTTTAGATCTTCTGACCTACAATTAACTTCAAATCGTTTTACCAGGCTGAAATATATGAATTATACAGCAAAATAAATGAGTAAAATGAAGTGAGAGGATGTCTGGTGCACAAGTGCAGAAATATTGTATTTTCCTTTCTGTTAGAATTTGAAAAAAAAATTGTTTTAACAGAAGTACTTTTTGTTTTATATTTACAGTGTCAATAAGAGAAGACATTATAAATTGCTTCAGTTTTAGACAATTTTTTTTAAATGATTTAGAGAATATCACAGATTACACAGTTGAATTTTTCTTCAAATAAAAATTTGAAAATTCATTTTTAATTTAAATTCTTAGGAAAGAAAGTCTAAATCTAAATTGCATTCAGCATTTTAGATCTTTAGGAATGTAGGTTATTAGAGTCTGACAGGAAAAACTGAAAATGGTGCCTATCTGATTTTTAATTCCAGATCTTCATAACTAACAGAAAGAAAACAAATCACAGAGTCAGTCTTTTTCTTCTTCCAACTGTCCTCCATTTTTTTTTTTTTTTTTTTGAGAGGTCATCAATGTATGGCTGTGGAAGAGAGGGTAGAGTTGGCTGCCCTTCAAGTCGAAGGTCACCGGTTTAATCCCAAGCCCTTTGATGTCCCTGGGCAGGACGGCGGACCCCACGCTTTCCCGAATACCCACTAATGCCACTCATAGTGTCAATCCCAGGCCTCATTAAAGGGGGAGAGATGAGCCCAGAAGGCCATCTGAAGCAAAACAAATGCCAAAAGAAGTTGCTCCATGGTGGATCATCATGTTCTACATCGTGTCTTAACATCGATTTTTATTGCCGGATGATAATCCTAACATAACCCTCCCAGTTTATCCGAGCTGGTACTATGAAAACATGCAGCGTTTTTGCATTCCTTTTTAAAAATGGATGTGTATTTACAGGAAGTATTTCCAGGCTCACTCCAGAAAGCTTTAAGGAAGAAGACTTTAACCAGAGCCATAATCCATTATCATGTTACTATGTCACGCAGTTGTAAAATGTGAATTGTTTGGATGTTTTCATGAAAAATAACAAATGGCCAAATGAAAAGATTCCAAAAACAGCTCCAACTGTTGCCAGCTGAACAAAACCGAAGCTCAGCCAAAGTGAACCATGCAGGCCAGACGCAGCGCCATCCAAACTGACTGCTGTGTGTGAAGGAGCTGCAGTATCTAGGCCATCCCAGCATGGGCTCTGTTTGAAGCTGCATAATGTTGCCAACTCGTAGTGAAATGGCAGGATTTTACTTTCAGCTCCAGAGACGCGCAGACACAACAATCATTCATTCAACTTGCAGCCACAGAAGGCAAAAACAAGAGGAGAAGACGGCGTATATGCATGCATACATGCATAATCTCATAAACATGCACCAGTGTCTGCAAGTAACAATGATAATCGAAGGCTTGTATGCAGATGAGTACAAAAATATGCTTGAAGACACACATCCATGAATGTTCACATACCCATCCAGACTCGTAATGAGTGTTTAGCTATTTATTATAGCTGTTTGTTTGTCTCGGTTGATGAATCCCAGTCACTGCACAGCTGGTGCAAGCATAGACTGTAATTTGGGGATTCATATGATCTTCTTTTCCTCTCTTCATTTGCTCCTTCTCCTCTGTCCCTGCTCAGGAGCATTGTACTTTGTTTTGTTTGTAGGGTTTTGTTTTACCTTTTTTTCTACACCTTTTGACTTTTCTTCATTTTAATCTGTGAAAATAGTTTCATGAAGTATCTGGAACGAAAATCCGCCTTTAAAAGCTTCTTAAAAAGTGACTTTATGATGTTATCAGGCATCTCGGGTTGGGATGGATGTTGCACTTGTCAACACAAATGCTGTTTCCAGTGAGGCTAATTCACTGTCAGTGTTTTTCAGCAAATGAGGTGGAATTACGGGAAATGTAGGATCAAGTGACTGCAGCGCTTGACCTATATTCTGCAGATTAAAATTCATGATATCTCATCCTCTGCTGTTATGATTTTAACTACTTTATAATCACTTCCTAAAAGTGTGAGGCTAAAGCATTAAAGTAAATGAGGAGTATATTTACTTTTCATCTATAGTCTAATCTCTTCGTCTCTAATACTCAGTTATAATCCTTTTCTTGCCAAATAATTTTATTTTGACAGTTATCACTATGTGAGCATCACTGAGTATTCTACATTGAATGCTATGTTCTGTAAGTAGTCATTACGTAGAGTTAGTAGTAGTCTCACAAATTATTATTACCAACCTACCTCCTGCAGTCAGCTCCTTACAATTTAAGGTTTTATTTTTTTATAAAACAGTAATAGTCTCATGCCTCGACCACTCCAAATAGTCTGCAGTTTCATTTAACATTAACTGAAGTCACAAATAACAGAGTGGCTCTCGTTCTTGTCGTACACACACATGGAAAGTCTACATCTTTAGGGCTGAAAGGGTGACAGTTTATATTTGCCAGAGGCAGATGGATTTCAAATGACAAAGCAAAAAAAAAAGTTTTGCAAAGTGGCAACATTTTTCAAAAGATGGAAAAAAAAAAAAAAACCCAAAAAAAAACTGTTTTGTGTGTGTCAGTTTCTTTTGGGAACAATCCTACAACCTTTGCCAGCATGTTTCTCCCATGGTTCTTAGCACAAGGTTTTATAAAAACATGACTGGCATGTTCATGTCTGCTCAGTTCTGTACTGGGTCCAGACAGACTGGAGATTTTCTGAATCCACATAAGTGGCTTCTTTTCTGTAATCTTTGTATTGATGACAGCATAACAGCAGTGTTATGAGATAGCCGTGTACTTGAATTCTGCCACTACTGAGAATTATTGGCAAGTTTATTTCTAGAGCACAATTCATACACAAGGTAATTCAAAGTGCTTTACATCTACATAAAATCACAAGAGG
>JBAMYA010000010.1:1517397-1537145 GCA_037176975.1 Arrhamphus sclerolepis
GACTGTGGGAGGAAGCTGGAGTACCCGGTGAGAACCCACGCAAGCACAGGGAGAACATGCAAACTCCACACAGAAAGACCCCTGAGGAGGCTTGAACCAGGAACTGACCAGTGCTGACCACCAAGCCACCGTGCTGCCGATACATGTATACAAAATTTAAAAATAAAATTTATATTTATGGCTGTCAATTTTTAAAATTCTTATAGATCAAACCGATAACTGGTTAACAAATCCAGCAAAACATTCAAGTAGTTTCTTTGTGTAGAATTTTGCAGCTCTCAAGTCCAGGCTAATTTGTTTCTATTTAATGTTAAAGCTAAAATCTGGAACAATACCGTTCACAATCCAACTGTCATTCAACTTTATTTGTATAACATTGTTTACAATACAGACTGCTTTTCAGTGACCCTTTTGCATGACCCCAGTTACCCCAGACCAAAGTTTGATGATTGACAAAGTGTCACCAGGCTTGTTGGACAATACCCAGGAGTCAGTGTCCATTGCTCGATCTGTGTGTTTAACATGCCAAATGATGTTGAATTTTAAAGATAGAAGGATCTCTCCAAAAGGTAACTCGCTTATTTCTAATTTACACCAATATGCTTGTAGTTTAAAAAGAATGATGGCATCTTCATGGTATACAATATGCAACTGAGTCAAAGTACGCCGTTATTAACTGTATTAAGAAATTTAGCAATTTTTGTTTTTGTGAGCCACAGTGCTGCTCTATGGAAACCGCTAAAAAACCTGGACAAAAAGGCTTAATTTGATAAATTATTTTTTATGATGCGTTTTGTGCCAGTAAGCAAAGGTTTTATAGACAGATTAGACTCATCTAGTCCCCCCATCCAGAAGGTGAGGCCAACTGTTGTTTCTCAAACTGCCTCCTTCATTGGTCAGTGCTTTAACCAATCAGAGCAATGAATGAGGTGATGTATTCAGAAGGACAAAGTGGTCAACTGGAGAGTGTTATGGAGAAAGGTTTGATGGAAACAGATGCCAATGTAATGCAAAGGAGATCCAATGATTGTTGCTTCTTTTGCAAGAAGGATTTGAGAAGAACCAATGTTCTCAAACACTCCAATATAATAAGACAGATACATAATCATGTTGAGAACTTCTTGAATAACTTCCTTTATCATTAAAGTTTACCAGATATCTGTTACCATTTTTAAATGAGATGGACCTCAGCCAGTGTAATCCCTAAGCAATTGTCACAGAAATCCAAGTTTTTGACTGTCAATGCGAAAGCGGGTTCAAACGACTGCTGTTTACCATCCAGACTTGAATTTTCTGATAAATATCTTAAAGAGATGATTATTGTAACCTTTAGAAAAGGTTTAAAGTAAGCAGGGGCTCTAATTAAGAGGCCAAAACAGGCAGTGTGGGTCATACATGCCATTTATTCTGTTCAATTACTATTCTAAAAATCCAGGCAAGAAAAGACAGACAGTCATACTACGGCTGGGAAACCAGGAATATACTAAATATTCAAAAGAAATATAATCCCACCAAACTTCAAATAAAACACGACATTAATACAAAATGCAACCACAAACCATATCACCATCTAAAGTGAACTCCCAGTATCAACCACACTGATGAATGGAAAACCTCGCCAGCCGCAGCACTGGAGACAAAAAGGAGACAGAATGTTAAGACTCTTAAAAACAATTCCAAATTGATAAACAGTAAAAATGATCAATAAAACTAAAACGTGCAATATAAAAACAAAAATAAACCATAGTCAGTGCCTAAAAACAAAAAGCAAATGTTTAGAACACAAGGTGTTTGAGCTGTATGGTTTTACACACCTCTGTGCTGACAGTGAAGTCAGTCCTTAAAAAATAAAATAAAATCAAGTTTTAAGTTTGGCAGACCCACAATTACAAATATTAACTCATTGACGTCTATAGACGTCCATTGCGTCAATCCTCGGGTTGAGAGGAAATGCGCAGCCACTGAATATTAGTCTTTTGGTCCACTAGATGGCAGCAACGTACCTGACAGCGCAGCGAGACCAAAATGTGCCAAACCCCGCTGGCAATGAATGAGTTAAAATACAAATAGCTTGGGGTGCAAGCACCCCTAACAATTAAAATGCTAACATGAATATAAAACAACATTAAAAGTCCATCCTACCAGAGCCACAGGGAAGCAAACAGTCGCAGCCCTGACATGCACAAAGGATTTAAAAGGTGACTTCTGCAGTCACACCTCCTGCCAATCAATCCCTCCTCCAGTTCCTGTCACTTGATTGGTCTCTGCTCTTTAGGTCTTAGTGACCTCCTGCTACAATATGAAAAAAAAAATCTGTATTTGTGAGCATGTATTTGTGCATCTGAAAATGCTAAAAAGAAAAATATAAATAAAATAAAACAAAATGTTCTTCATCAAGCTGTTCAAATTTGTTTTGAGTTTTGTGACGTCACTGACATAGTTGAGAGTCGAGTTACCCAGTTTCCTCCTCCCAACTTCGTGCTATTTAACAGCTAAAGTGATTAAAGAAATCTTTAACTACGATTTGAAAAAGATTCACAACCCCAGATTGGAGGGGTGGAATCTAGTCAAGTCGCTGACTCGACTCCCCTGAAACTGGCTGCTCATTTTACCATTTGATGAAAACCTGTCACATTTTATCAGGACCTCACAAAATTGTCACACAATCTCGGTTTTTGATAATACTTTACTGGATACTGTGCTGTCTTCTCGTAAAATCAGCTTCAATGTGAGTTTCTAATGATCACATTCACAAAATTGTTGTCCACGGTAGGAAAATAGGGGCTATGCTGTATCAGTTCCAAGGAAAGCAAACCCACGTTGAGGGCTAAATGCCATTTAGCTGCTTCAGAGCAGCTCATTTATCACGGTGGCAAATCAACAATTAACACTTCAAGGTTCTGACTGAAATGAAAAACAGTAAAAGGTGTTGCACACTTGCACTTTAAAACACTCGTTTCCTGTGGTTTTGCTGTTCCTTTTTAAGACAATCTGCCAAAAATAAGGGACTGTTTGCAGAAGTTGTATTAACATCACCATGTCTCTGTTTTTCCTCCTTTCTCTTTCTTCTATTCCTGTTCCCCTCCCCGTTCATTTCTGCTCCTCTGAACACATTCCCTCACCTTCGTCCTTCATCTTTCTTTCCTACAAATAGGTTTCCTTAGTACGGGAGATCAGTCAGCGAAGGGGAACTATGGCCTGCTAGACCAGATTCAGGCCCTGCGTTGGCTCAACGAGAATATCGGTCACTTCGGCGGAGACCCAGAGAGGATCACCATCTTCGGCTCCGGAGCAGGGGCCTCCTGCGTCAACCTCCTCATCCTCTCACACCACTCAGAGGGTAAAATGAACGCTCTCCTGCCTTGTACCGACATAATACACCAACCATTTCTCATAATGCCACCTCATAATAATCCAGGTTTTGTTTTTCTGTAGACACATTAATATTGATGGAAAAGCCAGGCAGAGCAGTCCCACTGGTCATGGGATTTGCGTAACATGATATATTTTTGTAATTTGTTTTTCTGTGGTTGCTAATAGCCTGGATCCAGCCTTGTGTATTACAATTTTTTTGACTCATGGATTGTTGCTTCTGACATGAATTCTGTCTGAATCATCCTCAGCTCGGATCATCTCTCACTAATCCCTGAATTGCCGCAAAGCATATTTTACACTCCATCCTATCAAAGGTGTTTGTATATGAGTTACTTGGATTACTTATGATATGTTTAGTGCAGTATGTAGAATTTCTTTTCTTTCATTATTCTTTTGGCTCACGTTTCACTCAACATGAAATTATGCATCAGACAAGTCGCAGGCAGCTGCATGGCATGCGTGTTGCAGACGTGCTCCATGTGCGCACACTGCTGACCTTTTCCTTGCACTGTCTTCAGTAAAGGCCATAAAATACCAGAGCTTTGTTGGGTTGTCCATGCTTGATATGATACAAAAAGTGAGGACCTCAGAGATGACCCGTGGTCAGTTAAAAACCAATCCCAGCTGCTAAAATGCTCTTAAGGTTTGGTTCACACCGGCTGTGTGGCATCTGTGGAGCGTCACGACTTGTATTATATTCTATGCACACTGGCTGCATCACATCTCAGCCGGTGCCATTAAGTGTTCGTCTTGGTCCCTATTCTTAAAGGAATCTTTCTTTTTTATTTATTTATTTATGTTCAAAATGGGGTTGTGTGAGGCACTTGTGAGCAGTCAGTATCTTAGCTGTATTAGCAGCAGACACATCGCTCTGGGTTTGGAGAAATACAGAAAAATTACGGTCACCACGTCTAAAACATGGATGTCAAAGCTTTTTGAGCAAACACTGTTGGATTTTTACAACTGTATCACATTTGTGGAAACTTGGAAAAGCAATTCTTCAAATGACCACAAGAAGATGCTCCCAAAGTGAGTCAACTACCAATGACCTCATGTTAAATTATCCAACTACACTATAAACAAACATACCTGCAGCCTGTTACAAAAATGATGTTGGTCTTTATAGCTAGCTATCATCACGTGCTAAACGGTCACAGCTGCTTAGAATCAGTGAAATCAACTCTGAGCTGTGAATTAAGACCTTTAAGAAAGCACAATATTTCTTTTTTTTTTTTTGAAGGATAATATGGGATGATGTGCTGTCTCAGTTCTGGGTTTCTACCACCCATCCTTGTTTCAGATGTTACCACCAGAACAACATCTGAAACAAGACTGCCATAGTTCAAACGAGGATGGATGGAATGATTTGACTTTATTGAATGTAAGCTAACTTCATAGATAATTAGGCTAGTATGTGGTTACTGTGAAAAGATGGATATTTTCCCAGAATTCTTCCTTGATTCTCAAACCTGAGTTTATGTCAAAGACAAGAGATTTCACAGGCACTAGCTGTACCACATCAGAAAAGTCAGCGTAACAAAAGCAATAGCACAGCAGTGCACGTGCAACACACATCTGGTGTGTATCTGACTTTAGTCAAACAGAGAGGCAGCCCTGTGATGTTCACTTGACACCTTTATCCGCAAAGGAGAGCACTGCTTGTCCTTTAAGCTGAAGAACCTAAGTAGTGGTGAGGTTAATTAGCATGTGCACGTGTGATCCAGATATGTCACCCTTACCTTTTGAGGATAAATGAAGTGTGAGCTCCAACATCTTCCCACGTTTTTGAGGAACTGAATGCTCCTGGATCTCTGCAGCAGTAAAACCATACCTTCATCAAAATCCTATATCTGCATAACCTTATGCTCCCCATTACCGCCAACACCCCCCGAGGGCAGAGTGTTAATATGGCACGTGCAACGTAGAGGGGCCTACTGAGCAATCGACTTTGATCTCAACTGAGATCTGTGGTTGACGATCCGCAACCAAATGGTCGCTGCCTTTGATCATGCTGTTCGTAAAGCTGTCCTCCTTCGATCTTAACTTCTCTGTTCTTTAAGCCACTCGACAATGCTCCCTGCTTGTATCTCGTCTTTTCCGTTTCCCTCACAAACTGCGATGGACAGAAATGGTGGGTGATTAGAAAGAGATATCAGAGAATGTGTGTTAATCCTTCATATGAGCTCATTCAATCTTTCTCCTCATGTACATAGATCATGTAGTTAGAGGCCATGAGAGGACTGAGCTACCATACTGCTGAGGAAAGAGATGGCTTTTGTGTCTCATAGATGAACTGCTTTGATGCAAAATGTAAAAAGTTTACCCCAGACTAGCCCCAGAAAGAACTTGCTAACGATGCTTGTTGAAACTGGTGAGAGATTATCATCATTCATGTTAAAGCAGCGCAAAGAAATGTTTTCAGCTGTTCCAACAGCAGGGATGGGAGACCACCACAGCTAGGCACTAGGCAGGATTACACCCGCACATGGGAATAAAAGTGTGAAAACAACTGAAGTATGTGTGTGGCAGTATCTTGTTGAAGTGCTGCTTTGCTGCAGGAGTTACTGCAGCAAAATCACAAAATAGATAAAATCATGAAGAAATAAGATTATGATGATATGTTAAAACAATATCTCAGGACTTCACCCAACATGGTAAACCTTTGGGTGGGGATGGATGAGAGGACTTAGTTTGGCCAGTATGGGGTTGGTAGCTCTCACATTCACTGTTTTCAGGTTGGGGAGTTGAAAAACAGCTTAATCTTCACATTCACACCATCGCATTCGATCATGTTTAAGGTTCTGAGGCTCTCTAAGTCTGACTCCCCTGAGCGAGGGATATCTGGGGTGGTTGTGGTGGTCCTGAGTATTCCCCCTTTTTCAACCTACTGCTCTCCTCTCCCACTGTCCCCTCTTCCTTCATCTGTTACATGTGGACTCAGCTCCTTATGGGCCGAGCCAACCAACGCAAAAATAAAAAAGATCTAAAAATACTGGAAAAGTACTAGAATAGCCATCACAAAGCCGTGCCCTGTATACACACAGTACACACACAGACACATTTATACATGTATATGTATATATGTGTGTATATATACATATATATATATATATACACACACATATGCGTGTATGTACTTACGCACACATAAACTAGAGTGGGAAATAAGGTGATTCACTGTCAATGTAACATTCATAACTATGTCTTCATTGATATAGAACTGCATGGATAGAGTAATTGTTTTCATTTCACTAGAGGAGCCTTGTTAAAGACCCTGGAGGTTGCTCTTTTTGTCCCCTTATTATGTTTCTACGTTGTACAACCGCAGAGGCCCAGAAGGGACAAGCCAAACTCAGTCACTATGCTTTTGATGTTTTTCTTTTCTCGCTGTAGTTTGGGGTTAGACAGTAACATATATTACAAATTGCAACCAAGGACCTGCAGTCATGTCAAGACCCTTCACCCTGGACTTCTAACCACGTGCTTTCTAGGGGCGCAAAGATCAAGACCAATCAGTACTGCACTTTGAGTTTCTCTCTTGCAAGCAAGGATTTATTTATTTTTTTCTTTTAATGGATGACCTTTTAATGTTTATGCACTCCACAGATTATGAAACCCTTTAGTACTTGGCAATTAAATGGGATTAAACATATCCATAATTTGTTGGCTTTGTCTTTCACGTAGTGGTGAGCCACTTTGTACCAAATTATGCAATTTTCTTGTAAATTAACTTAATTAAATGTGAGATGTTCTTTTATTTATTTGTCTTTTTTTTTAACCATTCTGTGCAGTGCTCACTCCCAACCACATGGGGGCAGACACGTATGCCATATGGACAAATATGCCAATATATTGTAGCAATGGATGTGGACTGGAGGCCAGGGGCTAAAACAGGAACTCTCCAGTGATATGCTGCCCCTGTGTGGTCAGAAGTGGGTGATACATGGTTCAAAGACACCCAGATAGTTGACACGTTTGGGCCTCTGTTGGGACCTATGGCTCTGATACTGTCTTGGCAAATTCTGTGTGGGCCAGCTCCAGTTCCAATAAGTAGAAATGTATCCTCTCTCCATTTCCATGTTTTCACTGTCTTGTCTATGTTTTAAAATGGCAGCCAGACTCATTGTGCTTCAGTTGCTTTCAGGGAGTCCTTATCTACCTGCATAGGGACCCTAACCACTACTAACCCCTTTGTCTCTTGTTGCTGACTACCAAGCCCATCCCACTCCACTGCCACCTGTCCATTCACATGTCTCCACTTTGTCATCTCTCCATCTTCCTCCTCATCTACATCTAACGGTTTAACATCAGCCCACTAGACGCCACCTGTCTGTCATGCTCCCCCCTCTCCCCTGCCAGGAATGCCAGGTAAGAGGCCTGTCATCGTCATTGTCATTTAAAGATCTACAACACTGTGTGACAAATCAAGCATGACAGCAGAGGCGTACAGCATGGGTAGCAGGATGGAAATGTCAGATGGCGAAAGGGGTTATTAGAGACAGTGATATGATGAGGGGTGGTTGTAGTTAAGAGTAGAAAGCAGCATATATAGCAGCATTTAGGATGCATTGAAGGATGTATGGAAATGTGCTGAGGTGATAATCGTATGGCAGGAAAATAAGACCGAGGGGGAAATAAACTGTTCTGGTGTGAAAACTAGTAAAAAAGAGAAATGGTCAAATTGAAGACTGCTCAGAAGGAAAGAACTGAAGAATACCCTCATCCCACCTCTCATGTCTGTCTTTGCCTCTCTGTTTCTCTCGGTGCAGATGCGTATGTAGGTGTTGCTGCTTCCATGCTGCTTCTAACTATAATTGATCTCCAAGGGAAGGAAGGCTCTGCGGCTCTGCTTAATAATTAACTGACCAATCTTTAGCCCAGGAGAGGAGGGGGAAAAAAGAGGGGGGGGAAAAGGAAGCGTGAGAGGAAACAAGTGAGGCAGGCATCTCCTTGAGTGGTTAAAACTGTACAGGACATAAGAACTAAGGGAACAAAGAGGAGTAGAGCAAAGAAGGCATATGGTTAAAGAAGGCTGGCAAAAGAAAAAGGAAAAAGATATTTTGACAACCCCTCCCCCAAAAAGAAAAAAAATCGTAATGCCAGTCCTGCCTCTTGTTTTTAAGCTACAATCTCATAACATGTTCTGTTTCCACATCTTAAGAAGCGAAAAAGACAGGATGATTTGCCAGGTGATAATGTGCTGATATTCTGGTACAAAAATGTAGAGGTTTAATTTCATCCTGTCCTAATTCTGCAAATGCTCACAAACATTTTTAAACTATTCTATAATGTCAAAAAGGCCAGTTATGAATATTCCTTTTGTTACTGCTGTTATTCAGGTCTGTTTCATCGGGCCATTGCTCAGAGTGGCACGGCAATCTCCAGCTGGTCTGTCAACTATCAGCCCCTCAAATACACCAAGATCCTGGCCCGGAAGGTTGGTTGCACCTACTCAGAGACTGTGGACCTGGTTGACTGCCTGAGGCGCAAGACCTTCAGGGAGCTGGTGGACCAGGACATCCAACCAGCCCGCTACCACATTGCATTTGGCCCTGTGGTGGACGGAGACGTGGTGCCTGACGATCCTGAGATCCTCATGCAGCAGGTAAAGGTCTGGCGGCAGGGTCTGATGGTGCGATCCATGCTGCATATTTTTGTTGCATCTGAAGCTGTAATGACACTCCAGACAGAGAAGTGCTAGAAGAACTCAGAGTAGGTGTGACTGTAACCTTTCCACAGAGTTAGAGGTCTATCAGTGACATTTACCAGCCTGGGTGAACTCACAACCTGCAAAGCTTCAACACAATAAAAAAATAATAATTTCACTGCAGGTGACGTACCCTTGGTGGTATATTTTAGATTTGTGATTTACAGCCTTTTTGTTTTGAAACCTTTGTTGTCTGAGTCTTCAGTTGAAGTTATTTGAATTACAATGTAGTTATATATAAAAAAGGAAAAGATGTCAAAAATTCCCTGCTATGACAGCATTCATTTGTTTTTTGGCTTTACATTTATTGACACAAATGTCATGTTGATGAGAAAACATCCAATAAAAAACATAACTCAGCAGCGCTTAATTGTTGGTATGCAATTGTGGAACTCAACTTGTACTTCCCTCTTTTCACCACCAGGGGGAGTTCCTCAACTACGACATTCTCATAGGAGTGAATCAAGGAGAAGGTTTGAAGTTTGTGGACGACAGTGAGGATAATGATGGCATCTCTGCTGCAGCATTCGACTACACCATCTCTAACTTTGTGGACAACCTCTATGGATACCCTGAAGGTGAGGAAACCCAACTCAATACATCTGTCAGCCTTCAAATTCTTTTTCTCACAGGTGTTTTTGGAGCATCAACACTATTTCAGCTTATTTGCAGAACACTCAAAAACTGATGAAAATAAAATGGAAATTGCAGAAAATATAAATCTACAATGCTTAAAGTAAGCAGTGTAACTCATTTGTTATAAATTAAGCTTTTATTAACATACTTTTCAACAGAAAAAAAAATCCACAACTGTAGAACAACAGCTCCTTATGGAAATACAAGTCTTTAAAACATTATGTGGGCAAACAGAGGACAAAAGATTTAATATCCAAGACAAGCATACTAAAGAGATTTCCAATCATGGAGATTATCTTTCACCGCAGTGGGTCTGTGCTTTGGCCTTTGGGCCTCTGTGGGCACTAATGTGATCACTCATCAGCCCCCAGGCCGCCCGCTCCCAATCGCAGTACTGTTGATCCCAACAGATCAGCCTGCAAGCCACCTCACAGCATCCTACAGTTAAAACACAGACACGTTTGAAAAATGCAGCCACGTTCCTTCTCAAATCCTTGTCAGTTGTTCTGATGATAAGAGAAGCAAGTGCTCTTCCTGTTCTTTGTGTCATTCAATGTTTTCTTTGCAGTACATCTCCCTCTTCCTGCAGTACCAGCAACACATACTTCTATCTTTCTTCACCTTATTTGTCCATTACTTTAATTTCTCTTGTGTCTCTTTTGGTTTTGTCTCTAATTTATCATTGTCTATTTTCTCTTTTGCCCTCCTGCCTTATTTCTTCCAGGCAAAGACATCCTAAGGGAGACCATTAAATTCATGTACACAGACTGGGCAGACAGGGACAATGGAGACATGCGGAGGAAGACTCTGTTAGCTCTGTTTACTGACCACCAGTGGGTGGCGCCGGCAGTGGCCACGGCCAAGCTCCACGCTGAGTTTCAGTCCCCCGTTTATTTTTACACATTCTACCACCACTGCCAGACGGAGACACGACCTGAATGGGCCGACGCTGCTCATGGAGATGAGATACCCTACGTGTTTGGCGTGCCCATGATCGGAGCCACAGACCTGTTCCCGTGCAACTTCTCAAAAAATGATGTGATGCTTAGTGCTGTGGTCATGACTTACTGGACCAACTTTGCCAAGACTGGGTATGTCTCTCTTCAAAATAAGTAACATACTTTCAGAATTGTTGTTTCCTCTGAGGTTGCATGTAAATGTTTATCACATTCAGCGTATCCTTTACTAGTGTCTTAACCTCATCTAAGTCCATAAATTCAAAACTCAGTTGATTTTTCACTGATTTTTCACATTGATTTAAATTCTAAGATTCTTCATCTGTGCTTCTCTAGTGACCCAAATCTGCCAGTTCCTCAGGACACCAAATTCATTCACACAAAGCCCAACCGCTTTGAAGAGGTCATCTGGACCAAGTTCAATTCAAAGGACAAGCAGTATCTTCACATCGGCTTAAAACCTCGTGTTAGGGACAACTACAGGGCCAACAAGGTGGCTTTCTGGCTAGAGTTGGTCCCCCATCTTCATAGTCTACATGAGATCTTCCCCACTACAACCCGTTTACCAGTACCACATGGCACCAACAGACCCAGGCCCAGAACTCCAGGCCCTCGTACCACCCGTCACCCCTACCCAACCTTCCCCTCTGATCCTGAGCCTGAAGGTTCAGAGCGTCCACACAAGAAGCTCTTTCCTGAAGACACCCGTGACTACTCCACTGAGCTGAGCGTCACGGTTGCTGTGGGAGCCTCACTACTTTTTCTCAACATCTTAGCGTTCGCTGCCCTTTACTACAAGCGCGACAAACGGCACGAGATGCGACGGCACCGGCTATCACCTCAGCGGGGCGGTCCTGCAAACGACCTGGCTCATAGTCAGGAGGAGGAGATCATGTCTCTGCAAATGAAGCACTCAGAGCATGATGCTCATCATGACATGGAGCCCCTCCGGCCACATGACATTCTGCGACCTGCCTGCCCTCCCGACTACACTCTGGCACTGCGCCGTGCCCCCGACGATGTACCATTGATGACGCCAAATACCATCACCATGATCCCCAGTACCATCACCAGCATGCAGCCTCTTCATGCCTTCAATACTTTCCCATCCACCGGCCACAACAACACCCTGCCCCACCCCCACTCCACTACCAGGGTATAGTAGGGACTGGCCCGACACAGAGCCACCTAAAGGTCCAGGAATACTGCCTCTGCTACTGATCTAGAGGGAGGCCTCTGCTTGTGGGCCTCCATTCTGTTGTCTCGTTCTCACATTTCTCCAAGAAAACCACCTCCATCATGTGCTGTGCAACTGAGCAGCTCCTTCCACTGGTGGTATACGGAGAGATAAGTGAACTTCATGGGAGCAGACAGCAAGTTCGATCTTTCAAAGATCCTTAATTTTTAAAGAAAAAAACAAAAGGTCCACTGTTTTCAGACTAAAGGCCCTAAAAATGGTTAAAGGGACAAATGTTTTTTGCCCCTTGCTCTTTTATCTTTTATTTGTCATTTCTTTTTTCTTTCCTCTGGTGTGATATGTGCACATGTCTTTCTCTTTTCTACATCTCTCTTATTACTGCTTTGCCCGTCTCCTTTGACATGGTCCTCTCCCTCATTGCAACACTCCTCTGCTCTAAGGAGTGCTGATGTACAGAGCTGGAGAGGGCATAGCATACACACAGAAGACATATATCTCTGGAAATACTGATGTGTGATACTTTCGATCTTTCATTCTACCAGCATTCTTCGTGCCAAGTATGTCCTACTGTGTTTGCTTTCTCATCAAGCGAGAACAGTTCATAAAGTATTCCTATTTACTGTCAACTAACAGAGGCTGTGTGTTCTCATGACAAAGTGCCAAACTGGCCCTCAATGGTGTTTTTTCTTTCATTCATTGTGTTTCTTTATTTTTCAGGCATTTGTTTGATTGTTGTTTTATTGTGGAGAGTTTTTTTGTTTTTTTTTTGCTGAAAACATAGATATAGAGAAATGATATTATATATAGTTCTATATAAATGTGTACAAAGGAGAAAGTATATTAATGGGTTTTCTCAGTGGGGATCTATGCATGAATTATTTTTGAAAGGTGACAATGGGGGGGGGGGACACGGAATCCATCAATGCACGTTTCCCAAATCTAATTAAGTCATATCAAGCCTTTTTTGAAGATTTTGGGATCTTTCTCAAACATCCAATAAGAGAAATTTCAAAAAGGCAACTGAAATCACCTGCACTCATTTTCGTAAAAGCAAGCATTGTTGCCACAGAGCGCTCACATTACAGTCAAAGCAACAACTTTGCACACGCCCTTCGTGTCTCTCTGTCCTTTACATTACTTTACATGTGTGTTTTTAACCAGGTGAATCAGAATGCCAACATTGAGCCCATAATACAGCAGCATCTGCTTTTACTTTCCATTTGTATGAGGAGGATCAGTTTTTAAGGTTGAACAAATCTGTCGTAACTTGACTGTGCACACTTTCACATATTGTCCTTCTCCTGTCTGCCCCTCTGTTTCCATAACATATTTGATGTGTTGCCTATAAATGAGTGAGTGATGATATCAAAACCACTTTACACTGACATGGGTGGACCTTAAATAGACCACAGAGATAGAGATGCAGACAGGCTGGTACATGTCTGATAAAAGCTTTTTCCTTCCATTCACCCACATGCATCTCACCGTATCATTAACACTCACTCCCTTCTCTTCTCTATCACAAGAGACCAACACCCATATTGCACAGATCACGAAAAAATCGCCTGCTGTGATGAAATTATCTAAAACACCTAACTTCACCGACTCAGCTCTGTTTCTCACAGTCTTACTTCAGTTTAGCCTCACGTTCAAGGGCTAGCTCGCCTAGCTAGTTACGTTTTGGGATCTCATTGTTTATGAAGTAGTCTCTAAGCACACTGAGGTTAAGCAGTGGGCTGTCCAAGGCTGTAATTCAGAGCTGAAAGTTAAAACAGAAGGGGGTTTAGATTTACTCAACGGGGTAAAGGCGATGCAGTTGTGAAATGCTGCTTCTCAATTTGTTCTGAGTAAGAATATTTAGGCCTACAGCTCAAAGATCCCCTCCCTCCTCTGCTTATCAGATGAAGATGTCAAACATGAGTTATACTCGGATGAATAAAACATGTCACCTGAACTGTCGTGTGAGCCCACAGGAAGGTGTAGTAGCTTACATCCAGTATGGGAGCAGTCAGTCCCTGTTGCCGTCTTTGCTCGTGCTTTAGCTTTAGCCTGTTTGATTGTTTGTTTTTCTATTTTCTTACTGCCTAAAAGTATGGTGAGGGAGCTCTGGAATGGGAATTATACATACCTGGCTGTTCATGTCAGAAGAAAAGGAATATGTGCACAACATAAACCACAAAACAACTGATGTAGGTGTGCTGGAGGCAGATAAATGCTGTGGGACAGATGATGGACAGCAGTGCGAGAAAGGCGACAGGCTGTGGGCGAGAGACCTTTGGCAGAGATGGGAAAAAGACTCACAGCCTTAAAAGTAGAAATTAGAATCAGAAAAGAGAACGGACTGATCACAAGAAAATATGAACATTCAAAGACATGTCTGTCTTTCTACCCACAATGTTTTTCAGAAGAGTTCCCTGCTGATCACCTACAGGGAACCTGCGTGTCCATATGAACCCTTTTGTAGTCACTCCTGTGGATAATGAGGGGAGTTGTGAAGTAAACCTCACCACAACACAAATACAACGAAACCACTGGAGGCGAGAACAGAAACAAGGTCTTCTGCTTGGGTCTGCTCCTCTTCCCGGGCTTTTTTATAAGCTAACACTGGAGGGCGCCATTGTGGCAGATTTAATGCAGTCAGTCCACTCTGAGGAAACTGGACACATGAGGAAGAACACAGAACCAGGTGGCCGGATGGAGGGAACAACAACACCTGGTCGAGGATCAAAAGTGTACATTTTTAAGTGTAAGAATCAAACAGACAAAATATTTGTAAATATTAAGTTTCTTGTTTGTTTTTCTTTTTGTTTGTTTGGGGTTTTGTTTTGTTTCTTTGAGTGAATGAATGATATGCTTATTTTGTGACATCAGAAGACAGCAGGTGCAGTTTGCAAAAAAAAAATGTGGCCACTTCCTTGAAGTTTTAAATTCCAGTTGCTGCGATTTATTTCACTTTAAACTTTATATTTTCTCCTTTTCCCATTGTAACGAAGGCATCCTGTAGCACCATGATTCCTGATCAGGAAAGACATTGTAGCAGAAAATCCACTGAAGCCCCCAAAAAGGCCCAAAGATCCTCTAGTTAGCATATCTAGATCTTTTAGAAAACTGCGGTTCCATGACTCTCTGAATCAACCTTTCTGGATCACTTTTCTTTTTTTAAGTTGATAGAAATATCTTGTGAAATTTATCTCATGATCTTGTTACATGTCTGATGAATTTGTGCTGTGAGATGAGTTGGACTTTGCAACATCTTAGCGGAGGAGAGCACTCGTTAAAACCATCTTTGCCTTTTATTGAGCTCTAATCAGAACCTAAAGAAAAACAACTCAGTCTAGTCAATAAAATGCTAGCTCACCTAACATGTAGCAGCGTTTACATGTAGCCGCTTAATTCTGTATGGGACAGACGTGAGGGCTTTGATACCGTAAGATGCCTCGTATCTTCACAGAGTTATGAGATTTGATTCCAGTCACTGTGTTGTGTTGTCATGGACGCTTCTCTTGCATTGATGTGATGTAGCAGAAAAACATTTTAACCTTCTCTACAGCAGAAAAGTGAATGGGATGTGGAATAAGAACTGAGAAAGTGCATTAGATACAAACACATATTTACATTTATGCCTTTTTTTTTTCCCAATCATGATCTACCAAGCAAGAACATAAGATAAGTACTTAATATATTTGAGTCTGGAGACTTCTTATTGGTTCATACATCTATGAAAGCACACCCTTAACACAGATCTGCAAACACGCTCAAACCTTCAGATTGGTCTCTGCTGCAAATCTGCACCTGTTGTCTTGTTTTTACCTTCTATGTTGAATACAGAAACCCAAGACTTGAGATGAACAAAACTGTTAAATAATGGAATTTAAAAAAGATGATTATTAAAAAAAAAAAAAAGTTAAGTAAAATGATATAAATAAATGAGGTGATGATATTTCTCTTACTTTAGAAGTTATTATACACTGTATGCTGTGATTCTGATCTGGGAAACATTAAAGACATTCATAGCCAAATGTCAGATTTAGTGTCTTTATTTTATCATTTAACAGAAATAATTCAACATGATTATATGTTCAGTGTATAATGAATGATTCTTCTGCACAACACATTTAATAAAGACCTCAATTAACTTTATATGTAATCAAATGCTTCCACAAAAATATTTAGGATATTTTTTTCTCTTCTTCAGAGAAATAAACATCAGACTTTGGTACAAATGTTCAACAAATATTCATTGTAAGGAAGCACATTTTTCACATGGACTAAAGCGTAAACCATTGGATATATTTAGGAAAAAACACTGCCTAAAATAAAAATCTTAAAGCGCATCATGTACAAAACTTATACTACATATGTAAATATCTGTTATGTGTTTACAAGCTGATTCTATGTTGTTATCAGTGATGTCCAGTAGAGGGTGCTGTAGCCTAGTTGGTCATGAGCCCCCCACAACTACCCCATCCCCACACTCCCCGAACCACCGACCAAAACTGTTTCCGTTCAAAGAGTGGAACTTCAGTCCTCCACAACAGTACAAAAAAAATAATCTAACCCTAACCCTAACTCCAACCTTAACCCAAGACCTAAAATGTTATTTATGTACAAAAAAAAAGTTTTCATCCTATTGACTTTGACAGGAGTGGAAGTCACGTCTTTCTGGTGGAGCCCCACTCCTTCATAGGTCTGCAGCTAGACCAGTAATTGAGCTAGATCCATATTGCTCCTGTTGGTCGGTGCTCTGGTGTCCCGTGAAGGAGAGGAGGAGGTGGAGGATGCTTTTCATCTTTGTGAATCTGGAGTGGCTGGGCACATTTGTTAGAACACATCTCAAGGCTTCGAAGCGCCACAGCACAGACTTTAACGGCAGAAACGCTTTGCAGCCCTTGGACAGCAGAGCGAGGAACATGTTTAGAGTCATATTAGTTCATGAAGTTTCCACTTTATGTAATGTATTCATGTTCTGTGTCAAACAAAAGCACCTAAGCAGATGTATTTTATGTTTTCTTTTTAGTTTTCATGGTGTATTTGGTGTTCGCCAGCATATTTGGTTTCAAATTAAGTAAATGTGAATCCACTGCACTCGTCGAAGCTCTCTGTGTTTTCTTGGGTCTGAGGGACTGCTGTAACATATGTTTGTTATTTAGGTGCTATGTTTAACCCCACATATTTTCTTGACAAGACAAAATGCTAATAAACATTCACTCACAAAAGTCATAGTATCGAGTGTCATACTAAAAAGCCTTCAGCAAGATGGCTGCCACAGCACAATCTCAGGTAGCAGTGGCAGCAGCATTTCATTTCAAACCCTTGGTACATTTTAAGAAAATTCAATGTTTTCATGGACATTTTGTCTTTATTTTGTCACGAGGATTTACATCTTCCACTTTTTTGATATTATGTACCATCATCTGTTTTTATCGATATCATTTGCTATCGGAGGACTATGAAAGAGCTTTTTTTCCATCTGCCAGAAATCAACATCTCTTGTTAACTGGACAATAGTCATCCAAGAATACTTTAATCAAAAAAGTGTAATACTACAAGGTTAGACTTTGGCATGGGACTATTGCACATTGTAGTGATACTACTGTTAGCTGGGGACATTGAACTGAATCCTGGGCCTCAGTTAACCAAGGCACTAACGATACAGGTGGCAGCTGGATGTATGCTGGTAGCACCCAGCAGAGATCCAAAGATTATTCCCAGTGAGGAGCCACACATGTCGCCGGTATTGGCAGGAATGCGAGCTCCAGTGGTGCCTCTGCGGGTTCCACCTCGGAGAGTAATTCAACCAGCAGATATCATTAGTGCCACAGACAATACCATCAGAGGCTGGTGGCGAGTGAGCTCTACTGCCTGATACATGGGAACCAGAATGGAGGATAATCCCACCAGGTTGGTGTCCCAATGGGTTTAATTAATTGATTATGAATCAGTTTACCCTATAAACTGACAGGATCGTGACTGAAGGAACAAATGTCTTGGATGTGCGCAGAACCTGTGTCTTTCTAATTGGACTGATCTATACATATACCCTAACAATGAGCTACTCAAAGGTACTGAAGAATACTTTTTGACATGATCCAGGAGACATTATAAGATGGCCCAACAGAGATGTCTCTAAACAAAATAAACTTGACACTGAAATTGATCAGAATCAAATTGTCAGCAACTCATTTGTCCTGTAAATTGGCTACTTAATTTACTGTCTTTATTAGAAGATCTTTTTTCTTGCAATATTTTAAAATTCTGTTTCAATCAATACAAGTGTTAAAATATATGTTTTGTCATTTAATTTAGAGTGTATTGACTATTTGGATGTATGTTTTGTGGGTTTTTATTAAAGAGTTTGTTGTTTAAGCTACAATTACTTGAGTATTCTACATGAAGTAAAATAAGTTAATTGTACTGAAGAAAATTAAGGTAATAATTTGCATGGACAGCACAAATAACAAAACAAAGAAAATAGATGGAATTTATATTATCAGTACTTTAGAACTGAAATTAAGTTGTGGTTAAACCAGATTAAGTTGGTTGAACTAAACAACTGTAAAAGTCTCAGTAAATTTATTCAATAGTAATGTAGTTGGCAGTTACTTAAAAAGATCCATGAAAATTGTTAACTGATTTTTTTTTTTTTTTTTTTTTTTAAAGTTGAACCAGTTAATTATTTTTTTGTAGTGTTGGTGTCAGATAAAACTTATCTACTCATTTACTGGTCTAAGTTACATTAAAATGTTCAGACTGGGGCTTAAGGTCATGTGATCTGTGATTAAATCTGAAGTTATAAACATATATGACAGACAACATTTGTGTGTTTCATAACTAGAAAAAAGATGGGTTTTTAAAAAAAAAAAAAAATGCTAATAATACTGATTGGTCTCATGGATGCTGAGGCATGGACAAGAAACATTGCATGAGTGGAGTCTGAATTCTTTGCTTGAGTTCAGGTCGAGTGTAGAACTCGGGTTTGGACAGAAAGTACACGAGCTTGGGTCGGTCTGGGACCCGATCTGAACTATAAATTCTGTGTGTTGGCCATAGCTGTAGAAAGTTGCTCTGTCCATTTTTCGTAGCCGGCAAAGTCTCTTTTGAGTGGCAGCAACAGCAGCCAATCAGTGTCAAGTGCTTGCATTTCGTATTGAGGCTGCCAGTTAAGCCCCAAAGGACGGCAAATAGGTGCAAAACAAAAAAATTTTAAATCCCCCAACTAACATAGCTTTCTAAGAGAGGAAACTTCTAAGGCATTACAGACAACAGCAACATTTTTTTGTCTATACATCACATCACAGAACAACAATAGATACCCTGTTCAACCATTCTATGTCACCTTTAACAACAGTCAAGCCCTACAGTCATTTTAAGATGAGTATTAGAATTGGCCAGACTAGCATACAATATAACTTCAGAAGCTACTTCTATAAAATGAAGCAAAGATCACTCTCTGCCCACACTCACAGTGAGTGAAGGCAGTAGAGAACTTTAGGGAACCTCCCAACACCACTTTAACAAAAAAAAAAAAAAAAAAAGTGCCACCCCAACATCCCCATCCCCCACCACGAGGTAGCACCCTCCCATAGACCACCAAAGTCCCTGCCAGGCCAGGCACAGAGCTTCCCAACGACAACCACGCTCATCCCCCACTCCCCACCCCCAGGGACCACAAGACACCCACATCCCAAGTCCCCTAGTCAACCCCCAGACCCCAGGGTCGCAAGATCACCAACCACCCACCCGCCCTTACTAGGTGATGGAGACCATAAATGGGGACCAGAGAGAATGCAATTCTGCCGAATGTTTAGTGGAAGCAGACATTATCTCATTACTGATATGATCTGACAAAAGATTCCTAAATTGATTAATACATAGA
>JBAMYA010000010.1:1537245-1564322 GCA_037176975.1 Arrhamphus sclerolepis
TTTTGTCTCTTAATTTATTTATTATTTCCATACCAGGTGTGTGTGTGTGTGTGTGTGTGTGTGTGTGTGAAGGTGTATTAGGCTGGGCAATTAATGGAAACTTATTAATAATTAGAATGAACTACCTGTGACTTTTGACCTTTGACTCTACATTTTTCTAATTACTCCAAAGGATTGACTAAAGGATTTTTGTACTATGTGTTACACATCAACAATGCCATTCTTTTATCCTAAATTCTTTTTTTTTTGTCAATATCTACAAGTCAACTCCTCAAAAACTAAAAGTAAGGCTAAAACAACACAAACTAACTGGGGCTAAACTGGACCCTCGGGGTTAAGCTAACTTACTTTGTTAAAAGGAAAACTTTTCCTGGATTCAGACTTGACTTACTCAGTTTGCACTAAACCCTCTTTTTGAAACAGACCCGTGATGATTTTAACAAAGAGAGGCTGCTCATTATGTTTGTTGTCTCAGTATACCTGTACTTTGTGAAATGACAATAAGTAAATTAGATAGGGTTAAATAACTTGTTGCAAGCTGAAACATTGTTCACTGCAATCATTTTCCAATACGAAGCTTTTATTTGCAGTGAGGCAAAAAGTATTTAGTCAGCCACCAATTGTGCAAGTTTATCCTCTTAAAAGGATGAGAGAGGCCTGTAATTGATTTGCAAAGTGATTTTTCTTTCTGGATTTTTTTTTCTCATTTTGTCTCTCATAGTTGAGCTATACCTGTGATGAAAATTACAGGCCTCTCTCATCTTTTTAAGTGAAAGAACTTACACAATTGGTGGCTGATTAAATACTTTTTTGTCCCACTATATTTCCTTAGTTGGATCCATTTGGTGACTTTGTTTCCCCGTCTCGTGCTAAAACCAAGAAAAGCATCCTATTAACATATTTCACTGCATCACTGATTTTCTGTGAATGAATAGTTTCACTCCTGTTTTAAAGAAATCTGTACTTTAGACAGATGTTTGAAAGTTAAAGATTATAGTTGTGTAAAGTGAATGTTTATTAATGTAATTATATTGTCTGTCTACCAGCAGACCCCCCATCTCCCGTCCATCCCAGCTTCCCCCTCCCCACTATCCAGAGACCCACAAACTATCAAGCATGACTGAGCAACGAAGCCCTGGGATGTCGTCCATCCCTCAGACAGTCCCTGCCCACACCGAGTCCAGCTCCCCGGCTGTGGAGATGGACCCAGTGGAGTACACCCTGAGGAAGCGCCTCCCCCGGAAACTTCCAAAGCGGCGTAACGACGTCTACGTCAACATGAAGACAGACTTCCGGGCTCAGTTGGCCCGCTGCCAAAAACTCCTGGAAGGAGGGGGTCACAGGGAGATCTGTGTCCATGGATTAGGCCTCGCTATCAACAGAGCCATTAACATTGCCCTTCAGCTGCAGGCCAGCAGTCAGGGGGCGCTGCAGCTGGCAGCCAACACGTCTACAGTGGAGCTTGTGGACGACTTGGAGCCTGAAGATCCAGATGAGGCCGGGGAGCCCATGACGCGTACACGCAACAACTCAGCCATTCATATCAAAGTTTTCTACCCTGACCCTCAGTGACTTTATCTGAGATGATCCCCGTTGTCATGTTTATCCAAAAGACACTGTCTGGTGGGACTTTTTCTTTTTCATGTGGATATCTATAATGACATCAGTTGAAAAATAGAGCAGCAAACCTTCAAAATGTCTTCTGTGTCCACCAGTGAACTGTACTGGAGTCTTCCCTCATGAACAACTCTTATTTAGATTAAGTTTTTTGTTTGCATGGCTTAGAACATTATTGTTCACTTGGTGGAAAAAAAAAATGGTAACAAGAGGTGCTGATGGACCTGCGGCGGTTCAGGGGATTTCAGTGTGAACAGAAACCGGTTCGGGATTTCAGTGTGAACATGTTTACATACGTAAACACGTGAAGTTGTGTTTACTTGTAAAGACATGAGTCTGCATGTGTTTAAAGATTCAAATTAGAAAATAAACAGAGAAATCTTTTTTAAGTGGTTGCTGTTGGTGTAAATGTCCACTAGATGTCACGATTTACTTGTGGGAGCCTTTGCTTGTCCTTCAGAAACCAAGTTTCAGTGATAGATTATTGTATTCTCAAACTCTTCACACCATGGGGTACATCTGAAGGTCAGGGAGACTTAAAGTCTATATTTCATCTTACCAGCACTGATAGTTTTAATTTGGGGAGAAATATAATTATGTGGTAGAAAACATTTTGATTTTTTTATACAAAAGTAAGCAACATTTGAATGTGTGTCTATTAATATTAACTCTACATCAATGATTGGACTTTATGAGTCTGTGTAAAAGCAGAACTTGCATTCAGCATCTGATGTATAAACATCTGCTTGTTTGTTCACTCTGCTGCCCTTAAGAAGACAGATAATGGATGAAGCAAACAGACTTCCCCTTGTTGTGTTTCCATCTATTCTTTCTTTATCCAACAACAATATTTTGTATTTAAATAGTGGATTTTACAGTGATGAGACAAAACATTACAAAAACAGGAAAGAAATCGGACAAACATCCTCAAAAACATCTTGCACTTGCGCAGCAAAATATAAAAATACGGGAAAAAACAAGGAAGAACACTTAGCTAATGTTAAATAGTAGAGCATCCCTTTAAAAGAAAGCCTTAAGTTCCCAGGACTAGCTGATTGCTCGTCTGCTGTCTGATGACGAACACTGGGGAAAGAGACGGTGTTAAGCATCAGTTTCTGGAAAACTATGCAATTACAGCTCCACAGGATGTTAATTGTAATTTTTTTTATTTTTTTCCCAGGCAGCCTCTGCCTATCAGAGCATGGAAACGGGTGTTGGGGTTAGTCAGAAATTAAAACACAGATAAGTTTCACAGTTCTCATGTAACCCTCCACAGCAGCCTCGCTGTCACACGAAAACCAAAACTCGGCATCAGCTTCGTAGGCCTCTGTTCCTGAAGGGAGCACACACTGTGACACAGTGATACAAACTTTATATATAAAAAAGGATAAGCAGCTTGCCATCGCAAATCATGAGAATACCTTTGCGAATGTGCAAATGTTCAGTGGTAAGAGAGACCCAAATAAAATTTCAAGGATCTGCCACTAACCCGAAAGACAGGAGCTAAAAAGTAGAAAATCTGTATAAATAGTTTTTAAACAACTCTAAAAAAAAAACATTACAATATCCACTGATCAATTATAAGAGACAGCTAAAATTTCTGAGGCATAGTTGGAAAAAAAATTAAAGGCATGTGGGAAGAGGTCTCACTTCCACCTCTGTAATCTCACACTCCTTCAATTTCCAGGTGCAATCAATATCTTCTGGGTGGTCTCACTCCATAATTCACTCTACAAATTTGAGTGTAAGGGTCAAACTCACAGGAAACACACGTCACACACACGCATACGCACAAACTTTCATTCTGAACTCATCCACATTAACACAAGAACATCCACACACAAAGTGCAAGAGGGTGCCCGTAGAACAGCGATTGGAGCAGTGCTTCCCAAAGGCATGGTTTTGGTCAGTATGTGCTTCAATATGTCCACGAGTCACATCTACATTCCAAGGTGCAGTCATCTCCTGTCAATTCAAAGTCCTGCTGGGACTGTCCTTTCCCTTCAGCTTCTTTATATGTGAGGATCGCTGCGTCTTTCTCTTCCCACACTGCATCCAGCCGCTAGCGTGCAGGTTAACAGTGTCAAATTCCTCCGCGTGCTTTTGGAAACACAAATTTCTTTTGCCTGGAGTCGGGTTAGGGCTGATCAGCTGACATCTTGCTGACAAGCCTGTGCATCCACAAGGAGAAGACGCACTTTCCCTCGCAGGAAGTTAACATGAACTTGAAGCAACTCTGCCACCGAGGACACCTTCCATGTCCCCTCTGGTCCCACTGTACTTGTTGGTGGGGTATATTCCTGGAAGAGTATGAGAGAAACGTGTTGACATGACCCGTGAGCCCGGATACAGACAGTTCATTCAGCCAGAGTTTGTCTATCTACTTGGCCTCGGCTTTGAACCGAGTCATTTCAAAGGTTGTTTTGTGACAACTTTAGCGGTCCGAGAGCAGGCTTGCACAGCAGCATCGCTATCTACGTCATTTTTATGAAAGGCTTACAGTTTAAAAATGAGTCCCATGACATCCCCTGGTTTCTAATTTATCCTAAAAAGCACCATTATTCCATTAAAAGAAGCTCCGCTTCAGTTTCCGATCGGGGTACAATATCTAACAAAGAAAAACTACAGTGAAGGTTTAGGCCTTTCAGTACACACTAGTGTCCATCTTTGTGACCACGTCTTTATGACCACTTCCAAATTCCCAAATAATGGACCTCTGATAGGTACTTACGGTTTTCGTTCTGCAATAATCAACTGATCAAAACTTTTTTCAGCTGACAAAAACATTGCAAATAAAAAAAAAAGGGGGAAACAATCAAGTGGAAAAGCACTTTATCATCCAAGCGTAATCCATCCACTGGCAACCTCCTAAACACGGAATGATTACAGCAAAAACAAATAAATAAGCTTCTGATCTGTTTTTTTCAGACGATGAGTCCAGTACTCTGCCTCACAGTCAAAGATGTTTTTATTGTATGCACAAGATGACCTGAGAGTTTGAACTGAACTTCAGCAGTATACAGGACTTGCTTCAAGGTTTCCTTCGCAAAGTTCTGACTCCATTAAGTTCATATTTATACACCCATTTATACAGTTTGATATTACATCTTCCAGAAACTGTTTTTGAGGTTTGTCTACAGGCCGTCTAGGAAAGTTTTGTGGATTTCTTGAGCTAAAACTGTGTTAGCTATGTATCTTAATTTATGTATGAAGTCAGAGGACAGCTAACTGATTTTTGGAACAAGATGCGGGAAGTCAAAGATCTTATTTATCTATTAACTTTTAAAATTTGCATCCCCTTGTGATTCATAAAGATGACTAAGAAAACGCTGTAGCCCTTCCTTTGGTAATCGTCCAAAGCTTTTTAGGGATTTGAATGTTTGCATTATGCCACTGTTTTTTTCTATTTTCACTATAAAATTGTACATAAATACAATAATAATAATAATAATAATAATAATAGCTCGCATTTATATAGCGCCTTTCATGGAACCCAAGGTTGCTTTACAAGGTTGAGAGAAGAAACTTAAATCCCTGAAAATATTGAAAAAGAAAGCTCATTTATTTTGATGCCTATTTGAAATCAGTTGCTAATGGTTGCGTGCAAAGTGACAGTTAAATCTGACTTAATACTTTTGAACACGCGGGAACTCACCTGGATGTTGAGGCTGCGCAGCACAGCGTTGATGCTGATAAGGTTCCTGATGGAGTTGTCTATGTGGCTGCTTATTGCTGTGTTGGTGACTGACGTTCGTAGTAAGTTAAGGGCCTGTTGTAAAAGCCACAAGCCAGTCTGCACTTCCTGAGCTTTCTCCAGTGCCTTTCCCAAAAAAGACAAACAGAGCCAAAGAGTCTCATTTCAGAAATGATAAGGATCAAAGGATGTAGGAAGCAATCATCTCATCAGTAAGAAATTAACAGGAGTTACAGGTTCGAATAACATCTAGAGATAGAAAAGTACATTCTTCAAATTCACGCTGCACTTTAAAGTGGGAACTTACATTTTTCTTTTCCCAATCGTCAAAGTTGACTGTGGTTTGTGGGACTGAGTCGGACTCCAACAGGCCACATCCTTCTCTACATGATTTCTAAGAAAGGAGAAACAATGACCCCATTTAAAGGCATCCATCCAAGTATTCAACATGGGTGATTCCAGGAGCACTGAGTGTGACTGTGCAGACACATTCCCCTTGCTCTCAGATCCCAGCGCATGCAAACATTCTCCTCTCACCATAGCGACTTCCGCGTCTCTTGCTTCCTGAATGAAATGGTTCAGGACCCTGAGGTCACAGATTGGCCTTAGTGGGGATGGTAGGCCTGGGCGGGTCCACTCCAACACTATCAACAGCAAGGCAAACAGTCCTGCCGACACAGATACAACAGGCACACCAACACAGTTACACAAACACCAGGAAACAATCGCATAATGAAATGAAATAAAGAAAATTATTAAATAGGATACACAAGACATATTAAAGATTATCCATATTCGTCGGGATGTACATTGTTATGCTGTTGACATGCAGTCTTTTGTACAATTGCTTTCAGTTTGGTTTCAAGGGGCAAACATGCTTATTGCTTTATAAATCAAACTTAAATTGTTACAAGATGCACTGAGCAGCCCTTTCTTTTTTTTTCCTTTCTCCAGGTGTGAGGTTAACTCTGGGTTTTTAACTCTCCTCATCTACTTCTCTTGCAGGTTTAACTGGCTCCAGAGTTGCATGTTGCTGATCTGGGATTACTGCCCCCACTGACCTGCCCAGTGCTTTTTGTTACACTGTTGTGTATGTTAACATTTTCTCCCTCCTTCCTCCTCTGACTAAAACAATAACAAAGAGACAGTTTTGCTCTGTGACCTTGGCTTTTAAATGAAGCTTGAGTTGTTTCATCACAATTCTTGCCCCAACTGTGCAGAGCTGCACCTATAATGAGTATTTTATCACTTCATTTGCTCATTTGAATAATGACTTTGCTATTATTTTTTAGAAAATGTTTTGAGATTTTTAATTGGCTACGCTTACTCTATCAATTTATCCTTCCATAACCCATAAAGAACACTATAGTGCAGCAGCTCTTCAAAATAAAAGTATTCTGTTTCTTTTTATGCCTATGCTTCTAGAGTTAGGGTTCGTAATTAGAACTGAATTGAATACTGAGCTCTGCAGAACACCATTAAACGTTGCAAAGAATTTGACTGTCTTTGAAGACGGTATGAAGTCTTCCACACCAATGTAGTCTACTGATACCGCCTTGATTCTTCAAGAAACAAACTGAATGAATTGGGGAAATCAGCTACTTTCCAAGTGAGAAGGGATGTAGCTACAGCTTTAGTATTTGTATTTTCCTAACAAACCAAGTCACATTCAGGAACTGAACGTAGCCACTACTAACATGAGATTTATGTGATAATGTGAAGACAAGAAATTGTATACATAAAAAAAAAATATTAGGATTTTATGACTGAGAACAGATCAGATGTTGGAATGACGTGATGGTTGGGAAAAAAAAAATCAAACCTTTACGCTTTCACTTTTGCAATAGGTTCTAAACGGGTCCATTTACTTTTATTGCAAGTATGTTTAACTTGAAAACAACAAACAGCATCAACAATGCTCCTTTGATACTGGAATAACTATCGGCTATCAGGAGGTATATATCAGAATCAGCTCGAAAATCAAAAAAAAAGTCAGTGCATTTCTACTAACTTTTTATCACATGCAAACTGCAACTGAGAGCTTTTTCTTTTCTTTCTTGTTTTTTTTCTTTTACAAATGATCCAAGAACCTCAGAAACAGCAATGTTTCTATTGTAATCCATTTACCCTCCATAACCACAAACAACCCACATCAGGTGAGGTGTTTGCTGCTTTTTGGGGTTTTCTTTTCTTACATTTCTGACACGTATGGGAGACTTCCCTGTGCCAGACAAACTGTAGCCTTTGTACCTTAAAGAACTGCAGGTGGACAGACTACCTATAATGTAGACCTCCCTTTTCTACGATATTTGCACTGTTTTGCAGTGTTTAAATATGCAATAGCAGGGCATCTTCTGCTATTAAGATTAAATAAACAAAATTTAAGTGATAGCAATTCAATTCCCATATCAATAACAGTTCTTCACAGAAGCCTTAAAATGACATATTAGGAAAACAGCATTTTTTTTTTCCTGAACTTGAATGCACATATTTGGTATTTGAAGTGAACAGTCTGGTGCATACTGATTTTTTTCCCACAGTAAAAGTTTGCCACTGATCAGTCTACTTTGCACACGTAATGCAGTGAACCACTACAGCTGAGCTGTTGAGGAGTCATGTGATCGCCTTACATTTGTGTCACAGTTGTTGTTTTGTTTTTTGTTTTTTTACAGTGTATGTACTGAAGGAGTGGCAACTTCAGCTCTGAAAACCAGAGCTGAAAACTGGCTCGCAGAAGTAGAGAAAATTGCAGTCCACTGAATAACCACCAGGGGCTGGCCAGAAAAAAGAATTAGTCTCCCTGATAAAGTGTAGAAATTTTCTTATCACCTGGTACAAAAAATGATTTTTGCTTTCCATATAGTCCTTTTTATGTAGTCTAGGGTACTGACAACAAAAGCTGGACCAGTACATCCAGTACACTGGTTTGAAAAACAACCATCATTTATTGAGCCGTTCAGATTTGAAAGGTTCTGTGACATCACAAGTCCAGATCACATCCCTATCGCTTCCCTATCTTTATCTCCACGTCTTCTTATCGTGCCACATTCCCGGCACGTCAGAAGTGGCTTTCACACACCTGCAATGCTGATTTAAAAAAAAGAGGCACATCCCACAGAAGAGAGGGATGGAGTAGAGAGTGGTAAGTGACTACACACCCTAAAACTAGGCTATGATGAGCAGAGCTGTAAAATAAACTCCTGTACTATATATCTAGTTATTGATCAAACTATGTCACAGATACTACTAGTACTACTTCATAAAAATTTTAAACTTATGAAAACAAAATGTCCATAATGTGTCTCCTTTAAAGAACTAAACACTGAAGTTCAGTGTTTATTGAGCATATATACAGAAATGAAGAAATAAAATATGATTTTGGCTACTAGGTGTCACCTCAGGGGTATGTCTGTAATCTGTGGATGAGAACCTGTCAATCCTATAATCTTTGCACAGTCACCTTTTACTTAAATGTATCCCATCAGTACGAGAAAGTGTTTTTAGGCATCACATTTTCCACTACGAATACCACACACCAGCAGGGGATTTTAGGCTGTCACATGTGAAGTCAGCATAATGGAATGATTCAGCATGAAATAGCAGTGTCTCATAGGAATACCATGACAGTGCATAAAGGACTTTTTTTCTTTTCTTTTTTTTTAAAAAAAGGGATGTTTCCATAGACGTATTTCTATCAGAATGCATGAAAGAGACTTTTAACAATCATTGAAGTGATGGCATATTCTCCTAACAGTATCACTAGAGTTCAGTGATTTTACCCTGTCATGGGTGCACACGGTCTAGTTCCTTTCTACCACACGCTGAATGCACTCTTTCACAGCAGCTTGGACATGCACAAAATGCAGACAGTTTTCCCAAGACAGTCAGGGTAGATACAGGTCATATGAAGTTCTTAGACTGTCAAATCAACTTGCTCAAAGGGAACCTGAATTCCAAAATTAAGTTAACATAGCATGTTCGCTACCATTACTAGCATATAATTGATACTTTAAGCTAAATGGTGTAACCCAGTTTAACCTCCATGCTCTCTCTTCTGAAATGCCAGCATTGTGTAGGAGGTTGTGAATGACACATGGGATTGGTCTGTGTTGATAGAACAGCTCTGACTTTTACCACCCCGCCTTTCACAGACACTTTTCGGAAACACTATACGCATAGTGTTAGCGCTGAGGTATTCCACAAATTCACAGCCACCAATTGCCCCACGCGTGTTATTATTATTATTAGCGGTATCTCTGCCAAATTGTTCCCACAAGCAATCGTGCACGTTTGCAGTGTAGTAAATTCAAGCAAAAAAAAACAAAAAAACAAACTACAATATATGCACATAAAGATTAGTCACATTAGCTCAAACTCACATATATACATTTCCAAGGCTTCATACTCACTCATAATGAACACAAACTGTGAGCTTTACTGGATGTGGTGTGGAACTGATTACATTGTATTTCTCACGTTATAAATCCCAACATACGAGTCATGTTTGTATTGATGTTTACTGGATCACTCCAATAAAAAAACTTTTTTGTGTGTCCTTTATACAACTCAAAACCTTTGTGTGTGGGATTATTTTCAGCCCCCCTATATCCAGCCACACTTCACATCAGCATTCTGGTCATAAGTACACTTGCACTCACTTAGATGATATAAGGTAAATTTGCAGTTTCGGAGGCGCGGGGGTGACTGCACAGACCGATGAATGGGCTCTTTTCCAACGCGCTCTGACATTTGCTAACGTGTGTGACTTAGCTTGAGGATTATCTGTGACCTTTCCACCTTCTCCACTGCCTACGTGAGAATGCGTCAATCTTAAAAGTCCATTCACACACACACACACTGTCTCTTGACTTTCTCACCACGGTGGTGGAATTTGCAGTTCAGGACTGTGGCCAGACTACAAGCTAACAGCTTTGTCTGTCAATATTAGCTGCCAAAACAATGTTGCTATTTTAGATTAGGGGCAGTAGTCTACAAGTGGAGGCACTTTGGATAATGGCAAGCTTTGCTCCAGGTATGTGACAGATGCTTTGGACAGGTGGGCTGCCTGCTCATGCGAAGTGACATTTTGGAGATGTGCTATTTTAACTAGCTCATGTCAAACAAGACCTTAGCGGTTTAAGCCAGTTAAGTGGAGTTAAGTAGTACTGATTTAACATCACAGAAGGCTGATAGGGAGATCATTAAAGCATACATCATTTGTGGAAAGGCTGCATTTGCAGGCTATTCGACCTCTGTAAGTTAAATAAGTTTTCCACATGACGAAGGACAGAACTGTAAATACGTAGCTGTCAGTGTGACATCATTTCCTGCTCTGTTCTGCTGGAATTCCTTACAGTTGTCAGTTTCTGATAACATTTTGCATTTTCTGCTGACAAAGGTATGCAGTGACTTCACCGGAAACTGCAGAATCAGCTTTCACATTCGGCAGCCTGAGTTTTCCTGTCTGCTGTGTCATGCTCAACAAGCTGACTTGTAATGTATTTTCCCAGTGAATGAAACTGACAAACACAATGGTCATCAATAGTAAGGATTTCTCCCAAAGAGGTCAGTTTATCAGCACTGACTTCAGGAAATCGAACATCTTCAGCTTAAGTGGGAATCAAACATGCAACGCAAACTGATGCAGTGCCTTGCACAATGCTTGCACCAGCACCGTCAAATAAAATTCATCTTTAGACTATATCTATAACTTAATTGTCACTTGGAAGGATTATGCTTTCGGAAATCATCCTAATCTGTGGATCAGTTTTAAGGAGTGACAGATGCATAAAATGTTAAATATGGCAAGAGCTGTTACCAGAATGGCACTGAAGGGCAGTATGTGAGGGTTCATATACCACCCTCCATGTGAGCTCTCTGCTTCCCTGGGGAATTGGATTCTGTTTTTTTTATTTTTCCATCTTTTTCTTCTGTGGCTTTTTGAAATACAGGTGGTACAGCTGATTGATTATTCACATTCCTAACACATATCTCTCATTCTTCTGTACATTTTTACTGTTAGTGTGTAAAGTCAGAGCTCCTTTAAATATAGATTAAGTTCAGAATCCATTTATTTTTCTTCCAGTTTAAAGGCCTATACTTTAAAAATAAGAGACAGAAGCAGCATAACTTTCCCTCTATTGAATTATAAAGACTGATTAGAAATGGTCTTATTGGCTTTTGTGCTGTTTGACTTGCATCCATTCATTCAAATTAAAGTTGGATGAATGTAATAACAGCCTGTCTGATTCTATCACTTGGGAAAATATCTCATCCAATTTCCACACATCCCTCAGTTATACAGCAGATATTGATGTATTCATTTTGCTCCTTACCCTAAAAAAGACAAATGTTAACAAATCCACAAATGAAAGTGTGCCCCATTGCATAGAATTAGTTCAGTTGTCCAACTTCATATTAACAGCAATCATGAATAGGAAAGCTATTTCAGTTTTTTTCAGACATTATTGATCACTTTCAATTGAATCATCATGCAAAGCTAATATTAGCATCTTATACAACACACTGATGCAGAGAATTGCTGGCATTGAAAGGTCTCCCTGCTGTCTCCTCCTGCAGTCAGGGTCAGAGAAAAAGAAAAAAGAGCCCTGCAAATATGATGTCCAGGTACCAAGAAGAACATAACTTAGAAGTTATTTAATCAGCTAAGAAACACAAACACTGTAATGTTTTTAGTGTTCGTGCCAGTTGTTGTTAGTCCAGACAGATTAGCGGTGCTTCCATCCAGACTAACACATAACAGAAGTTAATTTCTATATTCCTACTTTTTTTTTTAAACAATGTACAAGTTTCATTCATGTTATAATATCAGACTATGCAAAATAGCCAGAATGCTCTCCTGTAGGTTACATCACTATAAAATAAATTGAATATATCTGACAATACATTAACTAAGCACATCAGTAAGAACTGTTCTTGGTTTCTTATAGTTATTTGATCTGCTTGTCCATGAAGGGGAGACATTTGTTTCTCTGAGTCTTGGTTTTAAAGTCAGAAAGTTGGAGCTACAAGCTTTACAGACTGAGGGCTGCTGCCCCCTTTGGCCCCCTGTAGATCCGTCCCTGCTGGAATTACACAATCCATTCTTATGTACGTTAAATACCCTCCTCTATCATTAAGAGTAGGTTTGCCATAATTAGGAAGTACACTTTGAGACCAATATGTAAAAGTTACCAGAGAAACCATGGTCTACGCAAATAATTCAATATTCTCCAATATATATACATATTTTATATATATACACAAACATAATATATAGAATGCATCCTTGCATCATCACCGTGATGTGTATAAGTATTGAGCAGCTTTGATGAATTAGTTAGGTATTACGCTCAAAGTGAAATATTAAGACGCTCTTACCTCTACCCGTTTTCTGCAACATTCGCGAAAAAGTGCATCATCTTTCAAACACATTGTTGGGATTATCAAATGTGCGCACCGGCGTCAAGGTTACAGGCACCGGTCAAACATCCAACAGGTCCAAATAGAGCCAAGTGCGCCGCTGTCCGCGTCAGTCCGCCCGGCACGCGGCTCCGAAGGGGGGGAAAAAGCCCTGTGCTGCTGGCGACAGCACTCACCTACCAACACGCTTTGCATCACTGCTGTCGCTTTGGGAAAACCTTTTATTTACCTCCCCGAAGGATATAGTGATAACGTGATAGCCCGCAAGGGCGAGCACGCGCCTCTTTTTCGCGTACCGCTGGCGAGCAAGATTAAACATCAACCCATCATGCAGCCCCTCTCTGCGTAAAGCTTGAAAATAGACTAACAACTGAAGGCAGTGTAGAGAAAAAATAACGAAGACATGCCCATAACTCACTGGGAAGTTCCATAGCGGTGTCCGCATAGCCCCTCTCAGGGTCCTCGCGGTTTGGCCAATAGGTCCGTCTATTGCCCATTAATTGGAAACGAAGCTCTTTTGTGGATCTCATGTGCACTTATCCGGTAGGTGTTTCTAAAATCTGATGCCGTTTGATTTTTTTTTTTTTTTTTTTTTAATTGATGACTTTGAAAATAAAGTTGCATTGTTTTGATTATAATGTAAACTACTCCTCCCCCAAAAAGTTTTTTCATTGTTTTACAAATAATGGGTTATCCCAGTTTATATATAAAAAAAAGAAAGTGGCCAAAACTAAATAATGCCTTTTTAAAAAAAAAGAGTCAAACAGAGACTTCCCATTCATTGTTCAAAGGGTTTTCAGAGACAGCCATTTCTGCATGCTCTAATATACACAGAGGAAGGATCATCAGGGTCTGACATTAATCCACATTGAGATTTTAACAACCTTGGACGTCATCTCACAGCTGCACCATTTACAGAATCAAACTGAAAAGTTTCTAAGTTAATTAAAACTTTTGTGTCTAGTACCTGACATCAGCTGCAGAATGACCTCTACACCCTCCCATCCACCCTTTCCCACAACAGACATGTCCTTAAAAAGCTGGGGTGTAAACTTCAGTTTTGGAGAATGTGTTGGTTCTCCTTCAAAATTCCTCCTGATTTACATTTAACGTTTTGTCAAGGCTGATTTTTGTCTCAAAATTATTCCAACCTCCTGGCCTGTGCTGTCAAGAAAACACGAGTAAAATGGGGAGAACATAATGAACAACATAAGAAAATCAATCTCATAATGTAAATGTTTGTTCTTTTTACACCATCTCCAAAAGGACCTACAATAAAAACAAACTGAACCTTCAAAGTAAATATTTAACACAAGCCTACCTTTATAATCTCCAACATCTCCATTTTTTCACTCCATGTATTCAAATGTTTCCAACTGATCAATAATCTTTCGCTTCCTGAGGGCTTCAAATCCAGGGATGATGATGACCAATTAAAGGTATAGTTCAGGAAAAAAATGAAGAACTGAATATTGGTTGACTGTGGGTATTTGCTTGGGATCGTCTTCTTCATAATCAAGTCTTCAATGACGAGCTTCAATTTAAGCTCATGAGACATTGTTTTTCCTCAGAACGGTCTGGTGGTTCCAAGAAGTTCCCAATCACATGTTCCAAGTTCATCAGCTCCTGCGACGATTAAAACCTCACACCCGACTGCCAGGATGTTCTTCCTCAGGCCTCACATTACAGAGCTCATAAGGCCTGACAGCTTTGCCCTTCTGATCCATCAGTTCAGCCTCATCTTTGCATTAAAACAGACTTCCAGCAGTCTTCAGGCTTACTCCAGCCTTTCCAGTACAATCGGTTGACGCATGAGCCTTTCATTCATGTTCATATAGCCTTTAGGACAACTATTGTTCATGCATTCAGCTGGTCCTCCTTCAAGCATTTAGAGGTGGTAAAGGGGAGGGAGAAAAGCCTGATTCCACTGGGAAAAAGATTTTTTTTACCTCCTTGAGGACTACTGTAGCCCCTAAATCAATGTATGATTTTGCCTCTTTACATTTCTCCAAACTTGAAGTCTCGGTCATCTTTCTTTCTTCATTTTAACCATTTTGTTGCATTGAGTTAGCCTTTGTTTGAGCTACCACGACTACTTGGGTGTATTGCAAATGACAATCCCAGTATAAATTTATTCCAGCTCTTCTGTTTGCCAGTCATGCCAGTAAAACAAATCTAAGAAAAACTGAATGAGAGCCTGGAGAAAATGTGAACACTGGTCAGTTTTTCCCCCTTTTTTTCTTTTGGAAACAGAAGAAGGGTTCATTGTTGCAGCTGCGTGATCTCAACTCTGTTAGGCTCAGTGGTTTAAACCAACATCATATGAAGAACATAATTAATTGCACTTTGAAGTATGCAATTCATTTATCCAGTGAAGGATGGATGGAATCAAATTAAAGGACAGACATAGCCGCAGGGTCAGGAAAATGAGGCCAGTGGAGAAATGTCTTTAAACCTCATGAACTCAACTGTCACTGGCACACCAGACAGACCAACAGAACCTGTACTCCAATACCAGACCAGTGACTAGTTGAAATTACGTCATGTATAAAATAGTCTTCAATACAGCATAAAATCAGTGAATTAAAATTCCGTTTAGAGCACCAGAGACAGTAAAGGGCTATTGTAAGGTCATGCCAGAATGTAAATAGCCGCAGATTTTCTCTGCCGATTCCAACTGTTGATTATCCTGGAGGTCTGTCCTGCTGGTACCAACTCAGGCAAATTCTGATTTTCTTTCTTGGAAATCAAAATCACATTATAACCTAATCAACACTCAAACATAGAGGCTGCAGACTGCGTGCTTTAATAGCTTTATTTTTTTTAGTCTCTTAGCCTTTAACTTCTCAAAATCGAGTGTTTTCAGCAGGGTGATGCTGTTTTAAGTGTTGCGCTGATATTGTCGTCCGAAGCATTTCAGTTGTTTCTCCATGCTTGTTTACAAGCCAGTGATTACAGCTCTGTTGCCTTTGACCAGTAAGTTCTCATGGGCCATGTGCATTCACAATTAAACAATATTGTTTAAATAGATTCAATATATCCAGTCAGTTGCTTTCATTATTTGTTCATTATAGATGTGTTAAACAAATGCTAGAATTATCATCTGGACATCCATCAGGAATGTTTATATCACGTCCTCACCCCGACCCCTGACAGCCCCTGTGGAGCCAGAGTAAAGGAAATATATTGAAATTTCCTGGAAGGCCCCTCTGTGTGTGTGTGTGTGTGTGTGTGTGTGTGTGTGTGTGTGTGTGTGTGTGTGTGTGTGTGTGTGTGTGTGTCATGGCAGGGGGGAGGTGGGAGTGAAGGAGGTGTCTGCATAAAGTTATTCCATCAGACAGGAAGTGAAGGCATGTTTGCATATGCATCATTGGGAGCAAACATGAAATGTTAAGTAGCACACATGTAACACATGTTCAAATAGCCTGGGGAAAGAAAAAAAAAAACTTACAAAGCTAACGTTTAACGTGTTTGCATGCTCGTGTTTCACAAAGCTGCGTTTATTGCACAAAATAAACATATGCAGAAGTTCTCGTTCAAATAAAATGAACACAAGGGTGAAGCACCTAATATAATTGTATTGCAAATGAAAATTACTCCAAATGCTAGTTTCTATAATAAAATAATGGATATTAGTGTGATTAGCTTGAAGCCAGATAACATGCAAGTCTGTTCCTCCTCTCCACCTTCAAATGTGACAAAATTCGATGCCAAATCTGGAAGACAGATGCACAAATAAAGTGATATTTTGCAAGTGTAAATGTACAAAACATATACATATATATGTATGTGGGTGGGGGGTGCAGGACTGTGTGTGTTTTGCTTTGTTTTTTTTTAAAAAGTAAATTGTCATATTCAGTCTTCAGTTCGATGTGAGTCAGCTTTCATGGTACATGGTCACCACGGTGCTTAGCTGAAGACAGTGTTGACAGCTTTGTTTCACTGTTTGTTCAAAGGACTGTTTACTTATGTCTGAGCCAACATGAGAGGGAGAGTAGAGGGAGACAAGGTACGTGCTGCGAGCCATGCTTCATGACCAGAGCAGGGGATTGGGGTGGGAGGTGTGGGATGTGCGGGGGCAGGGATGTCCAGTCACAGTGACTCCTGGTTTGGAATGAGGCGCAGTGATTGGATTTGGGATCACCTAAGCAGAGTAGAGAAGATGTGGGGTTGAGCAAGAACCCACATGTAGTTGAGTAACTGGAGACAGACAGATGTCATGAGGGCGTCATACCAGTGGGAGTCTGTATGATGAACAGGAGGCAGTGAAAGTGCAAAGCTATTACTGTGTGTGCGTGTGCACGTGTGTTTACACATTTCAGTTTCTCATTCAGGTTTTGGGCCAGCAGCCAGTTGAGTCTCGTCCTCTGGCGCGACACAAGACAGGAAGCTGACATAAAAGAATGGGGGGACCAAATGAAGCGACGCAGGAGCCAAAGCAGGAGCCCAGACAGTAGCCACAGACTGGATCGGAAGTTATTGTTTCATCTCGCAGGGGTCCACGGTGACAGCAATCTTATGATTCTATTGTAATCTAATAGCAGAGGAGGACTGGGATCACAACTATTAACCCTTTAGAAATGTCTGAGGAACTCCTCACTGGTGAACAATACAACAACGTGGTCACAAGCAGGTACGCAACTGCACATGAATCTCCTGCAGCTGACGCATGTAAAGTGGAATTCTTTAAGCAACCTGATAAAATATACCTATAAAAATTACCTTCCATAATAAACCGGATCCTGGTGTGCCTATTAAAACTGCACCCAAGTGGTTATTTACCAGAGTCTGCAGGAACGCAGTTAATTAATGGCATCCGGTCACTCCCATAAGTGCAAAAAGCAACAATACACAACACAGATGGGGTCATTGGATTTTTAGGAACAAGCGAAAGGAACCATACCAGAGCTGAGAAGCAGAAACCAGTTCATAAGACTAAGCACAGGTGGAAAATGCAGAGGCACGGGCACGTCCAGAGTTCTCACATTCCTGGAGAGAATAAAACAAATAAAAATCACTTGCCAAGATTAAAGGTCTGGCAAATAGTCACATTGCAAAAGTCAGCATAACGTGAAGACTCTGCCAAATGCATTTCCTTATTTTCCACCACTAAGCATGAATCAAAAAGACTGCAGTTTCTCGTATTAACTCACAGCTGTACGATCCTGATGTGTTTGTATTTGGGACCTGAAATACATTTGATAAAAATGTCAGGAAAAAAAAATAGCTGTGGCAATAAAGATTTTCTGCTATTTGTAATGTTGCCATTCTCTCTCTCAACAATCGAAATGCATTTGGCACTGATGATCCCCACTGAAGCATTTTAGCTGTTACTTTGTGTCCATCTACTATTCTTCCTGCGAACACATCCTGATGTGTCCAGTGGTGTCAAGTCCCCATTACTGCGTTTTTGTTTCAAAGTTCAAGTTAATGGGCCAACCCATACCCTCTTCTTCCTCAGCCATGTGTTTGAAATGTGTGCAGAATGTGTGCTATGTTGAAGGCCTCAAAAGCAAACAAAATATGGATATTAACAAATTAAGTTGGCAAAGAGGAACAAAAATACAGTATACAGTATAATAACATAAGACATGCTGTTTTCACATCATCCAACCTTCTATAATCTGGTGTTGTGTAAATGTTTCTCCATCACAGTTAAGCATCTCGCTGCAACGCCTTAGGATCATCAGATACAAGCCCCGTCTCTCCCTTTAAGACCCGAGACAGCTTAAGGTGACATCAACCCCCACTTCAATATTTAAAAATATGTTTTAAAAAGGAATATAGTTCAAATGAGAGCATATTCAGTGTTTTTACAAGAAAAGCTAAAAGTGTAACTTCAAGCAAACTTGCACTTTTCTCAGAGACCAAAAGGTACTTTTATTGGTATACAGTGGAGGTGCAGATGTTTTAAAATGTCTTTTTCAACTATTTTTATGCTTTAGAATGCTTGAGGGAAAAAAACATGTTACACTGTAGGTAATCTGCTAAAACTGCAGTGTTTTTACACAACTACATGTAAACATATAAGGTGCATCTAAAAGAGCACCACCAGTCTTCTTCACTGACCACGTTTCCCCCTTTTAAACTCTCACTCATATTTTAAGTCCTCACATTATCTGACATCAATTATATTTACAACGTGCACACCAAGCAACGTGTTTTTTGTTTTTATTTTTTTACCGTGCAGTCTTTAGCCTCACACCTTCAGTTATCAAATGAACCTCTCACCACTCACCGAGTCCACTTCATAATCTCTCCCCTCTTGTGGCTGCATTGTCTGCTATTTCCCCGACTCTCTGGTGCTGATTACATACCCTGTATGGTTTCAAACAGAAAATTTTACATGCGTTATGTTTTCCCTTTTCTTTCTTGCTTGCAGTATACAATACATATACATAAACAGACACAGTTGCTTTAACTTTAGATTTTCTTTGGCTTGACTAGTTGGATTTAACAACAAATGACCGTCATCTCAGCCTGACAGATAACAGGACAGTTGGGGAGTTTTAGGGGATATCTGATTACTCACGTACAGTTTTGCTGTGGAGTGCACAGACATTAAGAATTGGATTTCCCTGGTGTCTCATTGTTCACCTCTCTTAAGCTGCACCCACAGAAGACTGACATTGCACCTTGAAAGCCAGGTTTGCCGTCTTTGCTGCAGTATCTTGCTTTGCATTCAGTTTTTTCCATTTGACCTCTAATATGTGCCATTTTTGTTTTGTTTTTTCCATCCCACCTCTTAAAAATGTCAGACCACTGGTAATGAGGATGAGTAAGAAAATGTTTGATAAGCTAACCAACATTGGGACCTCCAAAGCTGCTGTCCAAACATGCCCGTTTACGTCGAACCACGATTTCACACTCGCATATACAGATGACAAGACCACATTGTGCTCACTCATGTCGTCAACCAGATATCATTCAGAAGCATCACCATCTAAGGAGATGAGAACAACCTGATCCTGATAAAGTAGAGACGCTCGTGTCAGAGGGGATGTGGGATTAAATTAAGGTTTTGGGCCCCAACTGTTTTTTTTCTTTTTTGTATCTTTGAACCTCAAACATCCTCTTCTCATGTCTCACCTTGGAGCGCGTTTCCCATTCTGGTGTAGAGATTAGCTTTAATGAAATGACTAGATTTTCAGTTGTGGAATCAGTTTGTCTTAATTTGAGGGAAAATTACAAATCCTGATATGTACTATTTGATGTACAGCGCATTCGGAAACTATTCCCCTTTTCCACATTCTATGCTACAGCCTTTTTCCAAAATGAATTTATTTTTACTCATAATTCTACACACAACACCCCATAATGTGAAAAAAAGTTTAGATTTTTACAAATTTGTAAGAAGTAAAACATACATAAGCGTCTCACAACCTTTGCTTAGTACTTAGTTGATGCACCTTTGGCAGCAACTACAGCCTCATGTTTTCTTGAACTTGATGCCACAAGCTTGGCACACATATCTTTGGGGCAGTTTCACTCCAGAAAGCTCGCCAGCTTCATCAGGTTGAATGGGAAGCGTTGGTGCGCAGCCATTTTGAGATCTCTCCAGAGATGTTTAACTGGATTCAAGTCTGGGCTCTGGCTGGGCCACTCAAGGATATTCATAGAGTTGTCCCGGAGCCACTCCTTTGATATCTTGGCTGTACGCTGGGAGTCATTGTTCTGCTGAAAGATGAACCGTCTGAGGTCAAGAGCGCTCTGGGCAGGTTTTCATCTGTTACGTCTCTGTAGTCATCTTTCCATCTATCCTGACTAGTCTCCCAGGTCCTGTCACTGAAAAGACATCCCCAGAGCATGATGCTGCCACCACCATACTTCCCTGTAGGGATGGTATTGGCCATGTGATGAGCGACGCTGGCATTCATGCCAAAGAGTTCAATCTTTGTCTTATTGATTGAGGACCCTCCAGGTGCTTTTTGGGAAATTCCAGGTGGGCTGCCATGAGCCTTTTACTAAGGGAGGGTTTCTGTCTGGCCCCTCTACTAGTGGATGGATAGGTACTTTATTAGTGCCAAGGAAATTCAAAAAAAAGTTTTCCTGGGTAAAGTGAAGCGATGTGAATACTTTTCAGATGTACTGAATGGACAGCTACCACGATGGTTGTCCTTGTAGAGGAACGTTGTAACTCTGGCAGAGTGATCGAGTTCTTGGTCACATCCCTGACTAAGGCTCTTCTCCCTCGATCGCTTAGTGTAGATGGTTGGCCAGCTCCAAGAAGAGTTCTGGTGGTTCCAAGCTTCCTCCATTTATGGATGACGGGGGCTGCCGTGGTCCTTCAAAGCAGCAGAAATATTTCTGTACCCTTCCACAGATTTGTGCCTTGAGACAATCCTGTCTTGGACGTCTACAGACTTCATGCTTGGTTTGTCAACTTTAGGATCTTATGTAGACAGGTGTATGCCTTTCCAGATCATGTTTAATCAACTGAATTTACCACAAGTGGACTCCAGTTAAGCTGCAGAAACATCTCAAGCATAATCAGTGGAAACAGGATGCACCCTCAGCTTCAAGGCAAAGGCTGTGGATTCGTGTGATTTCTTAGTTATTTTTAATAAAATTGAAAATCTAAAAAAAAAAAAAAAAACGATTTTGGAATAAGGCTGTACGATAAAAATGTGGGTAAAGTGATGCGTTGTGAATTCGTTCCAGACGCACGTAGATGAATGAAATTGGAGATAAAAATGACAACATTCTACTCTTAAAGTGAAATACTTAAAATGTGTTGACTTTATATATTTATAAAGTAGAATTACATGCTTCCAACCAGGCAGCAAATAAAAAAAAAAAAATAAATAAAAAAAAAATCCTTCCTAAAATCAAGGCTTCAATGATAGAAAATATTAAGATTGTGATAGAGGGATGTACAGACTCATTTTTACTTATTGTCATATGGCTAATGTAACCATGTTCTGTTTAATCAGAAACCTGAAAATACTATATATAATCTGTGTGTTAACAGGCTTGGCTATTAGAGCTGATTGTGTCAGGCCGTGCTGTGGTGACAGTTTCTGAAATAAATGTTGCAGGAGGAGAACTAAATTTTAAAAAAAAAAAAAAAACCACCAATCAGCAGGAAGAAAGGCTTTGAATGAAGTGAGCGGTCCTGGTTCACAAATTCAAAAACCAAACAAGTGGAATGTGGACATAATCTCAGCTCCTCCTGTTTCAGAGTTGGATAATGGCCAACGACCTCTTCATTCTTTCCTACGATGTGTTTGCGTGTGAAGACAAAAAGAAAACAAAAGCATCTTATCTCTGACTTCTGACCTCCAAAAACTAATAACTTCCTCCAACTTCTTTGAATTAAAGACTGGCTGTGGTTCAGGAGTGGACATGAAAAAAACAAAGCACAGCATATTTAACTAAGATTTTACATGGAGATACACAAAAAAATTTAAATAAAAATTGGTCTTTAAATGACGTCAATATAACCACAGATGGACACCATGTGACATATTACACTCATTTAACTTGAAGCCAAAATGTGTGAACTAACTCCATCCTTCCTGCTTCCACAGGAATGAAGAGGATGAGCAGGAGCTGCCAACCAAATGTATTTTTAGTCAGCAGAGGCCTATATACACAGAAATTTAGTTTGCTGGTCTGAACCCATCAACAACGGTCTGCAATTCTATCTGGGAAGGGTTGTCTGTCTTCTACAAAGACGTTTGTAAAGTTACAATCAAATTACTAGACCTCTGAAACAATAACTGACAGATGAGACCAGAGTGCAGAATCGTGGCCATGATATAGTTTGATGAAAACTAAGGCATATCGGGACAAACGCCTCATACTGACTGTCGAGCACAGTGGCTGAACGGCGATGATGTGGTCTTTCTGCTGGGTAACTTTTAGTTGGGTGGACCTACTCCCCTCAAGTACTGTCATATGCGAGGCCAGCTGAGAGCTAAAACATGACTGAAATCGGGTCATACGAAAGGACAATGTTTGCAAGCACAGCAGAAAGGTGAAGAAATTTATAATGTGCTGCGTCTTCTTAGGTTATATTTCATTGCAAGACCTGTAAGGAAGAGATTTTTCTCATGTCCTCATCCGCCAAATGTCTATCCATTCTGATGTTGGGGATTAAAACAAAATTAACACTAAAACCCAGTTGCCTTAATAGATGGTTTCACTGATTTTCTAATCCGGATTATGTAACAGCCAGTTGTACTTCTTACGACACATACTGGAAAAATGGACTTTCCTTTAGCTTCCTCTGACCTACATGTCCACTAGGGGGGCATACATTAAAGGCCAAATGTACCATAAGTTTCAATGTTTAAGTCTAAAGTTGCATGAATGTTTAAACCATAAATGTACAGCATACAACAGGACAGTGGTACTATACTCAAAAATACCTCTGCAAGACAGTAACACTATAGAAATGTAAATGAGATACACCCTTAAACCTTTTTAAAGTGTAATTAAATTGATACAAATGCTCATCTCTTGTATTACACAAAGAAGCTGTACTCCTGATGTCATGGAGGTAGACACTTCAACATAGGATCTATCAGATTTCCCATCTAGTCTGTTGCATTTCCTCTCCCAGTCTGTATGTTTCTAGTGCAGACAAGGGACACAAAGCACATACGTTACCACACAGCCGTCTCATTCTCACCCAAGTTTCTGTTTATTCTAGTATGCTTGTTGCCTTTTAAAGTTCCACTGTCATTTCCCCCTCTTTCTGTAAATTCCTCATCAAAAAAAAAACTGAGCATATGCTTGACTTGGTTCAGAGGATTTAGACATAGCAGCAACAAATACGTTATCTCTTAGACTATATATATATATATAAAATTGGAATTAAAGTTCACAAAACAATTGAAGAAAAAAAAAAAAAAAAATTCTAGTAAAAGTACAAGGGAAGGAATGCCATGTGAACCCTTTCATGGTTACCAAACCAACCCATCAAATACTGCTCAGACTCCATAAAATGTGGTTGACTACCAAGGTGTTTTACGGAAAAACTGTTTTGTTGAGAACTTCCCACGTCCTTCTGTCACACACTAAATGACTTGTGTGCGAGTGACCCACACGCAACAGTTTCAGTGAAGTCTTCGAGCCTTTAGGCGATCCTCCACGTTCTTCATATTATCGATCGTTCCGTTTTGTGCCTTTGGATTCATCTCAGCACTTCAAGGAAACAGTCTCATTACTAAACTTTCTCCCTTTATAAAGCTGTGCACTGATGGGCGCCTCAGCACTTACCTAGTATCCCTCCCACGCTGAGCAGCTACTCTTGATTGCATCAATTACTGTCTGAAAGTATCTCTAAACCATACCTTTAAACCAATATCATCAATTGAACTCCAGGTGGAGAGGATGGTGGCCTGATGGCTAGGAATGTTGTCTTATAGATACAAAGTCCCTGGTTCAAATCCTGCCTGTGTACACTTTGGGAGGAAGCAACATGTTTCTCCATGCTTATATCTATAGTCCAAAATACATACATGCTAGGCTAATTGATGCTTCTGGGGGTTTGTGTACGTACTGGTGACTTAAGGTGGGATCCATGACGCTGAATAACAAGCGGGTATAGATAAAGGACAGACGGGACAAATTCTGTCTAATTTTTTTTGATTTACATGAATCAGATTTTATGGAAAATTCATCCCAAATAAATAATTCAAAGTTCACACTTTATGGGATTTCTTTTAAAGAAATTAACAAAAAAGGCCTCGAGGGATGAATATAATCAGAAATCAGTCATCTGTAGAAGCTTTAATTTTGTAGGCAACAGTAAGCTCTCTTTATGGCTTTTAAGAACTCAAGACTTTAGAGAATTAAAATTGCAATATGAATCAAATAATCAATATATTAAAAAAAAAAGAAAGAAAACCGACATTGTAAAAGTTTATCTTCCCAGTCCCTGTACCCACCTAACTCTGAAGTTGTAAAAGTGATTCAGTGATTGACTGACATTCGGCCTGACCAGTAGGAACGCTGCAAAGTGTGAAGTGGTCCAACTGTCCGGTCAGCCTCATGCTTCTTTTCTGTCAATTTATAATTTAAAAAAAAAAAGAAGAAGAGCACACGTGACTTTATGAACAAGTTGCAACAGAATACGCAGTCAGTAAGCACAACTTTTACAAAGACTCTGTAGGCTGCAGGGATGCGTAGAGGAAGAAGTAACCTCTCTCTGGTTGAGCTTCGGCTCCACTCGTCTTCTCTCCAGTCAGTCCCACGCAGTCCGAGTCGCAGCATTCACACAAAGAACCGTTCCCCTCTGTGGCACGCCAGCTGAATGACAAACATTCGGAAGATATCTCAGTTACGAAACAGCCTTGCAATGAAAATAAAATGTGACATCTGATCACAATTATTCGAAATTGAAAGTTTGACGGCTTAACCTAAATGTGGGTCTGTGGAAAAAGCAGGCTTTATCAAGGCGGTTATGTGAGCTTTGATTCAGAGTGGCTCTAAGATGGCAAGTGATGAACATCTATGAAAGCAAAAATTAAAGACAGGCATTTGATCCAAGATTCACGTCACTAACAAATCGTTAAATGGCTGATGGATTAAGATGACAGTCAAAGTAATAAAAATCAAGCGGTTTAATCACCTTCTCCTCTGACATCTGGTTGAAGTGGAACGCTTGGACGCTGAAGCAAAGTCTATTATCCTGTTCCCTTGGTAAGAATCTAGATGAAGAGCCTGGCAGCACACTGTCCATGAGACATCTACAACGGAGGAGTTCACTTTAGGAATAATGTCTCCAACCTAGTCAGATAAATGTTGCAAAAACAATTAACTCACTGGTGAGAATACATTCAAAAGATTTAATTACAAAATGTCACCATTAAGAAATTAGGGTGCAATGTCAGTTGTTATAAACTACCCACGTGAGTATTTTCACTTCGACTTGCAAATGTGCTGAAAGGTGTGTAAAAGGTATGTAAAAACCTACTTGTCTGAAAAGAAGAAAACAAAACGCATGTGGAAAAAAAAAAAGAACTTAATTGAACAACTGTGAGAAAAGAGGGGGAAAAAAAAAAAAAAAAAAAAAAAGGATCCAAAAGGAAACTGACCCATGCTTGTCGATAAACTTGTAGCTTGGCAGCGAGACTGGGTCAGGCTGCTGTGTGGCAACACAATAGTCAACATACAGAGTGAGTGGAGGGTGCAGTGGTGCCTCCACGCTGGCCTCCATAAACACTGCTTCCCCCTGCTGATACACTGAGGAACTGCGAGAGGAGGAACACCCATCTGGGTAAGGGCAGGAAACAAAACACATTCAGCTTCACCAGGCCAGGGCTCTTCAAGTCCAGCTGATCTGCATGTTTTAGGTGTGACCTGCTTTAAATGAATGGGTCATTAACAGACAGTGACAAGCTGGTGGTGATCCATTCATTTGACTCAGGTGTGTTTTAGCAGGGCAGCACGGTGCCTTATAGCAAGAAGGTTCCTGGTTCGAACCTCCACAGGGGCCTTTCTATGTGGACTTTGCATGTTCTCACCGGGCACTCTGGCTTCCTCCCACGGTCCAAAGACATGCTGCTTAGGTTAATTGGTGTTCATAAATTGTCCCTAGGTGTGAGTGAGAGTATGCTCACTCATGAGAGCTGGGATAGGCTCCAGCAGACCCCCGTGACCCTGCACAGGAAATAGCGGGTATAGATAAGGGATGGATGGTGTTTTAGCAGGGAAACATCAAAGACATGCAGGACAGCAGCCCTCGATGACTAGGCCCTTACTTACTGGCTTTTCTTTGTGTAATATCTCCACCTTTTCCTGGTCTCGGAGCATGTATGCAAACTACCATTTCCCAGACAGCCATAAACCAGATCTCTCCACCCCCCCCCACCTCCAGAGGTAGCAAAAACGGTGTGAAAAGGAGACGCAGCTTGTGTATGCAAGAAACATCCCCTCGTTCAGTAACCGAGTGAGACGTCTGGGAATTCCTAGCAACATTTACACGTACGCATCAATGGGATGTGGAAGCCATAGAAGGAAAAACATTTATTAGTTTGTTCATACTTGTACAGTATAATGTGGAACTGGGGAGATGAAATTGGTTTGTACTTAGCTAGCACATAAATCACACAACCTGAATGACTTTCATTTGTGTTTTTCCTTCTGTTGTTTTGAGTTACTGACACTTAAAGTGCATCACATGACATTTGATGCAGATGACGTTGAGTACATTAGGACAACCCTGGTCCTCAAGGACCACTGTCCTGCATGTTTTAGATGTTTCCCTGCTCAAACACACCTGGCTCTAATTAGTGTCATTGACAGACTTGTGTAGTCCTTGAAGAACAGCTGATGCCATCCAATCAAATGTGAATGAGCAGGGAAAAACCCAAAACACACAAGAAAGTGTGCC
>JBAMYA010000010.1:1564422-1583001 GCA_037176975.1 Arrhamphus sclerolepis
TGTGACTGAGCAGGGAAACATCTAAAACATGCAGGACAGTGTGCCTTGAGGACCAGGGTTGAAAAACACTGCATTAGGACATGAAGCATGGGATTTCTCTTCCTTGCTTGGGCCAGCACGTAAAAGCCATTGGGGTAAAACTGGGGGCACACCTTTATGTAGATGTTAAAGAATGTCAGTATGTAAGCGCCTATAGATTCCAGAGGGAGACAAACAGAGGATACATAAGTTCTTCTGTTTCATACATCCCAGATTTAATAAGTTAAAATAATTTCACCTGTCATGATACGGAGGGAGAAGCGCAGAAGGCCGACGGCACTAACGGTGGACGTCATCGGTACCCAGGTTGGAGCTACTGGATCTCCGCTAACTTTCTGTTTTCTGCAACCACCCGAAAAAAGAAAAGAAAAGAAAATACACAATGTAGTTGACCTTGAATCTAGTACATGTGAGGAAATAAACAGACATGCCTCTTATAGTGGCACTCAACAGGTATGACAGTAGTCATCCCTCGAACTATCACACTTCCTGTATAAGTGGGAACCACCGCTGGATACAGTAACAGCTGATTGGAGTACACGAGCCACTCGCCATGAACCTGGAGAGCAACAATAAAAGAAATTTGTCACTGAATTAAGAATCAAGACTTTCAGATTTGCCGAACCGTATCAGAATGCTTCGGGCATTTCCATACAAACTCACTGTTGGTAAAATTTAATTCCTTCCTTTTAGACAACTTGACACATTAACTGATAAACTTACATACTGAATTATCAAACATATTACACAAAATGTGGATTTCAATTGACAGGAAGTAAATTGAATATTTAATTCTAAGTTTTAAATCTATTGGCTCTCAAGCAGTAAATCTGGTATTTTAAAAGGACAAAAGTTATTTCAGAGTATGTAAATAAGGGGGCAGTCATTAATGTAGAGGTTATAACTTTAGTAAACCTCAAAACAGCTGTTCAGAACAAATTAAGCCTTAGATTCACCTTCAAAAAAAGTTACGTGAATGTCCCTTCTCACATAAACATGTAGGTAACAAATACATGCTATCAAAATGTTTTTCAAGGACTATTTAAAAAAAAAACAAAAAAAAAGAAACAGATTAAGCCCTAATCAGATTTATTTATATACATATATATATATATATATATATATATAGTACTGAAGAAATTTCAAATGATTCTAACCCTTATATTTTCAGGTTTTTAATGGTCAATAACTGATATATTTTAAGTATACTTAATGCAAACTGGATTCTTTATGGTTTGATTATGACAACCTGCTGTGTGTGGATGATCAGCAGCAACATTTATTTGTATACGGGTTTTTTTCTTGCAATGTAATTTCATAAAATACTTTAAAGACCCTTCAAAAATTGTGCACTGGAAAAAAAAAGCTACAAAAAATGTATTGAACTTTTTTCTCTTTTTTTTCATCAATCCATATCATACATATTGAAAATGGATCAAAAATGGTGACTTTAAATACGATTTCAATTTAAAAAAAAAAACAAAAAAAAAAAACAATACCCAGAGTTTTTAAACCTGGATTAAATTATCCCCAACAGTCTAGATTTTGTGGCTTTTGATTGGCACCTGGTCTAAGGTGGTCTAACTGTCAAAAAAAAAAATAGAGGAATTAGGTCTATTTTCCTATTTTCACAAATCAAATAAAGGTTTCACAAATCACAGAATGGGTTTAATATATTCTTTAGGCTACTATCCAAGACATAATTTAATCCAGATCGAGTTTTACCCTGGACTCAGTACCACAGTCTCGAAATCCGGCGGAGATAACCATCTCATTTTCAGACATCTTGGGCCTCTGTGGTCCGCAGGAACTCATCTGCGTCGAGTTGACTCCAAGTCGAAGAAACTCTGGTTTGAAGGGGACACGTCTGTCTCTGAAAAACTGTCGCTTCACCGCTATTGTCACTTTAATTTCTCCGCACCGTATTTCAAGGCCGTCGATTCCCTGCGTTCCTGAACCACTCGTCTCAGCCGAAGAAAGAGCACAAAAAGATAATAAAACCACTGAAAATTTGATTAATCGAGTATATTTTAGTAGAGAGGCCATCTCTGAGGAAATGTATTGACTAGTGAGTGAAATTAATTCGTTAATTAACGTTATTTCAGTCAGGTGTGGTACCTTGGAGAAGGCGTGTCTCCTTCAAAGACTGTTGGAATTTTGACTAATCTCATTGAAAACAATGAAACTTTTTGTCGTCCTATTTTTCTTTTCCTTTTTTCTATATTTTGTTCTCAATGGTTACATTTACATAAAGTGGTATATTAAGATACAGATATACATATTTATTTTTGAAAGTTTAAATTTCACCTCATCAGTGACTTTACCTCTAAGGGTTATAAATCTACACATCTGGGCCCAGGACGCGAGAAGATGTCACTGAGCGTTAATATTTGGCACTACACACACTTACACACATTAATGCCTAAAAATTACTTTGCACGTAGTATATTGAAATTAAATCATATTTTCAATTTTTTTTTTTTCATCTGAAAACAGGGTGGCATCGTGATAAAGACCTGACATTCAAAGGATTAGCCTGCATTTTTTGTTGATGTTTCAGCTTTAACCCTGAGAAGTGTGTGACATATCATAGGCTGTAATATTTAAAAATAATAATAATAATAATAACTTTACATGTTGTATATTGAAAATAGTTTTTACTCCCAGTTTTTCTTTTTTCATGTAAAATCATAATGGCAACGCAACAAAAAAACAACCGGTATACCAGGACTAAAATCTAAATTTACAAATATTTGATATCAATAATGAGGGCACTTGTGTGTTTTAAAATATAGTTCAACAACACTAGAATGTAATATAAAAATAAAACATTATTTTATAGCTACCTTACAAAATGCATTTAAAAAATAAGTCTAAAAATATTAGGAATAATATTGATGTAAAATATTTTTATACTTACCATAGTGGATTAAAAATAATTATTTTCTTTTATTCATCTAAAAAGATCATGACAAAAACCTAGCATTTAAAGGGTTAATATGTTTTAAAACAAATTAATATTTGATATTAGGCCAGATATATGCTAAGTGAAAAGTAGCTCATTAACAGACAGATACATACACACATATATAGGCTACATAGAATCCCGCAAGGGCAGTTAACACCAATATAAGTTTACAATGTAGGTAATTACTTTTAATGTGTACTATTGTATATGTTTATGGTTGTTGATGGACTACAGATGAAAATTACCCTTTCTGGCTTATTCTGTCATATTGTATTATGCTCATTGTCCCTTCACGAGCCTTTAGGGTTAAAAACGCGACGCTGGGGCGGAACTTAATGGTTGTTACATATGTGAGGCCGGACATTTTTTGCAGTTACACTGTGTTGCCAGATTGGGCGGGTTTCCGAACAATTAGGATTTATTTATATTTTTTAAATAACACCTTGGGTTGGAAAATATATCATTGCGCGGGTTGATACTTTTCACAACTTTCGCAACATATATTCATGTGAAAGAGGGGGGAAAATAATTATTTGGGGAAAAAATAGATGTACTGATATCTTTCCAGAAAGCAAAGAACAAATAACAGTAGATTTTGCATTAAATGCTGTTGTGAAGCTTCATGTTCATCTTGTGACGTAGTCTCTATTATGAGTGTAATCGTATTACGGTTTTTAACATGAATTAATAAGTTGTGATGCTTTTTATGAGTTTTAGGTCGTGTTTTGGGGCTGGAAACTGTCAATCAGATCTGGCAACCCTGTAACACTTGCACAGATGACAACTTGTGGCTGTGGACTGTTGACAAATGTTTGAATTAACATTTGGCCTAAAGTAGAATGTCTTCTCGATGAAAAAAGAGAGACAGAGAGAGAGAGAGAGATGAACAAAGTGGTAACAGCCCAGGGAGAGAAGACTGACTGGGGTGGAGGCGGGAAAACAACGCAGAGGAGCAAAAACTTATCGAAAACCGTCCACATTGATCTCCCAAATCCACCTGGAGAGCTGGTGAAATGTTCTTCCATTAAAGGAGACTATCTTTACTTCCACTACGGCTGTGATGGACAGGACGACAGGGGTTGGGGGTGCGGGTACCGCACCGTTCAAACCATGGCCTCTTGGCTTTTCTACAACCGGGACCAGCCTGAGAACCGGGACCAGCCTGCGCCGAGTCTCCCGGAGATCCAGCGAACCCTGGTTGCGGTGGGGGACAAGCCCGGCTCCTTTACTGGCTCCAGGGAGTGGATCGGAACTTTTGAGGCCTCTCTGGTGCTGGACTGTCTCTACGACGTCCCCTGTAAGCTGGTGCACGTCAGAGGTGGAGGGACGGACCTGGAGAAGGTGGCCGTGGAGCAGCTCCACCAGCACTTTAACCAGCACGGCTCTCCCGTCATGATGGGGGGAGACAGAGATAACTCCTCTAGGGGGGTGCTGGGAGTGTGGACTGGGGAAACGGGGAGCCACCTGCTGGTCCTCGACCCCCACTACTACGGCTGTCAGTTGGAGAAGACGGAGCTGCAGAAGAGAGGCTGGGTAGCCTGGAAACCAGTGTCCTCTCTGGATCAGTCTTCATTTTACAACCTGTGCATGCCTCAGACTGCTAATAAAGCACAATGATGGACTTATTTCTGTTTCTGTGTTTTAAAATGAAATGTGGTTTGAGTTTAATTTCAACATGATGGTTTAACACTGGATTGTGTTTTTCCCCTCTATTTTGATTTCAGGTTACACAAAATAAATATTTGGTATCTTCTTTTATTTTTTCAGACATTTCAAGCATATTTATTAAAATTTTGTGACTTACAATTTAATCAGTGGAAGAAATCCAATAAAATAATGCAATTTTCCACCTTTATTTATATAAATTTGTGCATGATAAGGTAAATATAACTTAATGATTCTGTTGCTTCTCTGTGTCAAACTGTTTTTTTCCCTCTGTTTTGATCCAAAAGAGACAAGAGACACCCTTTTTTTTTTTTGAAAGGTTAAAACAATGTATTTTTCTTCTTTCTTTTTTTTGCCAAGTTTTGGTCCAAATACCACCAGCAAGAGTCTAAAAAAGTCATTTTCAAGCACTTTTTTTTTCACCCGTGTTCAAAGCAGCGAGTTTAAGTGGGCTGAATTACCAAATCAGCCCAATCCTCCTCTTCTGTTAGGTGTGCCTCTTTTGAAAACAGCTTTTCAGCTTTGCATTACCTTCTTCTCAGGTACAGCAGATGCAGCAGGATGTGACATAACGTGGAGATCAAGTTGGAGAAGCTGGATAATTCCACTCTGGCATGAGTCTGTGATGTCACATGTACCTGCAAATCTCTCTGAATGATATATAATCAGAATCAGGCAATCCGAGGCAAAGTAAAAAGGTTTTTCCCCTAAAGATTATGAGATGGTTGTCATTTCAGACATCCAAATGTTAAATAATAATGATAATAATCAACCAAAAGTCTTACTGTACTTTGTGCAGGTGAGGTATTGCCATTAACATGCATGGGATAGAGTTGTAATCAGACATGATTAATTCATTGTGAGTGCTTGTAGCAGCTTATACAGTCACTTGAGTGACTATTATGTTTATTAATTCAAATGTGCAAACATTTCAAGCATATTTATTCACATTTTGTGACTTTTATGGTTGTAATCAATGGAAGGGGGAAAAAAATCCAATCCAATGACTGTCAGAACGGGGCACAATTTTCCATCTTTATTCCTTCTTACATGTGGTAGAATTTGACAAACATTTCAGTTCCAGGTATATTTTTCAGCTGTAATAACCCCAAAGCCTTTTACAATCAACTGTTAAAATATTTAAAACTAATTAAAACAAGGACCAGACTTCAACTTAACTATCTGAGACGCAGTCGTTGTAGAAAATCTGGAAGTTCTTGTCCACGTCCATCCTCCCCTTGAGGAACTTCTCCAGGTTCTTGAGCGGAACTTCCACCATGTGGTTGTTGACGCGATCATTCAGCCCGTAAGCCCCGTACACGGGGAATTTGTAGCGCACAAAGTACGGTGCATTTTGGTCGAACTCTGTGCAGCAGTAGGCCGACCACATGTACTCTGGAACAGCCACGCGGTCCTGGTTGTTGCGGCGGATGGTGTGTCCGGAAGTGGTGACCCCGGTGACCACGAAGGCTTTACCTCGGCAGTAGTTGTTGAGGCGTTTGCGCATGAGGTCTTGGTGTTCGGCCCAGGGTCCCATGTTGAACTCTCTGATCTGAGGTACGACGTTTGTCAGGCTGTAGGTGGAGGCCTTGTCCAGAGGGTCGGCCTGATGCTCGTCTGGATTGAGCTGGCCACGCTCGTACTGAACCACGTCGGCGTAGTCCTCCAGAACCGCCTGGGTGTCCTCGAAGTTCATGTGCATGCTCGGAGATTGAGGGAAGGGCTCCATGTTGCTGCTGCTCTTATCTGAGGCCAACTACACGCGAAGAAGATTTTTAGAAAATGCTGGACATATAATTGACCATTTTCACTTCCAAAGACATTTGTATGCGTCGTAAAGGGAGCATTGTCTCACAGACAGGCCACATATAGCCAATAAAAAAGCTTATCTCCAGCTTACTTTGTACCTCCTGGCAACATAGTTGCTCCTACTCTTTAAACTGGTTATTCGGTTGCTGAATCCACCAGAAATAATGAAATACTTCATAAATACTACTTCATATTGAGAACAAAACACATCATACTGATACAGTTGAGGTAACTGTCAGAATGTAAACAGATTACTCTGTAAAAACTATTCTGTAATTGTGTCCTACAAGAGTGGTTCTCAGTCCTCGAGTACCATCGCCCTGCATGATTTGAAGTGTCCCTGTGCCAGCGGGCCTGATGAAAATTAATCGATCAACTAATTTGCTAGACATCAAGGCCTTAAAAAGTCTGTCTTGGGCAGGGAAACATGTAAAAAATGCAGGACATGGGTACTTGGGGACCAGGATTGAGAACTACCTTCCTAAAATAAGGTTAAACTCACCTGAGGCTCAAACATCCAGGGGTAGTCTACTCTTTTCTCGCCGTCGGACTTCTTGAACGTGTAGGCAGAGTAGATGGGGATGTGTCTGTGTGCATCATACAGCGTGACATAGCGGGGTTTGTCCTCATACCTCTGGCAGATCTTCTTAAATGAGTTGCTGAGGTAGCCTCGTGGCGGGGTGCCCATATACAGAGAGTCCTTGCAGCGTTCCACATGGTTGAAGTCCCCCACTACTCCTGCCTGGACCTGTTGTAGTAAAACTAAAGTCAGAATGCTCATGACAGCAGCCAGGTTTAAATCAGATGTAGTTATCATTGTCATAGCTAAGCTGTTGGAGTCTTTGCTGCCCTTTTAGACCTTACTGCTCCTGCTTGCACACACCACTGCAAATCCAGCCCAGTTCTAACGTGAACAGCGTCTGTCTCGGCTCTATCACACCCAACAATTCCCTTCTCGCCTCATCTGTAATTGCAGCAAACTGGCCTCCCTTTGTGAAGTCTTTTCCATATATTCAAATAGCTCCAAGTGTTGTAAGAGTAGCTAAAGGGCAGTGAATGTTATCAGTCACTGCGAGTATTTTTTTATGGACATTTTCTGCAGAACTTTAAATGTCATAATAAGAAAAGTACAAGTGCATTGATAATGACTGCATTCTGAACAGAAAAGGTTGTCTTGCATTTTGGTTCGCTGTCGTCACTCAGCCATATAATTATTATTCATACTCATGTCTGCTCTGAAAACAGCACTTAATGAAAAATATCTTCGCTTGCATCTTTTCTACATTAAACATCCAAAGCCATCAGTTGTCTCAGAGGAAAGGAGGAACATAAATATGTTTCCTTAGGCCATGTTGAAGCTCTTTTCCCGCAGTCAGACTGTTTCATCGACAAGAGCTGCAACTTTATGAGCTCTATCGCTGACAAGTTTGATTAACACGCGAGTGCAAAAATATAATTAATATATGTTTATTTCAGATAGGACAATAGATTAAAAAAGCACTGTCAAACTTTTGCATTGTTTCCTTCTGTGAAATGTATATTGCAATATATGTCATCTGCATTGTGCATCGAATATAATAAGAAAGTTTCTTTTTGATTGCATCACACATAAAACCTCAAAGACAGTTTTAAGTGATAGTTTATTTCTGCAAAACAGACAAGTCTGATACACATTACTGCATTCTGACTGGGATCTGCTGTCTTATATATTCAGATTCTATGCTAATGGTAATGTTAGCAATACCAGTGTGGTCTACAGTCTTATATTAGATTATTTTGGCATGACTCGCCACAAAAAAGGGGTCAATATCCAACAGATCAGGAATCTGGCAGTTGAGAATATTTTTGATTTCTAAACTGAGCAGTCATTGCAACAGCTTCCTCATAGAGATCAGACACAGTCACCATACAGGGAGGCTTAATTTATATGAATCACTGATGAAAAACGTAACAACAACAATGGTTTATAGTTTTAATCTTCCTTTTACTGTTGTAACACATCAGGATGTCTGTTGCAAAGAAGGTCTGCATAAATCGATGATGATGTTCTTGTAGACTATGGAGCTATTGTTAATGATATCAAAGAAAGCTGAGCACAATAGCGTTTACATCTACCCATTTTTTAAATTTTATTTATTTATTTTATTCAGTACTGCTGGATGCTTCTGGCTGACAGTCACCAAAGAAGATCTGAAAGTTCTGGTTTACAAAGGTAGTCTTCGTGAGGAACTCCTTCAGCCTTGGGACGGACATCTCAAACACTTCGTTGTTCTCGCCCTGGTTGAGGCCATAGTGAGCATGCGACGGGAACTTCGAGCGCTCCTCAAAAGGCGCGTTGTGGTCGTAGTCCACGCAGCAGTAAGCTGACCACAAGTAAGCCGGTATTGCAATGCGTTTCATGTTTTCCCGGCGGATTGTGTTCCCCGTGGTGGTTATACCAGTCACGATGAACGCGGTTCCGAGGCAGTAGTTGTTGAGTCGTTTGCGGATGATGTGCTCCTGTCTGTTCCAGACCCCGTTGCTGAAGTCAGGCACCAAGGGGACGACATTGGTCAGGGTGTAGGTGGAGGCTTTGTCATCTAGCTCATTCTGATGCTCATCTGGGTTGAGTGTCCCGCGCTGGTAAAGGATGGCGTTTGTGTAGTCGTCCAGAATTGCTTGGGCGTCCTCAAAGTTCATGTGCATGTAGCCACGTGGGAAGGGCTGCATCTCACCTGTCTCGGAGGATGTAGATAGCTGTGCAGAGATACGGGGCAAACAAAAGCATCAGCATGACAGAATGTGGCAGCGTAAAATGAAATATCTTAAAACAGAAAACGGTGACCTCTGTGACCTGCATATTTTTACATTTACAATCTAGGTTCCTTTACCTGAGGCTCGTACATCCAGGGAACGTCCACACATCTCTCCCCATCTGTGCGTTTAAAGGTGTAAGCTGAGTAGATGGGTACATGGTCCACGATGTTGTACAGAGTCACATAACGTGGCTTCTTGTTGTAGAACTGACAAATGTACTTGACAGGGTGATGTTCCAGTCCTGATGGTGGTGTGGCCTTGTAGAGGAACGCTCGGCACTCTGGAGACAGCTCTTCTTCCACTCTCCCTCTGACAGCTGAACATGTTATGCTGAGAAGCAGGAAGCCCACCTCTAACCAAAAGGCCATTTCTGATGTCTCTGATGTGGAGACAAAGGTCTTAAATGTGCAGCTTGTCAGCTGTGCTTCTGAGCTCCGTTACGAAGGACTGAACGTGCCTCTGGGCGTGTGCTTGTGGAGCTCAGTGAAAACGCGTAAACGAGTTTCTGCTGCATGCTCTCTGTAATCAGGGCTCAGTATGCAAACCAGTTGACTCCTTACACCTCAGCAGATCCACCCACAGAAAGAAGAGCAGGGCACCTGCATCAACATGTCTGCCACTGTCTTTTATGAGACGGACGGAAAAATGATCCTCTCAAACCCCACGCAACCAGGTGATCGTCACACAGAGTCAATAAACTACATATAATATGAACTATTACTGAATTCATGAGGCTTACAGGAGTGAAAAGATTGACTGCCATTTGGTGGATGGAATACTTTTTCTTTACAAATCAGCTGACCTGCAATAAAAACTAATTTATATTCTTAAAAAATAAAAAAAAAATAGGTATGATCTTCTTCCACATCAAGTAGCTGTAGCCAGGTATTAGCAGACCTCTATAAATGCAGACATTTTGCTCTTTGCTTGTGTGGAGGATTTAGGTGTGTGCAAACACAATGCCAAGAGGGAAAGACACAAGCAATGATCTAAGAGAAGGACCTCCTCTAGACACTGGACTGCAAATAATATAAGGAGCGCAGTTTGTTGGATAATCCCAACATATCCTTCATATCTAACATGTTTGTAAATGGATTTCTCATGGGCATAGATTACTGACTCCCACTCCTTCATGTGACTTGGTGCAACAACAGGTGTGCAGGACTGTCAATAGTGTGGAGAAAAAAAATGATGAGTTGAATTCTGATTTGCAGCCTCCAATTCAGCAGAAGACAAATGGGCAATTATTTTATTTTATTTTTGTTTTTACCAGGAAATGGAAAAAAATAGATTTTTAACAAAGGAATAGATGATACCTGCACATGATGAGGACTTTTGATATCTTATCTTTTAATTGCAAATATGTCTCCCTCTTTCTTCTGTTCTACTGTTGAACATTAAATTTTTTTAAAAGCATAGATATGACCCTTTTTAGGATCTGCACAAACAAAACCAATGTTTCACAAACCATAGACTGTGTTTCTGTATATAGACTTTGCTTTTTAAGTAATAATTTTATCCAGGTTTGACCAGTCTACATCCTGTTGTTCCTGAGCTGGCCTTTGCTCCTATAAGCCTTCTGCTACATCAGACACTAACTTTAGCATCAAAGAAAAAAGATCCATCCATGCAAGACGTCAAATTGCAAAGATAGCAAAAGTTATGTCTGAGCACGAGCATTTATGGCATTATTTTTGTGCACAGAGAAACTTATTTTGCGAGCGCATCTCATATGTTGAAAGGAAAATCACATTCAAGCAAAAAATAGTTCATTCTGAGCGAGCAAGTATCTATTCTGTGCTCAGTAAATGTGTCACAAATTGTATGGTGTGCGAGCAAACCACGGCGCCCTCAACCTCTCCACGCTATGCCTGCTCAAATTTTTGTCTGCACTCAAGTTTTTTGGCACAATGCAGCGTTACAAGTGTGCCAAAAACCAACCAATCACAGAACTGGACAAATTATATGCTGATTGGCTGTTGGGTTTCCAGCTACAGTATCCTGGAAGTGTAGTTGTCAATTCCGCTTATAATATGAGACCTTGGGCTTTGTTTTCTCTGGAGTCGCTTGACATAATTGATAGTTGTGGGGTTTTTTGAGCTTGTTTGAAAAGGCGTGATTGCTTGACAAGAACATACGTTTTTTGTGTAACCTAAAAGACTAACAGACAGTGTGATGGGAATGACTTGACACTGTGACTCCCTCCCACGCCGTTCCATTTGCTGTCTTTTTTTCATGTGGACCAGGCGCTGTCTGTCACGCTGACTCCCCTACTTTATATCTCAGCGGTCCTAAAAGTGCCACCTTCAAAGTGGTTCAAATATGGAAAGAAAATATGACAGAGACTGCGGGTGATGGGGTGGGTGGGTGGGGGGGGGGGGATCTTAAAGACTGGATAGGTGCAGTTATCAGAGATACCAACTGTCATTACTGGAGCTCACACAAGGAGCAACAGAAATCTTTTTTCTTTTTTCCTTTTTTCTTGATTTTTATTTATCTTTTTGATTTTCTAAGCCATCGGTTGTCTAACAGAAATTCATTCGTAATGTTCTGCAGAAACAAGAGTGAGGTTAAACAATGAGCGGTTCTCTCTCCAGTTTAGCTTTACTTTCATCTTTGACAACTGCACCTATCCAGACTTTACATTATTCCCCAGTCTTTGTTATATTTTCTTCCCATATTTGGACCACTTTGAGGGTGTCGATGTGACAGGCAACGCCTCAGCCGGGGGCCCAACAGCAAATCAGGATGTACTTTGTTTAGGTCTCTGATTGGTTGTTTTTTTTTTTTTGTTGTTTTTTTTTTACACACTTGTAATGCTGAGTTGACCGTAGTGATGGTGAAACCGAAGCTTCATGTAAGAGTGAACTGTCTCAATGACTCACTGCCTCAAAGCATTTCATACACCCATGACAGTGACACCTGCTGGCTTTGTGTCGGAACTGCATCTGAGTGGAGGACCTGAAAACAAACCTCCATACTGCTGCAACATTTGTATTTGTTCTCAATAAATGTTTTGTTTTGTTTTTTTTAAGAAATAATCAGTCATTGTGTACTATCTCTCTGTGAGTATATATACACATAGATAAACATATTTTAGATAGAAGGAAAAAATACAGCCATTGCAAAAATTATTATTCTTTCATTCTTTTGAGTAAAATAATGGCGTCTTAGTTTTTGTTTTTTTTCCAAAGCTGTACATATTGATAGCAGGTTTTATTGTAATCTACAAAGAGACAGAAGCCACCTCCTTAAGGGTTGTGCATAACATCAAATCTATTTATGGACATGCAGCGTTACATGACTTTTACTGCACACATTTGGGATGGAAACGCTTCATGTACAGTTATGACGCAGCTGCTGTAACTCCAGTTTCCCACCAGATGTCGCTGCTTCGCCTCATAGTGAAACCCCGAAGTTTTTGATCATTCTTTCTTTGGTACAAAATGAAATAAAGCCTCTGCGCTTCACGAGGCTTAATTTCTCCACAAGTGAACCAGACTCCTTTTAACCGCTTGTTGTAACTTCCCCAACAATCAACCTTTTAATTCATAATAATGTCTTTATTTTTTGTTTGTTTGTAAGCCCTGCCCCCCTCTTATTGCCTGTCTGGTATTAGAGAAAAGATTGTTGCTGCACATAAATCTGGAAAGAATTTATAAAAACAAATTCCCCACAATCAACATTCTACAGTGAAAAACAAATGTAAAGTGCTCTGGTACGGACATCCCAGCAAATTTGTCTCCTGACTGACCGCACAATGAGTTAAAAATGAGTTAAAGCCAAAAGAAACCCCCAAAGAATTACATGTCAGCCTGCACAGGCCTCACCAAGCCCGTTAAATATTAATGTCCACGCCAGCACAAATTAGAAAGCTGAACAAATATGGTTTGTTTGGAAGAGTTGCAAGGAAAAAAGCTTCTTTGGTCAGAAATGAACATGGAAACACTACTGAGGTTTGTAAAACTGTATTTGAGCACAAGCATTAAAGTATTTGTTCGCTGCCATGTAAAGAGTGCAGCAATGTTCCTCAACATGCATGATTCAAACAGTTTGTTTGCTTGTTTGCTTTATTATGTAAAGCACTTTGCGTTTATATATAAATAAAGTTTCATTGATTGATACACATGGATCCCCATCAGCTTGTCATCAACATCTGCATGAGACCTTTAATGACCCACAGACCAGAACTGAGGAGTATTTCTTGTTTCTCTTTATGATAAGAACAACGAGATGCTGAATGCACTTTGGAAGACGGAAATAATTTTTCAAAAATCACTTACTGTTTTACATGAACTTGGATGATGGGAAATGTAGGACTTAGTGTTCTGTAGACTATGTTTAATATTAACATCATTTAAATAATAAAATGTCACACTTAAGCAGAAATAAAGAGACAAATGGAAAAAATTAGATACTTTAAAAAAAATTCAAATAATTTCCAGTTTATTTCATGTAAAACATCTGAAGCAACACTGTTTGTGTTCAAAGTTCGTAGAAGTTTGTCTCATTGAAACAGTCAGCACAGAGAATTACTCCAGCTGCGTTTCAGTACCAGTCAGCTCCCTCTTCTTCTTCTTCTTCTTGAAGGTGTTTTCTGACACGCAGCCTTTATAAAACACAGTCATGTCACTGTCTACGCCAGCCTGGCTCCTCAGGAAAGTCTCCAGAGCCTTCAGCGGTACCTCCACCACAGCGTTACCACCACGCTCATTCAGAGCGTAGCCCCCGTAGCTGGGGAACATAAACCTCACCTCATACGGCGAGTTACGGTCAAAACGTGGGCAGCAGTACGCCAGCCATAAGTGTTTTGGGATTGTCAGGCAGGCTCTGTTGTTTCGTTGGATGGTGGCCCCTGAAACCGTCACCCCTGTCACGATGAAGGACTTTCCACGGCAGAAGTTGTTCAGGCGACGGCGGATGATGTCCAAGTACGGGTTCCAGGAGTTATCCAGGAACTCTGTGATTAGTGGAACGACGTTGGTCAGGGTGTATGTGGAGGACTTGTCGTCTGGGTCGGCTTGGTGGAGATCAGGATTCAGTGGGCCGCGGCTGTAGTCTACAGCATCTACGTAGTCCTCCAGCACAGCTTGGCTATCCTCGATCAGAGGGGGGGTATCTCTACCCAGGGCAAGAATCTTCATGGTACCACTCTCATCGTCAGAAACCAGCTGAAAAGAAATCAGAGAAATGTTATGTAGGCTGAAGATGATACCGTCCCCCTGACCACGATGATAAAACCACAGCAAAAAAAGACAAAGAAAAACCTTCTAGTCTTGTCTTGTAATGAAACAAGATTGAAATTATATTTCTGCAGCAGCAAAAAGTTCTCTTTGATTTTACTTGTCAGAGGTTGGATGGAATTATTGATTTTCAAATGTCTTCAAAGTCAATGTGAAGCAAGACCTAGCAGTTATCTAGCTTTAGCAGTGATGCTAGGTAGATTTTTTATTTTTATTTTTTAACCATAAGCTTGTCCGTTTATGGTTAGAACAATCTAACTAAATGCCAAAGCAAAATTGAATTTCTGTTTCTGGAGATGATCACACAGATGCTTTATTTAGTCAAAAATAAAAATCACAGCTATGATAGTTAACTATTGGTATTTAACAGCTGAATGTTTTTTTAAATTTGACAAGTGCATGGTCATCAGACAGCTAGCAAGGCTAATTTGTAATTCTGCAAATTGATGCTGTGTCATCATAACTTTCCTCTTCTTCTTTTTTCTCATAGCCTAATTTGGCTAGGCTTTGCATTTGCAGGCTTAGGACAGTTTGTGCAGGAAATTGGCACTTTTTGCCTCATGTTGAATGAAGGCAGCCATGTAGGGACCAGAGTTTGGACAAGACACTGACCACTGACGTACAAACTGTGTGAGTTCCCTGAGATGTTGATAACCTTTTTTTTAAATACTTAGAATTATACCATGAAAGCAATTAGAGTGAAAGGCAAAAAGTTGACCTTGTCAGTGCTGTCCAAAAATCACATCATCACCTAAGATTATTCAGCTTTTCCCAGGCTTTGTTAGTCTGATAGATCAGACCCACATCTGGACAGATGTAGGGTCCTAATCCAGGAGGCGGGACCAACTGTTGCTTCTCAAAACACGTCTGCACGCAGTCGTTAGGGTTACAACCAAGCAGCAACCGTCCAACTTCCAGGCTGGAGCTCATCCAGGAAGTACGTTTTGTTGCAGTTCCTCGACTGACCACTAGGCGCCGACTCCAAAACAGAGCAAATCCCCATTGACCCCCATGTTAAAAGTGTCAACTTTGCAGCAGAATTAAACGCATTTAAACCTGGAAGAGAAAATCTGTTCTTTTTCACCTGTGATATGGAGGAGGTGACATCTGTTCTACCACGTCAGATAAATTTATATTAAGCAATAAAGCTGACCAACAGATGCCCGAACGTCATTTGATATGCCTGACTGAGAGCTGGCAGTTGGCTTCTTTGCAACATGGCGCCGCATGGTTCAAGGAAAAATGGACTTCAAAGCTTCTCTGAATAACTCTACGGATAACATGATTGGATAACTTGTCCAGTATTTTACAGTCAACCGGTACCAATCATAAACAAACAGGATGACGTATTGTCTTTGTACCTGAGGTTCATACATCCAGGGTGTGTCCATTCTCTTCTTCCCGTCTGACTTCTTGAAAACATAAGCTGAGTAAAGGGGGAGATGGCGACTGCTGTCGTACAGCGTGGCGAAGCGCAGATTATCCGCATACTTCTGGCAGATCCTTTTCAGACTTGTCCCCCGGATCCCTGCGGGTGGCGCTTGCATGTAGAAAAAATGTTTGCAGTCTCTGAAGCCGTTTGACACCATGGCACTCACCAGGTGGGGAACCATCAGCAGGGAGCAGGACAGGATGTAGGTGCAACACAGACGCATCCTCACACAGCTGGAGTTGCTGGAAAAACTGACAAGGCTATTCAACTCATCACGGCCAGTCTGTTACAATGTTACTAACTAAAAATAAAATAATGACAAAATCCCTCAATGAGTGCTGTCCTTTTTAGTGTCATTCTGTATTTCGTGTTGCTCTCGCCATTGTAGTGGGTTGTGATGACAGTTGGACACACGCTAAGGATGCAAAGTAGCAGTGGCTTAGAGTGCATCTATTGGCTGGCTGCTTATCTGCTCCAACATGCATCACTGCACGGACGTCTGTGTTCATTCTACTCCTCATCAGTTTGGAGCTGACACACCTTCGTCCTCTGTACGCAACGCTTTTGCAATTTGTATGTCTTGCTTTCGTTTTGCAATGCAGCACCTCATCATATTTGTGATGCTTTTGTTGTTGTTGTTGTTGTGCAAAACTGCTCTGATGCTCCCTTCACTGTGTCACCCTGGATGAATGAGATATGAAGAAACATCTTCAGATTTTCAAACTTGGAGAAAAACACAGTTTTGTAGATGCTCCACCTGTTAGTATTTTTTTTTTTTAAAGATTATGGATAAAAATGGATAAATATGATGACAAAATTGAGACTCTGTATCAATATTCTGTATCTGTTTCATAAGAGGCAGAGAAATAAGATTTTAGTGGGTTTAAATACACCATCAGATCTTAAAAGGCTCCTTAACAAAGTTTTTTGTTTTTAAATAAAATGAATTTTTTATATTGTTAACCTTTATTTAAGCAGGGAAAGAAGTGACTAGGCCAAGGCAGGCAGCATTTAAGAGCGCAAGACTTACGAACACATGTAATAACAACAATATAAACATAAAATGTGCATATAAGCGACACAAAAACAGCAACAATGTCATCCAGGACTGCCAATATGAAAGGTCTGAAATTACTCCTGAGGACATCCAATGTTTAGTCAGTATTCATATTTTTGAGGAAATTACAGAAGTGTCTGCTTCTGTGGACGTCATGAAATCCTTTCACAATGAATAATGATACAACTGTCTCCTCACATGTATTTATTCTTTTATTTATGATAATAATAAGAAGAAAAATCATTTAATTTCATGTCCATAGCACGTAAATCAAGCATTAAAGTTTTCAACGGCAAAAAGATGATTTGAATGGCAATTTTGTTCAGTGGAATGCATTTAACGGATGTGGGATGACAATCTGATTTCCAGCGAAGTGGTGAATATGCAACTAAACCATCTAGAGAAAACAGCTTTTGAATAGCTCTCCACTGCTGTCGCCACTGTGCAGGAAAGAGTTAAAAAAAAAGCACGTAGGACTGAATGGACTTTTGAAGTTTATGTCAGCCCTCTGAAAGCTGACCTACCTCCCTGCGTGGATACTTTATCAAAGAAATGTGATACCGTGTTATTTGATTTTGCTTGGAAGGAGAAACCCCATTACAGCAGGCAAATCTGTGGAAAAGATAGCTCCTCTGGTTGTGTATGAGAAGAACGCCCGTCCTTCTTTCTTTGTTGGTAAGGATATTCATTTTTGATCTTTAGAGGGTTTTTGAGGGTTTTGAGGATGATGAAATTGTGAGCACCTCCTTTTTGTCCTGTGATAAAAGGTCACGGGGTCGGCAGTGTGATGTGCTCTCAAGAACCAAATTCTAATATGGAGTATTTATAACTCGTACTGATAACATACCACTCCATCTCTCAGCTGATAAACAGGTAGTTTATATTCTGAGTAGTAATATTTTTATTTACAATATGCTATAAAATGAAATCTGTAAAACAGAATTAGCACTGTTTAAATGGATTATTTTCCATTATAGTTTGGATCTAGTGGGTGGACAGAGTTGACAAAATCATTAATTTGTCTGCAGTAATGAGGCAAAAATGATTCTATATTCACCACTATGCAGACAGAGGTGAAAAATAAAACCTCCATTTAGTTGTTTATCAACCGCCAATAAAAGGAAGGAGGAGAAGAGTTTGATTGCTGAGTTGACAGATTGACATCCAAAACGTCACAGTACAATAAGTCATGGGAGAAGATGTGGAGGTGGTGGAGGAGTATAAATACCTCTGTGTTTACTGGAGGTTGAACTGGGGAGGAAAGTCTACCACCCCGGAGGTGGTGCGTCCACAACCTTTCACCCACGTCCATACACGTACTCAAATAAATCCCTCAGAACACAAACTTAGCTCCTCAAATGGAAGCGAGAAGTGAGAAGATGCACTTTTGATACTTTTAGAGCGTGATCAAAAATAGTGATTTGAATCGATTTGCATGAACACAAAAATGTGTCGAAGGGTCTTTAACGTGAGTACTTGACACAGAGCAGAAATTAATAATGCATGTACATAAATGTTGCTGCTCATCTTTCACATGTGTCAGGCTGCAATAATCAAACCATTTTACATA
>JBAMYA010000010.1:1590938-1636095 GCA_037176975.1 Arrhamphus sclerolepis
AAGGGATCTTGTAGAAAGTTTTTCTTTGTGTGAACAAGTTCAGCACATTAAAATGAAACCTGGGCATCAGTAAATCAGTCTAATTGATTGTACCTTAGTTTTACTATTGCAGGAGACCAAATAACAAAAACACACACGCACAATGCATAAGGAGAGGTTCAAGTTTCAATGAAAGTTTGTGTTGATTCTGGAGGTATTTGAAACATCCATCCATCCATTATCTACACCTGCTTATCCCTATTAAGGGTCACAGCGATCTGCTGAAGTCCATTCCAGCTCTCCTTGAGCAAAATTCTGGACAGGTTCTTCCAAAACATATGTCTTTATCCCTTAATTTTATGATTACTGTAGAAAAGGCTGTCTGACATGTTGTACAATATCTCACATAGGGTCTCATGGCCTATGGAACAGAAGCATCAACATCCTGAAAGAAACAGGCCCCATCATGACAGAAATGTTTTATTACATGATGAAGGTGGTCACTCAGAACAGCTTTGTGCTGATTTGCAGAGACTCGCCCCTTTATTGGGCTGATTATATTCGGTTAAGGATGCTCTCACAGACATAAGAGCTGTTTGTGACATGATAACATAATACAGAAGACAAAGCACACCAAGCATTTTTTTTTTAAACGATGGTGCTTGAATAAAATGGGTTAAAGACCAGAGTACGAATGTCCTGAATATGTGATAATGAACTCAGGGAGGAGGTACAGTGTTCCTCTGTGCAGACACAACAGCTGTAAACACTCTTTTATCCCACTTTCTGTTAAACTTTTAAATGGTCAGAGGTGAAGGTACTGTGTGTGTTTGGAGTGCAGGGGTTTGCAGGGGTTTGATTGGGTTTGCTGCAAATACCTACTACCTATTGTACCTAACGTCCACTTCCCATACAAGTCGTCTTTTCTCCTTCATTGCCACCATTATGTATGATACAGAAACGTTACAGTCATCTGTAGCTCCTCCTTATTTTTTGCATTATTTCATTTTGTTTTGCTTCTTTTATTTCGTCGTTTTTGAGTTTTTCTTTTTCTTTTTTTTTGGTCAAATCAGCAACATATGTTAGTTGTGTTTCCTCTACATTCATTTAGGAGTGGTGGGCTGCCATTCCTAAATCCTATCGGCTTTAAATTTTTTGTTTTATTATTATTGTCACACCACCGCTACATGTCTCCACCTTCACAGCAGAGTCTTGCACTGGGTTCAGTACTTGCGAGTACTAAGGTAAACTACCGATAACTACCTTGCTCAGTATCTACTCTTTCTTGGGCGGTGGGGGTGTTAAAACAACGTTAATTACTCGCAAAGTGACATCAGGCTCCCAGGCACCAGGTCAGAGTCAGAGGAGTGTACTCTTGGAAAATAGGGCAGCAATGTACCAGAGGGAAGGTAGACTTATTAGCTTAAGATAACTCATAATAGATTTAACAACTGGAGCTGTTGCCAGTGACAGGAAATGACATGCATTTTTCTAAAAGCATTACGGTACGTTACGGTAGTGGCAGCGGTGCCTGTGCTGTGTTGAGTTATGTAGGAGGAAGAGAAGGCGGAGACAGAGAATGAGAGGAAAGTGCAAATAGTGAATGTTTAGAGGTGTCGTCTTTGTATAAAGTATTCTCATTGTTGTAAATAATAGTTTGTGTTTTGTCTGGAGGTTTTGAGTGATGTTTTGCTGTATTTTGGCCAGCAGCTGGAGTCTTTTTTGACACATGAGATGCTCAAAGTATTATGTGAAAACACAAACAAGTATCCCAAAACAAAAAGGGAGACAGGGAAAATGTTCCTCTGGAATGAAATATCATTCCTGTGACAAATGCCGGTCATTTCTGGACTTAATCGAGGAGTATAAGTGAAATCAAAAGGTCGAGGCAAACAAAACTGTTTGTGTTGTTGTATTATAGTTGAAATTTAACTTTTGTCATCTCAAAAGCTTTGGATCTGGTCATCTACAGTGTTTATCAAGACAAAACTTGCTGAAAATTCAGTTACGTTATGGGCAAAAGAATTCACCTAAAAAGACATTCTCTTTTTTGGTCAATACATTTTCAAAAAAAAAATAAGGACCAGGTGGATTGTTGTTATTATGGGTGTAAAGGGGTTAAATAGACATTTGCAAAACATTGATGGCCAGTTAACGTTGCGTAACATGTTGGTAGCTTAAGTTAATTGGGCTTGTGCCAACTAAAAACTAATATTTATTTAATTTTATTGTTTTGTTTAATTTTTATTTTTACATTCAGCTTTTAAAAAGCGATTTTCAAGTGGCTATTCAAGAAATAGGTTGTAAAAGTAAAATCTGCAGTCAAATGTCATTTGTTTATGCTGCCACAGCTCCCCTCAAAGCATTCCCCTGCTGCTGAAAAAAATCCTCGAGGAAACACTGTCCTACATTGTAACCCTCACCCTTATATGTGAAAACGTCTTGGCCGATGGCGTTCTTGGCTAGCACTTTCATGCTTACACACTCCCTGGAGACCTAAGACCTTTTAACAAAATTCAGGTCTATCTTGCGTAATGCTGGGTTCACACTGTTTGATTTTGGCAGTCTGAGAAGAAAGATTTAAAGTTGTGGCAAAAGTTGTCCATCTTAGCTCAAAAATGATGGTCATAGATAATTTACCAACTGACCAATTTCGAGTTGAGACAGACATCAAGCAGTGTCAGAAATTTGGAAGTCTTTACAGCGTCAGCTAAAATGCACTCGGATTTACTTCTGTCGTCACCTCAATTCAAAGTGTGTTCATTGACACAGTCTAACGTGCTGTAAATTTAATTGCCTACTTATTTCATATCATGCAGTGTGACTTGAATTAATCTGATGTGATTGTAAAAATCAGCATGAGACACAGTTGGTGATTTTGCAAAATTCTTCTAACCTAGGGCCCATAAGACTTTACAGGTCTTGTTTCTTGTGCATTTAAGAACCACATCATAAGTTCTGTTATGCCATGTGTAAGATTTATCATTAGAATGTTGTAGATTAATTTAAAAGACGGAAAAAGCATAAAATTGCTCTTGTAAGATTTTCATAGTTGCTTGCAATGACTCTCTTAAAGAACGCAAGAAAAAAAGTTAAAAACATACAGCTCCTCAGATGTTATCATCGTTGATGGCTGCAATTATAGTGTTATATCTTCTTTTAAATCCTGAAATATTGTAATTACTTTATTAAATTTGAGGAGCATTGTTTTTTTTTTTTTTTGGTCTGAATGTTGCTATTTTTGTTTTCTTTTATTTTAGCTCTGCTGTTGTCCCAAATTAATACTGGAGAAGTCACAAGAGTAGGAATGTAATTTACTTTGAGTTCAGTGTCGGTGCACATCTGTCAACACAAGACTCAAGCTGAAACTTCTAAGGAAAAAATTAAACAGTGGATGACATTATTTAGAAAGTCAGACTGCCTTTCTGGGAAGTCCTTAAAGTTGTGGTCATTCATTGAAACTTAGATGATAAATAATCATGTTCCTTTATTAAATACATTCTTTTTTAATTCATGAAAAAGTTGTCTTATTGTTGCACAATTGTGATGTCATGCAGTTTGCCAGTTTATGAAGTTTGATGCTGGATGGCAGATGGTTAAATAACATTAAGAAACTTAATCAAACACATAAGACATAGCATTTCTGTTTTCAAAATTCAGTTGAGCTGTTTCATGTTGTGATTGTCTCGAAGTAGCAAACAGTTGATTTCTCAATAAGCTACCTTAAAAATAAACCATTCACGCATGGAAGTCAGTGACACAACAGCAACATGGTGGCAAGACGGTTAAAACAAGTGTTGGTGCCTAAAATAAATCTCATGTGAAACTATTACACATAAATAACATCAAAGATTTTCTCAAAACCTATTGCAGCACACTCAGTTCTGTGAAAAACTAATCAAATCTGGACAGATTAATTTCCTATTTAAACCATCTGTTGTTTTCATTCTGAGCATTTTTCTAAAGATAAATGACATCTGCTCACAATAAACAACAGCTCAATTTCTTTGCAATGCATTTATAGACTATGTGTGTGATTTGTATTGTGTAAAAACGCATTCCTGGCTCACAAACACTCCATGACAAGTTCTGCTAATGTTAGATTACAACATCAGTATTAAGGAAAAGAAAAATGGCTGGCTCTAAACAATCAATGAAAGGCCTGTTAAGAGATGATAGACTACACAGACCAAGAACTTTAATGCTCTACTCACAGAATATCTGTTCACAGGTCATGCAGAAATTTATGTATTATTATTATTATTATTATTATTACTATTTTTAAACAAAAATGTTCAAAAGGAGAGTAGAAAGAAAACAGCCTTCTGAAAACAGCTGCTTTTATTGAGTTATGTCAAGTTAGTTCACACTTGTGGCCACATTCTGATAATACAAGTGTAGGCACTTCTGTGGCCCTGTTTAGACCTGGCATTAACATCCATCCTTGGTGATCCGATTGCAAGAAGACTTGCAGAAGCCTTGAGTACAGATCTAAACGCACTGAGTATCCATCCAGTCAACCAGAGCATGTTTGGAGGTGGTCTGGGTCACATTGTTTTAGCAGCATAAACACAGTAGGTCCTGGACCACATTGCAGGACCACCTACATAGCTAACGCCTTCTATGTAGAAGGATTTACTCAATCGTCCATGTTTTTGATTCATGTTTATTGTCATAGTATTATACATGTACAGTTAATCTGTTTTAATAAAACTGCAAAACTATCTGCCATTCAGGAACAGTGTTCTTTTTCCTGGCAGCAGGGTGTGGTGTAGTGCATTGCTTCCTCCTGCAGGTCAAAACACCAACTTGTTTGGTGTCTGCAGATGAAAATCATGTATTTACTTATTTACATTCACATTATGTCGCATTCGCACGTATGCAGCGTGTGTGGCGTCTGCGTCCATCTCCATAGACTCAAATGGGGGCCAGTCTGGCTGTTGCTAATGTGCTATAGGACAGCGTGCGTTGCTGCAGGTCTGAGTCATCTTTAAAAAGTTGAGTCTAAGAGAGTCTGTTCACACCTGGCATTAGCATAAATCTCCACATGTGTGATCAGATTACTTTAGGGCCGTTGGAACACCAGGTGCGAACAGGCACTATATGTCTTTAGAAACTTCTGGACAAAAGTGTAATCAGATTTTTACTCAGTGTAAATGTCATAAAGCCTAAAAAAATAAATGTTAGTTTCCGATTGGTTGCCAATTCTAGACATGGGTAGGTAGGGAATTTATTTTATTTTTGTTTGTTTATTTTTTTCCCCATGGGAACATGGGAAATATGAAAAAGATATTTTATTTTATTTCCTATTTCCTTTCCGTTTACTATATGAATATTAAAATAGTTACATTGTGTAGGCTATTATCTTTTCTTTGTGGTTGAATCTGACCTGACTTTCGCCATATGAATTTTGTTCTGCCAAGCAGGGGAACGTTATGTTGAGTTTGGTGAAACGACATTCAGCTGGCGAGAGTAAGTCGTTCCTCAACTCATCTTTTCTCGTTTGCGCAGCTTTAGGCTGCGGTAAATGGTTTCGTTGCTGGGCATGAAACAACAAGTCAAATGCCGGCGGATTCTTAGTGTTGGAGGTCGAAGGCAAAGGTTCTTCAGGAAGGCAGTTGATATATTTAAATTCAAAAAGGGACACGACCCCACAGATGAGCTGCTCGCCTGAAACCGCAGAAATATCTGTCCACTTGTCGCCCCATCCACTCTCCCACTAGCTGAGACAAACTGACATCTGTACATTTTTACTTCTTGAAGTACATCATTAAATGTTTTGGAAGCAAATTTAACAACTTCCGGAGCCTTCTTGCAAGGGCAATTCACTGAGACCACACGTATGTCCAGCGTCAGATAATACAGATAATTAAAAAAAAGATGCACGTTTGCAGTGCAGGTGTGCTGAATGACGTTCATTATCATCTCGTGGAAATCTGAATCACATAAACCTTTAGGATAGCCTACTTCAAAAAATACACTACTACTTTTCTTTTTCTTTTTTTTTTTTAACTGAAGCTTGTAAAATAAATTTGAGTCCCACATTATTTTATTCTATTAAGTTCAATGAAGTAATTTGGGTCGCACGCAAATCAACAGGGTCGGTCGGCAACCGGAAACTTGGATTTATTTTTTTTAGGCCTAAGTCTTTGTGCAGCCAGTTGCATATCCCTGAATTTCTTTGCATGTTGCAGATTTGAGGTACTTTTTTTTTTTTAAACTACGTAAACTGATCTACTATATCCTATAATATTGATCCTAAACTATAAATACATATTCATCTTTTTTTTTTTTAGTTTCAAATGCTGGGATATTAAAACCAATGTACTTTTCTGAAAAAAAACAAAACAAGAAAATAGTTTGCTTTTATCGACCAAAGCGTTTTTATTAAATGAGAAAACCAAATGTTCACAATGCATTAAAACAAAGATGCGTTGCCCTTATAAAAGGGCGTGAGGATGAACTACTGAAATTTAGTTGCCTGGATGCTGTTTTTTGTTTCCATGACATTTTCAGAAAATCTCCACAACCATCTGCATGGCTTAAGAAGCGACTGATTCAAAGCTTTTTTTTTTTTTTTTTTTTTTTAAAGAGGCTCTCTAAGTTTCTGATGGGGAAAAAAAATCTCCTGTGAGCAGCAAAACCACTCAACCATGACTTGAGTGTTGCACTACTAATATTTTTCATTTATTCAGTGGCAGAATAGCACATTGCTCTCCTCTCAGGTCAGTGTGTGGCAGCAGATTGATCAAACCCGGCTGCTACCTTTGAGTGTGCTTAAGCCATGCTACGTAAATAGCATTTCAAAGCTTTGCAGTGTAAAAATAAAATTTTACCACCTTTCCTCGCAACATGTATTGTCAGCCAAGTTGTGAAAATGCTTCTCAGTGGCAACTACTTTTAAGTGTCTATATTTACAATGTTTTTCTTTTTGTTGGACTTGTCTGATCCTTTCTCTACAATTTTGCTTTTTTCCAGTGGTGCAAAGGGAAGAGGGAAGAAAATAAAAGGAGTCACCTGGAGGGTCTCCATCAATCCACATATCAGCTGGAGTGACGGAAAAAAGGCACAGAGGGGGAGAAAGAAAGGAGGCGAAGAAGAGTGCGAGTCGCGTCTGCTTTTGGCAGCTGTTCCAGCAGCTGGTTGCGTTCTTTCGGCTGTCATTTAGTTCCTGCATTACCTTTTTTGATGAATCACTTCATATTTTTAACTTTAATGTGAGATAACTGCTGTAAAACAAAAAGAAAGAAAACATTATTACTACAAAAGTGTTTTATTTTGTTCCATTGTTGATTTCTGAGGTTCTTTTTTTGTTTCTTTTTTTATGTTTAACAACCTTTTTTGGCTGTGAGTAGCAGGAGCTTCCATTCTTCAAAGAACTGTTGAAACCCCTTCCTTAAATAGTTAGGATCTGATAACCTGGTATTCCTCAAGCACCTGAAACTGGCAGCTATTCTTATTTTGTCTGTGTGTTTGGGGAGCTCTGTGACCACAGCTTAAGCACCACTCAGCCTTCTACTCACCTAAGCCTAACTAAAGCCAGTCAGCTCTAGCCTGGTCCAGCCCAGTCCAGCCTGCTCCGATTATCTGGACAGGGTAAGCACGTCTGGGGAGCATTTACTCCTCCTTTTTATTTTTAATTCGTACTTATGACCCAAATAGAGAAAATAAGACTGAGAAAAAAAAATTTCTTGCAGATACTCAGTTCTGTGGGGACGTGAGGAATATGACTGCTGAGACTCTTAACTTCGGCCCAGAATGGTAAGTGATCAAATTTCTTTTTATTCCCGAAATGAAAGTCATTATGATAATTTTCTGTGCTGACATTAATTTTGCCAGCCCAATAAGCATTTAGATTATTTGATCATTTTGCATGTTCCTAGCCTGATGGATCAGAGCCACATCTAGACAGATGTAGGGGTCTAAAAATGAACCATAGGGCCTCCTCAGCCAGGAGGCGGGACCAACAGTTGCTTCTCAGACTTCCTCTGCACACAGTTTGTTAGCCCTACAACCAATCAGATGCCTCTTACCATTTGTAAATGAGATGGACCTCATCCACCACAATCCCTCTGAGATTGTCACAGAAGTCCAAGTGTTTCATTATTAACTCATTGGCTGCCAGCGGGTTTCAGAGCAGAGCGCTCCATACTGCCAGTGTTTTGGAGCAGTTTGGCTGATTTTTCCAAGGCCCACAGTGTTCTTTGAATATAGAAACATTGAAACTACCTAAAGAAAAATTAGATTCTCCTCTGTCACGAGGAAAAGAAGGTTTGTCTCTGCTGAAAAACCGTTCAATTGTAAGCTGCTTCAAGTTGTTGGATTTCTTACGTTGCACCATGATCTCTCTCCTCTCTTACAGCCCACTGTGTTGTTGACACACCACGTTTTTATAGAGAATGGCACTGCTGCCATCTAGAGGATTACACTACTCATTTTAGAATGCTGTGCCAGACTTTTTCCTAGCAACCCCGTTCAAAAATAAAATTGACGCATTTAACATCTGTAGACGTCAGTGAGTTAATTGTCAATGCCAGAGGCAACAACCAGTGTTTACCATCCAGACTGCAACTTCCCAGCTCAGTCGTCATCGCGTTTACCCCACTCAGAGACGCACTACAAGGATAGACTAATCTAATTAGTTAATTGGCTCCCAAAGACTTTTGGACATAGTTAATGAGCTTCAATGGAGCTAGATGGACCTGCAGAGCAAATTCAGATTTGCCAAACGTACGTCTCAATTTCTACATTGGCACGTTCCATTATTACTCCTTCTAATTGACTGACTATATCATATATTGAATGTGCTTGAAGGTGAATGAGCTTATCATCGCAGCTGAAGTGTTCCTCCTTGTAAGGCTTGGAATATACTTGCTGTTAACACTGTGTAAGCATCATGGCTGGCACGCGTATCCCGTTTTCATTTGACACTTCAGTCATGCACATACTCCAAAAAATACACAACCCGTACATGCGCTGCAATATTCACTTGAATGTTAGTGGTACTAGAGTAGGTCAGAGCACTTGTTGACCGCAAGTGGACTGTCAAATGCTGTCAATGTTACACATTGGCAACATGGGACAAACAAACCCCCATCCTGACAACATTGGTTTTATCGTTCATAACATCTCCAAATGACGCTGCTGTTGTTTTATCTGACTGTGACCGAAAGAAAATATTAACTTCTTCTACTGCTTATATGGTTGTATTTCCTACTCTGGTATTCCGCCCCCCCCTCCATAATTACCGTATTTTCCGCACTATAAGGCAAACTTAAAAGCCTTTAATTTTCTCCAAAAAAAAGGACAGTGCGCCTTATAATCCGGAGGACCTTTTATATGGATCAACTGGTTAATTGGTTAATCCATACTGGTTGTACACGGCGCTCAAGGGGCTCTGTGAAAATGTTTCAGTATGAAAAACCAATAAAAACAATTTAATAATAATAAAATGTTTCAGTACGACTGGTAAACTACAAAGCCGCACCGCTTGCAGCGTTACGGCTACCATAGTCAGTAAACACCGGTACTGTGCTTACTCACAGTCCCACACCACTTGTATGTGTATAAAGACCCCAAAATGGCACCTTTCAAGAGACACGCTTATGACGCAGAGTTCAAGCTCAAGGCTGTCCGTCACGTAGTAGAATATGGGAATAGAGCAGCAGCGAGAGAATTCAGCATTAATGAATCAATGGTACGGAAGTGGAGGAAGCAAGAAGATGACCTGCGCCAAGTAAAGAAGACTGAACAGAGTTTCTGAGGGAACAAAGCGAGATGGCCACAGTTAGAGGACAAACTTGAACAGTGGGTTGTTGAACAGAGAGCAGCAAGTAGAAGTGTCTCTACAGTCACTATACGAAAGAAGGCAACAGCGCTAGAAAATGAAGATCGATGAATTTCGAGGCGGTCCTTCTTGATGCTTTCGGTTCATAAAAAGACATAATCTCTCCATCTGCACACGAACTACCGTCTCGCAGCAACTGCCAAAAGATTACCAAGAAAAGCTGGTCACTTTCCACGCATACTTCAAAAAGAAGATCCGGCCAGAGCACATCACCAACATGGACAAGGTTCCACTCACCTTTGATATTCTCATGAACCGCACTGTGGAGAAAACTAGGACCAGTACGTTGTCTGTACGCACCAAGGGAATGAGAAGTCATCCTTCACTGTAGTTCTTGCCTCCCAGGCAAATGGCCAGAAACTTCCACCCATGGTTATTTTCAAGAGAAAGACCTTGCCAAAAGAAAACTTTCCAGCCCGCGTCGTCATCAAAGCTAACCCGAAAGGATGGATAGATGAGGAAAAGATGAGCAAGTGGCTGAGAGAATTTACGTCAAGAGACCAGGTGGCTTTTCCCACACAGCTCCGTCCCTATTGATCTACGACTCCATGCACGTCCATATCACCAATGCTGTCAAAAAACAAGTGAAGCAAACTAATTCGGAGCTTGCCGTCATTCCGGGTGGATTAACTAAACAACTCCGGCCGCTAGACATTGGTGTCATCAGGGTGTTCAAAGCTAGACTCCGAGCTGCGTGGGAGCAGTGGATGACAGAAGGCGAACACACGTTCACCAAGACGGGGAGACGGCGCCGGGTGACTTACGCCACTATCTGCCAATGGATCGTAGATGCCTGGGCTGATATACCAGTCTCAACTGTGGTCTGTGCTTTTACGAAGGCAGGAATAATCACTGAACTGCGACACTGACTCGGATGATGACGAGAGGGAGCCGGGCAGGTTGGATGCCGTAGTCAATTCGGACACTGAAGAAGAAGAATTCGATGGATTTGTGGACGGGGAATGAAATGAAAAAGTGAGCTTTACGTGTTATACGTAACTGAACAGTGTTGAGTTATGCACGTTTGATGTAGTGGTATCGGACTGTTTCTTTTACTACGCGTTTACTGAATCAGGGAAAAGTTCCCCTCCATGTTTGGGAGAAGAGTGAACAAGGCTAGGAGATATTGTTAATATGCACATTAACGTTTGAACAACGTTACCATGGGAGTGAATTAAGTTGTCAGAATGCTTACTAACGTTTGACTGGTTTGACATTCACTTTAGCACAGCTCCATCTAGTGGATGCATAACGCAACTCCAGTCAAATGTTTGATTGCAATATCTTCTATGCACTTTATAATCCGGTGCGCCCTATATATGAAAACAGTTCTAAAATAGGCCATTCATTGAAGGTGCGCCTTATAGTGCGGACAATACGGTACGTGCTTTGCATGCATAGTGCGGAAGCAAGAAATGCTCACAACAGCTGGCTCTGTACGCAAATGGATGCTATATACGTGTGTGTGTGTGTGTGTGTATGTTTATATAATATGACTTGTTTACTGCATGATGTTTGAATCAACTCCCTCCATTTGCATGTTGATCTCATCAAATATGTTTATAATAAGGCAAATCTATTTTTAAGTTTTTCTTTTTTTCCGTTTTGTTCTTTTGTTCGTGCTTTAAATAGCTAATCAGCTTTTGGTGTGCGTGCACCATTTAATCTAATTTTCTGCATATTTTTTGTTTGGAGGCCAGCTGCTTGACCAATAGACTGTCAGATCATTTACTGTGAGATCCAGTGTCACTCATCTGTTCGCGTGAACCACAAAACCAGTTTAAGAGTACAAAATGGCAAGTTGTGTAGTCTGAACAGTGCAACAATTTACCAACACTGGAAACCGTGAATATGAGATTCTTTTAGAATATTTGATAAATATTCCAGGTTTATATCCTAAAGAGCATGACTCAAATATGTCTGTGTAACTAAAATTAAGAGAAAATATTTATTCCTGAAACCGATGTTGTTGAGATAGGGGATTGTTTGTGTCGTGTTGCCGATGTGTAACATTGACGACAAACATTGACTGTGATTGACAGTCCACTTGCAGTCAACAAGTGCTCTGACCTTCTCTAGTGTCACTAACGTTCAAGTGAATATTGTATCTCGCGTACGTGTTGCATCTTTTTTGGAGTACGTGCACGACCAAAGTATCAAATGAATGCTGGATACACATCAGCCATGATGCGTTCGCATACACGTTGTTAACAGCAAGTATACTCCAAGCCTAAACCACAGTTTAAACATCCCATCTTTTTATAGGCATTTTGAAACTGCTCTTGAGTGTTTTGTTCTTGATTTTACAAATATTTCAAGTACATCTCCTTAATTGTAGTGCTATTTATTTTTGTTTTGCATCTATTGTTCTCAAACATTTCACAGCGATTGTGGAAGCCTTTTTCTTTTTGCAAAATACTGTAAAAACTCTACCAGGAGCTTGTAATTCTGTACAACAATGCAACTTAAATGTGTCTTAAAGTGATTTTTGTTTGCTTTGATCATTAATTTGAATCGCTTTTTACAAGATTGTCCAACTCATAGCTTATTTCTGGCTTATTCGAGTTAATATTATGTTATTTCCCATAAAAACCACAGATTTTTGAGAGTGAATGTTATTGGTGAGGTTTGCCAGTTAAACCAGACGCATCAGAGGTTTGTATTATAGATTGAAGATCTGACATTCTCATTTCAAGTCTCGCTCCTGAAACTAGACCTGAAAGGATGAAGCTAGAAGAGCTCTGGGACCTGCTTGGTTTATACAGAGCTGTATGAGCACTGAAATGTTTGTAATAGTTGGCTTTGAGCTGCTTCATACTTGTACAGACTTTTGATAATTCAGCTACATGTTGTATATATAAATTTAACAACCTGGAAACCTTGTGCAGAGGATCTCCTGGTTGGGGGCTGCTGTTCCAGTGGTTTGAACCTTTTGATTCATGAGCTTCCGAGTAAAAGTTACCAGCTAACATCAGCGTGTGTTTGTAAGCCACCATAAAAAGCCAAATGGCTGTGCTAATGATTGTAGAGGCCTTAGTGGGTCAGAATATCCTGTTCTGTTTTCAAAGTAATTCAAGCTTTTACCTGAAGTCAGAATACAGCTATTGTAACAGTAGTGTCATGTCCATCGCTCTCCATTTCTTCCTCAGTGGATGTTTGTGTAGCGATTAATGGGGGGGGTGGGGGTCTGCAGTTTGGTAGCGCTCCATCTCTATCAGTCTGTGACGGCTATGTGCATTCTTGGTGCTCTGCCAGCCTCGCAGAATATTTTGCTCTTTCCACATCTGCATCTGCTTTGCTTTCTCTTTGTCCTTTTTAATGTAACTACAGAGCTCACTGACTACAGCTGCCTTGCGTGCACGGTTAAAAGCCGTTTTTTGAGCATGTTGGCATTACAAAAAATAATTTCGATTATTTGAGGTTCTGTTGTTTGTCATTCTGGTAGAGCTTTAAAAGTCTAAACAATCCACCGTGAAATTAGATGAAAGATTTATTAGAGTAAGCTTTAATAAGAAAAGTGATCACCGTCCTTTGTCTTGTTCTACTTACTTTCACCGTCTGCGATACACTTTTATGCTTTCCTTTAAATGTTACCCTCCACCTCTACATCTCTGAGCTGCATATGGTTTTGATGTGGGGCTGTGAATCAATGACACACTTTGTATTGGCATGTGAATGGAGCCATTGTTAAAGTGCAGGCCTTGGAAGCCTGTCTGCTTGTAATAGCTTTTTAAAATGAAATCTTGAGATTGGAACGCTACTATATCATCAGTGTTGGGCCAAGTCTATTCAGGGGGACCTGCGTAGGTGGATGGTTATTTGCTTCAGGAAATTTTGTGAATGCTTTTTTAACCCTTCTCTGCTGCTAGAGGGATGCAATTAGATTTTTATTTTTTTCAAGGAAGATTTAAGAGTTCAAAACTTTTATCAATATCGTAGTTTTTCTACATTGCTATGTCAGGGAATTAAAAGAATTTACAAAAGAACATTTAAATCTTAATGCTTTCTGTATTTTTTTTTTTCCTCCCCTCAGGCTTCGTGCACTGTCCAGTGGGGGGAGTGTGACGTCTCCCCCTCCTTCCCCCGCCATGCCAAAGTACAAGCTGGCCGAGTACCGCTACGGCCGAGAGGAGATGTTAGCACTTTATATCAAAGACAACAAGGTTGGTGAAGACATTCTGCTTGGTCTCCATCTGAATGTTGTACTTGTTCTCTTGTGTCATGTTCTTCTGCATTTCTACCCAGTTGAATAATACTTAATTAACACCCATATTACTCTTTTTAAGTAAAATGAGCAGATGTAGTAAATTGATGTGTTGAATTAAATTATTGGGAAACTGAAAGTGTAGCAGAGAGATGGAGACACAGTTGAATTTTCCAGAGATGGTTTTTGAGGTGCTGTGCTTGTAACCTGGCAACGATTGAGCTGGAGAAGTTAAGGCACAGCATTGGCAGGTAAAACGGGCAAACCCGCTCAGTAACATGGATGGTAACTTGCAGCCAATATCAAAGCCAATTATCAGTTCCACTTAACATCTGGGGTGTAGAGACTGTTCTGTAGGTACATTTACAAGATCAAATACTTCAGTCTCTGCTCCTTTACACCTATCGCTCTGTCTGTGCATCCGTTCTGAAATCTGTAGAGGAATCATTGGACTCCTGAAAAAGTTCCTTTGGCCATGTCTTGGTGAAACACATCATACTGCATTCCAGATATTCCCACTGTGTCCTTGTCAGCGGTCCAAGCTTGTCCATTTTATACACCAGTGATCTCACATTTTCCTAGACGATTTAAACTTCTCTTTCTTGCTCATCGTTTTTCTGTTATACGATGTACTCCATCTCCTCTCCAACATGCATGAATTTGACGTTTTATTACAGCCGTTATTAAGTACTTGGAAAGCTCCATAAGTAACTTTTTTGTTGTCATGGTTTTTCATCATAATAGATGTTTAAAATATATATATTCCTTTACTCAGCACAGCATCCAAATCATTTTTATGTCTGCTGAAACACTTATTTTTGGAAAACACTTGAACAGAAAAGGTTTTGCTAGAAACATGGAAACATGTATTATAACCAGAGCTACAGATGCAGCACCCACCAACAGCAATAATTAATATTAAGAATTCTAAGAAATTGTTTTGTAAAAGTTTCTCTCATCAAATATGAACATCTATTTGTATTTCTTTTGCAGGTCCCTGAGGACATGCAGGACAAGGAGTTTGCTGCTATTCTGCAGGATGAACCCATGCAGCCACTGGCACTGGTGCCTCTCACTGAGGAGGAGCAGGTCAGCCACAACGCACACGTGCAAATACAGTGGTGTAAACGTCCAATCAGCCTCACTATAGAGTTTCTCACATAATACAGTCTCGGTTCCGATGAGAGCTGTTCTGCTGGTTGACGGATGTGCCTGCGAGCTCACGTTCCTCACATTCCTTTCTTTTTGCTCTCTCCGCTCACTCTGCAGAGGAATTTCTCCATGTCTGTGAACAGTGTGGCCGTGCTGAGGCTCATGGGAAAAGGGGTAGGTGGGGCCGCCCCAGCTGGAGTGGTCCGTGGACGAGGGGCAACGCGAGGTGGTCGAGGTAAATCCAACTAAAGGATGAAAGCTTCAACTTTTAGATGATACACCACCAATGTTGGCCAAACGCTAGTCAATAGTCATTGTAGTTTCAGCCAAGTCAAACAGTCAAGGCAGACGCTTCAGTGTTATTTCCCCTCATTTATCCACCATGTTGATGCAGTACACTTCCTTTGGGTCTGTTTAAATAGTCTTTTTATCCAACCACACCTGTCTAAAACCACTGAGCTTATGAACTCGCCTTGTCCACACACACAAGTGTAAACACTTAACGTCCGGTTTAAGACGGCCAAGGAAACAACCGATGAACGATGCCATGTGGTTTCCACACTTAATGTATGCTTGACTCTTTGGAAATGAGTCTTTTAAAATATAAACATTATTTGTCCCATTCCACAGCTCAGTGCAACTCAGTTCTCAGTGTTTTTGAGGTTTTTCACTTTCTAACTCAGTGTTTTGTAACAAATCTCTGACTTTGATGAAAAAGATTCTGAAGACATTTTAGCCTGTCACAAGTTCTGATTTTTAAAGTGCAAACACTTTCCTGTCTGTGCGGACAAACAGGCCGAGGCCGGGGTGATGGTGGATTCTACCAAAGAAGTATTGAAGACGCAGAGGTGGGGTTTGGTCGCAGTGTCCGCGAGATACACCGCAGCCAAAGCTGGGACGACCGGTAAGGAGAAGAAACCATAAACTCTGAACTTCAAGAAGTGTCTTTTTGTGTTGTAAGATTATGACTCAAAAAGTGCGCTTTTTTTTAAACACGAAAAGCCTGTTTACGATTGCTGAAATTTATCTGCTATTTATTTATTTAAAAGTCTCATGGGTTGGTTATTTTCAGGAACATTTATCTCCTAAGACCAAAGTGAAATATTTGATTATTATATGCCGTGGTTCAAGTGCTGGCAGGCCAGATTTCTCCATAAAGTGAATTTGTTCATATCTTTGTTTTTCTGGTATCTTTTAGCTGGTGTAATTTTCTACCCATTTCCTGCCTTTCCTCAGGGGTGAGCGTCGATTTGAGAAGCCGCTGCGGCGGGAAGTGGCCCGTCCTGGCTTTGAAGAAAGCGGAGGTCCCGGTGGTCCTGCGAGGAAAGAATACACGAGGGCTGACAGCGATAACTGGCGCACCCTTCGAGAGGAGCAGGAGGAAGACGATGGGGAGTTGGGCAGCAATTGGAGACACAGCGGGCCCCGCAGGGATGGTATGATACATGGGAATATTTATTGATTTATAATAATGCCTCTCACTCTGTGTCAAAAACAAGAGCTACAAAGAAAGAAAAGCAAAACATTTACTTGCGTTATTGATGTTGTGTGATTGTACTTGCAAACTGCAATGTGAGAAATATAAGAAATAACCAACAATTTCAAAGTCTTAACATTTATTTTGAGGCTAAGGTAAGCAAAAGTTGGGCCTTTTTTCTTTTAAACAAATATGAATGAATACATAATTATCTTTTAAAAGAAATTATGTGAATAATCTTAATGACTTAAATCATCAGCGGGCATTTATGGTGCTATTTATTATGCAGCAACCATTTACAGGACTTCTCTTAACAACATGCGTCCAAGCTCACCTTAAAGAGAGACTATGTAGGAATACAGCTTCTGATCACACGCTGTAAGTTCATGTATAAGTCTCCAACGTAAGATGTAACAACCTCTAGTGATACAAAGTGGTTTTACAAGACATGCCGGACCATCCTCAATAATTAGAACAGTACTGTCAGTCAGAATCAGAATCACAAAAGCTTTATTGCTAGCTGGAGTTAAGAACATTTTATAGAAGCAGCAATTTTTAATGGTGTTGGAAACAAAATGCAGAGTAAACAAAAAGTGCAAAAAAAAAAATCATAGAGACAAATTTGAACTATATACGCAATCAAATAAAACATTTATATAAATAAGCAATGAGTTCACTGTTCAGCAGACTGACTGCAGGAGGAAAAAACTCTTCTGGTGGCATGAGGTCCTGGTTCTGATGGACCAGCGCCTTTGATGATGTGATGGCGATGCCGAGTAAGAAGGACCCCACAGAGGTCACTGGAGTCAGCCAGTAGGCCCTTACGTTAGGGGTGGGTGAAAAAATTGATTCTTCAATGCATCGTGATTCAGCCTTGGACAATTCTCAATTGATTATTAAATGTTGAAGCATTGATAAATCTGAATCTGACGCAACGTAACACAGGTGGGGGGAAAATAGAAAAGGTGGAACTTAATTGTGCAGTGCGCCGCTCGTCACCCGGACAGTTTATTAAGAGCACACAAACATGGCAGACCATGAGATTCGACCAGCTCTGACTGCATTAAAAGCTGTTTGGAAGCACTTTGGCTTCTATAAGGTTGACGGTGCAAAAGCCATGCTATATGTAAGCTGTGTGAAATCAAGATAAAATACGTTGGTAACACAGCAAACATGGGGAAGGAAAACAGCCAGCAGGGGTTGTTGCTACAATCAGTTCTAGAGAACTACTGAACAAGTATTTATGAAAATTCCACCCTCCTCGGAAAGGGCTAAATGAATCACAACGTCTGTTGCAATATTTCCTGCAGAGGATTTAAGGCTGTATTCAGCGGTGGACAACGAGAGGTTTTGAGCTCTGTTTCTGCTGCTTCATTAGAACCAATAAACTGCATCCCTTATTGTTGATCTTTCACTGACACGGATATCCTAACACTCTACAACCAATCAGAAGTCATTGCATCAGTCCTGACAGCACTGAGGATAGCAGTTACATGTGACGCTTGGACATCTATCACCATAATTTGTTTATTAAGTCTGAAAACTCTTGTCGAGCTGCTAAAAAATAATTAGATATTATAAATATAATATCTAATTATTTTGGTACAGTAATATATTTCTCTGAATAAGCTATTGCTAATACCTTTTTGCTCATATCATCTTTTTGTTAAAAGATAATGAAATTAAATTCATCTACTGCTTCGAGTTAATTAATAGTAATCTAATCGTAGCCCCCTGAGTCGTAATCATAATCGAATCTTACATACTGACATTCTAGAGTATTTAGGTAAAGGTGTGCCTCCAGTTTCACCCCAGTGGCTTTTTACATTCTGGCCCAAGCAAGGAAGATTAATCCCACAAAAAGGTGTGACCTGACATCACGTAATGCACAACGAGCAATGTATGCCAGGAAATCAAAACAATGGAGGAAAATCACAAATGGAAGTCATTCTGGTTGGTGGAGATGTTCTGCAAAGAGAAGCTAGTATGTAAGGGCCTGGTGACTCATTTGTCAACTCGGTAGATGTGTTTGCCCCCATGTGGCTTGAAGTGGCATTGCTACAAAGAACACCTTTAAAGTTTTAACTGAAGATGGTTAGTTACAGAGCATCATGCCCATCTTCACTCTTGCTGTAGCAGCCTGCTTAGGACCTGGATGTTGCTAACTGCAGTGTTGAAGCTGATGGGTTTGAATTTCTTTGACAGATGGTGGTCCTCGTTCAGCGGGCTGGCGGGACCACGGCGGTCCAGGTGAGAGTCGTCGGAGGAAGTTTGACTTTGACTTCCGGGACTCTGAGGGTCATGGTCCAGGCCGCCGGCGTGCAGGAAGTGAGGGATTAGAGGATGATAGGGACGGCCTGCCCGAGTGGTGTACTGATGAGGAGGATGGAGAGATGGGCACGTTCGACTCCTCTGGAGCTTTCATGCCTATGAAGGTTTGTAACTTATTTTAAAATCCACACTTCTTTTTCCTGGGCTGTGGAAATTGTTATGATGTTGTGTTGTAGCTTTAATGTCAGAACTGAAAAAGCTAAATGTGACTTCTGACTATGCATTCCTAATCTCTGTCACACTTCCAAAATTTACAAATTAACGTGTTGATTGATCTAAAATATATAATCATAAAGACCTTAACTGATAAAAATAACATTAAATATTCCCTCTTGCTTCTAGATGCACTGAAACAAGGCTCTGTATGTTCACTAATAACTTTAAATATGTGAATTTTTTTGTTTTATTTGTTGGTACTGCATTTCTGAAATAATAGCAATTCACATGTTTCATTCTCTTCTTATCCTGGTGTTCCTGTACTAGAAGGGTGGTAAGGAGGCGATCCTGGAGGAGCTGGAGTTTAAGGGCATAGAGGAGGAGGAGGAAGAGGAGGAGAGTCTCCCTGACACAGAGAAGAACAGTGCCGACGGAGATAAAGATAAGGGTGAGGAAAAGTCTGATGTTTCTGAATACATTTGTGCGTTTGCTTAGTCAGTCATGGTCCAAAGAGAAATTTACAACCATTCTGGTTCTTGCAGAGAGTAAAGACGTCATGTCTGCTGCAGGGGATGAAAAGACAAAGCCAGCATCACCCTCCTCTTCTCCTCCAGTCCACTGTGCCCCTCCATCCTTGGAGTGTCAGCCTGGCAGCGCTGCTCAAGTGGTGGACAGCACTCAGCTGAGCATCAGCCTGTCTGTCAAGGCCAACAGCACACCGAGCGAGGGTATATGTTGTACCAAACGATAACGTTTTACTGTGTTGAACGCAGACTTTTCGTTATGGCACAAATATCTATGTTTTCAGCCTCGGTATAATGCTCCCTTGAATAAAATGAGAACTTTTTTCATATTGCTTGTTCCTGTAAGTTTACAGTACAAGTCATATGTTTGGAAAAATTGGTTCCTCTTAACTCACTTTCATGAAACACTCCTTCGTCTTGTCTGACATCTGTTACTTGCATTCAGTCATAAGACTGTCTGAGAGAGGGCATTTAGCGAGGCTGATATTTTAGTTGGACTTAAAATACATTTAGTACCAGTCATTTAATATCTTGTTTACTGATCCCACTTTTAGTGTTGAATCAGAGAGCCAGTAGGTGGCTCTGCAGCTCAATATCGCTGTCCGATGAGCAGAAAAATAAATAAATAAATAAAATCCAAAAATAAATCCATTATTATACTCATGCCTTCTTCTTTCTCGTTTCTGTGTCAGACTTGGCTCCCAGTGGGGGCTCCAAGGCCCAGCTGAGCCCCACCTCCTCCCCTTCCTCCATTCTGCCTCCCCAGCCCCCTTCAACTGCTGCTCCTCTCCTCCCTCCCACTGGAGGAGACACCGAGGATGATGAAGGCATGAAACACCTGCAGCAGGTATGAACTTGTGGTGGCACGTTTTCTTGAAAGCTTGTGATGATAAAACACCCTCCTGCTGAGTCCTGCCAATTTCCTCATTCCACATTGACACATACTCAGTGATTACTCTCACTGAGCGTACCAACAGCAAAGAAAAAAAAAAAAATCTCTCAACACGTTCTGAAAAAAGCACAGCGTTTACTGGCACTCTTGATTTTGATCCTCTTACACTAGTGCTACTGTTAAAAAGACGCAGCAACGTCTTTTCTTTCCATGTATCGTATGTGCGATTGAGCTGGTAAGAAGACTTTTAGTCATTGGATGGTTCGGAAATCTCACTGCTAAAGAAAATAAAGCTTTAAATAGGATTGTATGTTCTGCTCGTAGAACAGCAGGCTCTGGTGGACATTTATAAATCCAGACTTCTTTCTCTGGCCTGAGATGTTATAAACAACCCAACTGTCCACCTTGCTGCTTAAATATTTGGCCTCCTTTCGTCGGGAAAACAACACCAGTTTTAATATTACAAATGGAAATAAACGTAAACTAATCTCATCTGATGTTCCTGACATCTAGTAGCTGACTTGGTGTTATAAGGGCCCTGATAGATGCTCCAGAAAGATGAAGAAAAGGCATTTTCTTTACTTTTGAGCAGGGCAGAAACTTGTTTACTTTGTTGTTTGTAGAATTGAGACTTTTTCCCCTTCATGTTTAGAGCTTACTGTTTTCTTTTTGCAGTTTGTGTTACATCCCTATGAGATCATTAACAGTTACATCAGCATTGATTCAGAAATGTTATCTCATTAGTACATTAACTCTCAACCCTCTGAAATTGTCTCACTGCTAAGAGAAGCTCAAGAGTTTGAGTAGTATCTCTGATGTTAAGTAAATAATATATCTGATCCTGTGCGTGTTTGTGCAGGAGGCAGAGAAGATGGTGGCATCATTGCAGGACACCTCTCTGGAGGAGGAGTGTTTCACCCAGGCTCTGCAGCAGCAGGAGAGCAGGAACACAGCAGCTGCTCTGCCATTAAGTCATGAGGCTGCCATGAAGTGGTTCTATAAGGACCCCCAGGGAGAGATCCAGGGTACAGCCTAAATCTGCAGTCATTTGATCAGACATTACGTATTATAATAATACTCTTCTGGACTTGATAGCTTTCACGAATGTAAATTTGTGTAATTTCTGTTCATCAACCAGGTCCTTTCACCACAGTTGAGATGTGCGAGTGGTTCCAGGCTGGCTACTTCACCATGACCCTGCTGGTGAAGCGGGGCTGCGACGAGGGCTTTCAACCCCTGGGGGACGTCATTAAGATGTGGGGCCGCGTGCCCTTCGCTCCGGGGCCCTCCCCACCGCCCCTGCTGGTGAGACAGCTCCCACCAACGCAGCGCCCGCAGCCCAACCGGGGGCCCGCCGGGACTGTGAGTCAGAGCTCAGCCAACTTAGAGGGTGGGGATGAAGGGAGGGTGCGGATGAGAGGGGTACATTAATAGATGGAATATAATAGACTTAATGCAAATCAGGTTTGAGTTATTAGGTAACTTGGGACATTTTTTGACTTGCATATGAACTTGATATTTTTGGAGCAAAATGGAACAGGCCCCAGAACATACTGACCATACATATTCAAATTCAGTCAGGGTCATTGGAGCTCTTATTGATGTGGCTCAGATGATGTCATTAAAAAGACTGAACAATTTCCTCTTGTGATAAGTGTACTGCATAACCACAAAAGTCCTACACTCTTAATATTTAACTTTTTTACAGCATGTATTTGCCATGGCATTGTTTTAATAATTTATGCAACATCACAGCATTTATTTCTGGCCAGAGTTTCAATAATTCATCGGCCAAGATCCTGCATGGATGATGGGAATCCTGGCATTAGAATATGATTGTGCCATCTGGGTAAACAAAATCTATATTCAGGTTGTAAAATAGCCTGATTTATTTATTTTATTTGGCACATAATGTTACTGAAACTACACCAGACCTACTGAAGCAGCCCCAGATCATAATACTGCCACCACAGGCTTCCACAGTAGGCACCAGGCATGATGTCATGAGTTCATCTGTTGCACTTCTTACCCTGTAGCACCCATCCTTCTGCAACAGGGTAAATCTGCACTGAACAGGCCACATAACAGTTTTCCATTTCTCCAGTCTAAACTTCATGCTCCCAAGCAAATTGAAGCTTTTTTTTCCAATTGGCCTCACTTACAAGTGGTTTTCTTAAGGCTTTGTATTGTTCTTGTGGAAATACTCTTACTTTTTCATTACAGTGAGTTTTACTGTTGATTTTTCTACTTTTAGTGAAACCAAAATGGTAACTCTTTTTTTTGGGTGAGTCAGTGTATAAATGTAAAAGGGGTATATAAAACTATGGCAAACAAAACCTGTGTAGGCTGAGCTGTCTGTCATAACTGACTGTCCTCTCCCATTTTCAGGGAAATCTGGACCAGGAGCGCCTGAAAAAGCAGCAGGAGCTGGCAGCAGCGGCTCTTTATCAACAGCTCCAACAGCAGCAGCTATTCCAACTAATTAACAGGTGGGCCTATAGGCTAGAGAAACATGTTGCACCTTATAATTACTGCATAAGATTTGTGCTTCTGTTCTATTCTGCAGTTTGACGCAAGAGTCAAATGGTGACTTTTGACTGGAATTAACTTGCTGCGTTCTGTCATATGTCCCAGGTGCAGTGAGCAGGGTATGATGCCTTCGATGAACAGGTCGATGTCAGTGCCAGATACAGGGTCCATGTGGGACATGCATACCTCAGCTTCACAGCCGTCAGGTACAGTGTGGACTGATGCTGCTTTTGCATCCACAAATGAAAAGATAATGGAGCCACCAGTACAGTTAAGTTTATCTCAAATATTTTCCATGTAGGCGGTGAAGCCAATCTTTGGGACATAATGAATTCTACTCAGGGTCCAACTCTCGAACAGCTTCAGAAGGTAAGTGAATTTGGAGTTGTGTGAGTAATTGGTTGGACCATCTAATTGCTTGGACTCGGGATTAAGTAATAAATTCATAACATCCTCTTTGTCAGCTCCAGCAGGAGAGGCGAGACGCTGAACTCAGGGCGAAGCGTGAGGAGGAGGAGCAGCGTAAGCGGAGGGAGGAGAAAAGGAGGCAGCAAGAAGAACAGAAAAGGAGGGAGGAGGAGGAACTCTTCAGACGCAAGCAGGTAAACTGACTGAAGGAGAAATTCATCATTTTGATTTATCTGTTCACTTCTGACACAAATTGAGTTTTGTATTAAGTTTTAAACACTGGCAATAAAAATCAGCAAAAACACAAATCTTTAGGGCTCAGCTTTTAGTGTTTGTTTGCACGTGCCCTGTGGACCTTTCATTTTTAGATGTATTTTGTATATTTATGTCTATATCAGCTTACAAAGCAGTTCTGCCTGTAAAGAGAAATAAAAAAAAAAAACGATCACAGCTTTTGCGTGACGCCTTATCTTTTGATCCAATAGTGTCGCCAGCAGCAGGAACTGATCATGAAACTGCTGCAGCAGACCCCCCAGCAGCAGGGACCTGGGACGGGCACGTCCAGTTGGAGTGGGGGTCCCTCCTCTGGGCTTTCAAAGGGAGGAAAGCCTCAAGCTTTGGCTCTGCTTGAAATGCAGCAGGAGGCAGAAAGGCTCTTGAAACAGCAGCAGCAGCAGAGAGCCCAGCAACAGAGAGACCGAGTGAGTTTCTGAGGACTCACGCTGTGATCATTTTGGAAATAACGCTTGTTGTCAGTCATGTAACAAGCCATCCTTCTTCTCTATGTCTGCAGCACTCTGGTATGTCAATGGGAAGCTCTTCCATGGGAGGGCAGTGGGTGGATGGTGTTGGCATGTGGGGCGGGCCTGGAGGCATGGATAGTAAGGGTGGAAGTGGAGGCAGCATGGGCATGTGGGACGAGGCTGTGAAGAACCAGGGCAGCCTGCGTGGGAACAGCAACAACAACATGGGCTTGAAGAATAGCCGCAGCAGCCCCTCACTCACGTATGTAATACGCAACTGTATCAGTAATATAGTAAACTGTTTGATCCATGTTGTTGCAAATGTTAATGTGAAACGCATTTCTCCATCTTTGTCCTCTACAGTGATCAGTACATGATGCGTCGGAAGAGAACGGAGGAAGAGGAGAAGCTGCTGAAGCTGCTGCAGGGCATGAAGCCTCAGGACGGCTTCACCACCTGGTGTGAACAGATGCTGCACGCTCTCAACACCTCTGCCAACAATTCTTCCTCCTCTCTAGATGGTAGGCTGCTCTACTTTTTAATGTGCTTATGACAACGTTGTGTGCAGTCTTAGTTACACAATGGCAATAAACAGTATATTTAAATGCATACAATGACATTATTCACTGGTTTGTATCAGAGTGTGGTGATGTTAGTTCATCTAATGACACAACTATTAATTGTGACAAGGGGGGAAAAGTATCAGTTCATTCAGAGTTTGCAGTCTTTTGGAGCATAAAGTGATTTTTCTTTTTGGTATGCCTTTTCCGTTTTTCCAGTGTTGGTTCAAATCCACTGCTTTACTTAGAACCAGCTCTTACTGTTCCAGCTGCCAAAGCAGCAGCTGCAGGCCAGGAAAACTGGTGTTACAGCTTATATGAAGGGGCAGGGAACAGGGTCATGATGACCAACCACTTTTAAGAATTCAGAGCCAAGCATTTACTCCACCTCAGCCAAGAGCGCGAAGCAAAAACATACTTAGAAAATTGTGAGGTTGAACCAGCTCTCAACTACATTTAAAGGCACTTTCACTTTGGCTTCAAACAAACATCAACCATGATTGGCGACATTTTAAATAAAGACAGACTGCTGATATTAAGACATTGGTTTGAATCAAACCCTGTCTTTTTGCATTGATGTTAAAAGTGCACTAGAAGTTGGAAGTTTAACTAGCTCTCAACTGGGACCATCACTGGTCCATGTTGGTCAAACAGGAGTCTCGCTCATTTCAAGGAACTTAAAGGATCTTCGAAGCATCAGTACCTGAGCTGCCCTCTAGACATGGACACAGGCATGCTCATGTGTTGAAGTCTCTCTTGACAAGTCATTGTTAATGCTTCAGTCACGCTTTCTAACTGTACAAATCGCATGTCTCGGTTTAGTGGCCACAATTGTGGCATACCTGAAGGAGGTGGAGTCTCCCTATGCAGTGCTGGATTTCATCCGGTCCTACCTTGGGGACACAGTGGAAGCCAAAGAGTTCGCCAAACAATTTCTGGAGCGACGTGCCAAACAGAAAGCCAACCAACAGAGACAGCAGCAACAGGTAGGCCTGAGCTCCGGGGATCTTTTCATTTGGGAATGACACGTCAGGAAACAAATGTGTAAATGTAGTCAGTTGAGTTAAACATTACGACTATGCTGCGTTCCATTTACACCGGAAGTCAGAGCTGACGTTACAATGGAATTATCGGCATTCCAGTTACAAAGTCAGAAAAAAGTTGCCAGCCGTCATTAAACAGGAAGAAAAAGTTGGAAAACAAGATGGCAATGTCTACGAAAGCTATCCTTGTGCTTGCTTTTGTCCAAATATAAGCCACAAACACTAGTCAGAAGTGTTAATAAATGGAAAATTACTGGAGCTGCTACTGTTTACACACAGGGCAGCCATCTTCAGTTGTTAACTCGCGAGTGGTGAGGATTCTCTCCCAGTCAGACTCAGAATTCCGACTTCAGGGGCGTTCCAGTTGTTCCCACTCGGAACTCGGAAATCCTGACTTCCTAGTACAAATGTAACGCAGCACTATTTACGAGTTAGGACTCTTAACAAATACATTCCCTTTTCATAAAACAAGAAAGGGCAAAAAAAAAAAGAAGAAAAAAATCTAGTGGGTAGTTTTCAGAAAAACTCCAGCAGAAAATAAAAATACACAAAGTAACAATCACTGTGCCGCTCTTTATGTGAAGGAAGGATGCTATCTTAATCCATTTCTCCTTACCATTTTGAATTTAAAAGAAGATAATATGCATTGTTTGGAGGATACATGTCTGTATAATAATGCTTATCGTCCAAAGAGAGGTTCCAATAATTCTTTTCAAAGGGTTTTCAGGATGCGTTTTGGTAACAAAAAAATAAGAATAAAATTTGTTGCAACTAGACCTTTTTTTTCTCGTCAAAGAAATCAGAACCCTTGATTTTCTGTCCTTAACCAAGATTTGATGCAACATATTTTTGTAATCTAATTAGGAAATTTGGATTCACAAACCATAACTCAGAGTTCTCAATATGCTCTACATTAGAGTAAAAGATCAGATGGGATGGATTACGCTGAGTGCTCGTTGCTGGGATTTTGGTCCAGAATAGGAGGGGAGGGTGCAGTGTTGCAAGTCATGTCTGTCAGTTGTTAGACGACTGAAAAGCTTTTCAGGATGTGGAAAAGCTAGAACAAATGTAAATGACCTGTAGAGATGGATACTTGTTGTTGTTTTTGTGTTTGTTTTTTTGTTTGCTTTTTTTTCTTTGCTTGTGATGGGGACAAAAAAAAAAGCTCTGGCTTGAGTTAGATGATGCTCAGACAAGCTGCAGTAAGGAAGATGTGTGTGTGTGTTGATGATGTCCTCAAACATGGATTGGGCTTGGAAGAGTTTTAGGCTCATCTAAGAGCTGCAGCTGTACGCTGCCAGTTTCAGGTGTACGTCAGGCTGGTCAGGAGCACTCGGACCGTCTGCTGGGACAGAAGCACCATCGCTCACAAAGCTGTGCCTGATTCAGAGCTTCGGAGATGATGATCTCTTCAAAAGAGCATTTTACTGTGGAAAAAAATAGGATTCTACTGGTTTTATAAATATGCATTATTTCCAAGTTATTGGATATTTCTTTCTCCACCAAGCTTTTTCTCTTTGACAAATTATGTTTAAACTTATACTGCACAAGTTAAGAAGGTGCTACAATGTCAAAACCACCTTCACCTTCATTGTCTCTACCAGGTGATCTGTAATTGGATGCATCTAGATGTTGTCACAGTGAGCTGCACCCAATGTTAAACTTTTTCATTTTTGCACAGAGCTGATTTTGCATGTGTAGTCCATGGACTTAAAAGGACTGAGCACCCACTGCATCCTATCTGAAAGGCCCTTAAGAAGTCCGAGTGAGGGGACCTGTTAGGATTGATATTTTGCTGTCGCTATTCTGCCTTGTTACGCCGCGTAATATGTTTAAAAACTCCACGACCTGGTGAACAATGGCTATAATTCCTCCTCTTTTCTTCAATTCCCAGTTATCAAAAGAAGTGGGTGGATTGAACATGAACTTCCCACTGCAGGTAAATTCAGATACTGCAAGCTTTTTTACATTATGTTCAAACTCTTAATACATTTTAATAATCACTGTCTGTTTGAATCATTATTGTGGCCCATAATGGTGCGACACCTGGCCTCCAGTTTACCTTACTAGAGCATGACGTATGTTGGGTTTTAATGGAGATTTAATGTGACCAGAAATCTGCATATACAACATTTGTTGGAACACAATAACTCAAGATGCTCAGAGTTCCATCTAGATTACAGTTTATAATACAAAGAAAATAAAGTGGAGGGAGCCAGGTACAACTCATTTATGTCACCATCTTTATTTATTTTGAATTTCTTAAGTTTTCCTTTTTCGTCCGTTTCCATAGGACTCAATGCGAGGTGTGAATCCGAGCACTCTGCAGTCCATGTTTCAGGCCAACCACATGGGCAAGGCTGGTCTCTATGACAACCAGGGGGGAAAGATGAAGAAGAAACAGCCCATGATGCTGCACTCTGATCCCAGCATCTTAGGTATCTGATCTCATCAACGTCTAACACTCATGTGGAAGCTTTTGACTTGAAATTTGAAACAACCAACTTTAAACCGAACATACCTGTGTTAATGCTGCAATTATGATCGTGCAACACAAAACCAGGCAACAGGGATGTACACCTCTGCTTCACACTGATTCTGTATTATCGTAAAAGAAAGTGGTGTTTTATGCCTGGAATTAATTCATTTTCAACATGGTCTTGTGTAGAGTTTACTCATGTCCGTGACCGTGCTTGGAGCTGTTAATTATATAAAAATACTTTCTTTCCAACATGGGACTATGTTACTAATATAGCCTTGATCAAGGGTGTCAAACTCAAGATTATACAACAGAAAGGTGCTAAGTTAAAAAAAAAAAAAAAAGATTTTGTAAAATTAATTTAAAATTATACAGAATTTGCCTTGCAATTTTATGTCAAAATGTTGCAAAAAGTTTATGTTTTCAGCAAACAATTATTGATAATAAGTTAAAAGTCATAATTTTGCAGCAATCGTGAATGTTTGATAAAAAAAAAAGCCTTGGTTGTTGGGGAAAAGTCTTGATCTTTCAAAATTTGCAATTTCACCAGAAAGTCTTTTTATTTTCTTTTTTCTTTAATTTGTGATTTTTACAAGGAAAAATAGATAAATTTTGTCATTGAGGTTACAATTTTTGTAATTTTCCATTTTACTTCTATGAAGTCTTTTAAAACATTGTGAATATACAAGAAAGAATTGTGATTTTAGCACACAAACCTCAATTTCATAAGTCATACATTTTACAAAATTTGTGATTTACTAGCAGTAAATCTGACAAGGCTGGTTGAGAAAATAAAGAGCATCTGGTCCTTTAACGGTAACCATGGTGATGATGTGGCCCAGGATGAAATGGGGTTTAACACCCCCCCTGGTCTAGATGTTTCAACTTCTCCAGACCCACAAACTCACCCGCCTCGTCCTCGTATGATCTCACAAAACTCTCGTCTCTTCTCTTCGTTGTCCCCCTACCCCCTCCCCCTGCAGGGTACTCATTCCACAACACGGGCGATTGTCTGAGCCTGAATGAGATGGAGATGGTGGAGGATTACTGATGTGAAGCAGCGCAGCAGCAATAGCTACCTGAGGCCTTTCTGTCTTTTAATCAGACAAACCTGATGACGAATGTGCACTGCTGGGGGAACCGGGGGTGTGTGTGTGCGCGTGTGTGTTAGGGTTGGGAAGGGAGCGAGCGTGAAGGGAGGTGCAGGGCGTACCTTCCTCCCTTTCTTTCACTCTGGATAGAAAAAAGGGCTCCCTGCTGCACCAGTTGATCACTAGAGCAAGGGAGACGGGGGGGTGAGCCGGGGTGAGGTTGAGTTGGGTATCCTCTGGCACTCAAAAGATTAAGCACCTTATACTGAACTAATGCACTTTATTGAGATGGGATTTGAATAGTTTTTCTTTTTCATATGTGTGTGTGTGTTTGGAATCAGTGCGCATACGGTATGTGTGCATCCACATTACCTGTGCGTATCAGAACTGGAAGGGGGAGGCGGAGGAGCGGCGGGCGCGGCGAATGGTCAGGCTGTTAGGTTTTCAAAGTCAGGGGGACCTTTAGTTGAAACCTTATCAGAGAGCAAATCCTTTCTCAAAAGACAAACACTGTTGATATTTCTCTTGTTGAGCTTTTTTTTTCTTTTTTTTCTTTTTTTTTCTTTTTTTTTTTACATTTATATAAAAAGCAAAGCTATTGAAAAAATGGATTATAAAAAAACTTGAAGATTTGCACTTGCCTAAAAAAGAAACAACAAAAATAACAAAAAAAAAGTTTAACAAATGGGGTTAGTTATAGAAGTGAATATTTTTGTGAATGTGTACGGATAAGTGCGAGCGCGGCTGATGTGTGATGTTTTGTGTCAGTTAAATACAGTCTGCACAATGTGTTTTTTGTTTTTGTTTTTGTTTCTTTTGTTGCTTACCAAGATGTATGAAACATAAGAGGCCATTTATGTCTTTTTCTTCTGTTTAGTTCAGATGGTAATTTTGTATTCATGTTTTCAGAGCGTGTGTGAGAGTGCGTGTGTGTTGTCCCTATCCAAACAGGGATTTTTTTATTTTTTTATTTTTTATTTTTTTGGAAAGTGTGACTGAATGAGAGAGAGAGAGAGAGAGAGAGAAGGGGGCAATTGCACAAACATCCTTTCTCTCACCATTTTTCATCCGCTGATAGAAAAGAAAAAAGATAGAAACGCATTCATTTGTAAATGTTAGCTTTGTTCTCATCATTTCGGTGGCCACCACTGGTGTGTTTCCTTTAACTTCTCTGCTGTCTGCAGACCTGTGAGGATTGGCAGGCGTGGCGAATCACGAAGGGACATCAGTGTGTGTGCGCACGTCTGAATGAGTTTTCTGTATCTGTGCGAGTGTGTTTTCAGAGGATGTGTTCATTTACTGTTCATAGAAATGAGTTAAGACTACAGGTACTCATTTTTGAATACATGTGCTTTTTTTTTTTTTTTTTCTTTCGTATGTGTATGAATGCACATTTGTGCCTAAGAACTTTGATAGGGTGCATGGCCATTGAGACATTAACTCTTTTTCGAGAGCGAGTGCGATGTGTGTCAGTGCTCAGCACATTGTATGTAAAGTATGTAAGTTTATATCGTAAATATTTCTGGTTGAGTTTAGGGGGGTGATCCATCGGAAGGTTAGTCCAGTCTGTTTTCCTGGGGTGTGATCACGTTGCCTTTTTTGTCAGCTCTCGAACTTGTGAATGAAAGGTGTCGAGTTACTGACTCTGGAGAAAAAAACGAGAAAAAAGAAAAAAAAAAAACGGAAAAAAAATACAGCATCTTAATGTGCAAGCGCACAGACTGGTGCATGAAATGTAAGCATATTGTGTTACTTATTCGTTGTTGCAATTTGATAATGACGAGTTTTCTTTTTTTAAATGAAATATATATGGAATATATACATTATATACAAAGTTTAAAAAGTATTTGGACTAAGATGATGAGCACTTGGGGCTGCTATTTTTGTTTTTAATTTTTTTTCTTAATTTTTTTTTTTTTTTCATTTTTGTTTCATTATTGCCATGTGAAGTGTGTATTATTTCTTTCGTAAGAAAATATTGAATGTATTCCAAAAAATGACAAGAAATCCGTGCTGATACCAGATTTTTTTTTTTTTCCTCAGAAGATTTCAAAAATGGAAACGAAATACATGAAAAAAACAAACAAACAAAAAAAAAAAGCTTCAGAGGTTTTCATATACACAGTGGAGAAGGAAAAAAAAAAACTCGTGATGGATACAGTTGAACACACTGCCTCTACAATCCTGGTCGTAGTGACTAAGAATTTAAAAGAAAGGACTTTTTTCTATTCCATACTGGAGCTTTGGTTGTTTACAAGCCACATGGATGACTGTGGGTGCAGTTTCATTTTTATTTTTTATTTGTTCCCACATAAGATGGGTGGGGTTTGCAAGTGCGCTTCTGCCATATGGACATTGAGTGGTGGTGGTTTTTCTTTTTCTTTTTTTTTTTCCTTTTTTTTTTTTGAGGACGAGTGGCAGGCATCACAAACAGCATGGACAAGATCCTCTCACTGGGCCTTTTTGTTTGCGGTCGTCTGATCCTGTAGACTTGATGATCGACTGTAGAGCAGAGGAGTGAAAAGAAAAAAAAAAAGAAAAAATCAAGGATGGGCTTCGTTTTGTGGAGAACGGAGTGCAGGGCTTACACAACCCTAGAGGGAACTGAGAGGGGCAATAGGAGTACACCTGGCTCGTGCACTCGTCTTCACCTCGACCCTCACAAGCACTCGCACCCTGCCCTCACCAACTCACCTATGCACTTTTGTTCATTCAAGCTGTGAGGTACAATTTTTGGGGATGGGGAGCACATTACAACAGGAGGATTGCTACGACTTTTGACAAAAGTCGCCGAACAGATATTCCCAAAACTGAAATAAGAGACTCGAGAAGCTCGTCTTCTCCCACCTCCTGTATATAACCATATTTTTGTATGACCTTTCAGAATAGAAAGTTAATTGCAAAACCGATGAAGGAAAAAGAAAAAAAAAAAATCTCATGAGACGATTATATGGAGTGAATGTTCTTCATGAAAACCAATCTTTTTCGATATAGTTTTAGACGGACTCGCTGTGAGGTTCCTTTAGTTTTGTCAGAAACCTGGAAATAATCGGGGATGGAAGGGAAACCTATGTGGACTGAGATGATGTGTGTGACAGGGAGGCTCCAAGACTGAATGGTTACTGATCAGAATGGACGCATCAGTGGCCACAAAAGAGCCCACCAAGAAGTGAACAGGCAGACGCCGGTGTGACGAGCTGTTGGCAAGGATGTTTTCATTCTGTCTCGCAACCTGACGACTGCCTTGAGAGCTGTAGAGGAACTGCAAGAGGAGATGTGCATGGTGAGATATTCTGGCTCTTTCTTCCTGGCACCGAATGTGAAATATGACTTTTTGTTAATCTTGTCTCCAGCAGGATGGCTTGGACAGTGTGCTGATGTCTTGTCCTCTTTCTTTGTGTCCTAGGAGTCTGGCTGTGCTTTATTTGCTGCCCTCTGCAAGGAGGATTTAATCTACAGCCAGCCCATGTGTCAGTTTAACTAAACCTGTCCCTTTTTGAACTTGAACCCTAAGACATTTGCCTGGGCAGGCCGTCGGCATTATCAGTCGGACAGTTACCAGATCAAGTTACTGGTTTATCAACCATTGATCCCATCTGTGTTGGAAATGTTCGGTTCGGGATTTGAACAAAAAAACGAAAAAAAAGAAAAAACAGAACTCCAACGTGAAACAGGACAAATTCGGCACGTGTTGCCCAGATTGTTACAGCCCACCTCAGCCTGAAACGCTTTGGGTGGTTGTGCAGAGGTCTTCTAACCGCTGGGGACAGAGGCCTGCCCTTCTGCCCAGACGTCTGCGACCTGGAAAACCGATGGCGGACGTGACTGAACTGCATCTCAGTCATCGGAAAATCCCTGCAGCTGTAGAACTGGATGAACTTAAAAGTATTGTACAAAGATACAAAAAAGAAAAAATACTGAAAACATGACAAAAACACAAACATGTCGCAGAAATTCTAGAGTCCAAAGGAGCGGCAGACACACTACATGCGCATTTACAGCAGAAGTTACATTGGCTCTCCTCTGGATCCATGTCTGCACACACAACAGGGAAACATAAATGTCACATCACACGGACACACAAGCATCAAAGCTCATCACTATAAATGCTGAGCTCTGTAAATAATGTTAAAGTTTGTGTTTTGATTTTTCTGTTTTGTTGTTTTTTTTTGCTTTATTACTCTGTTCAACATGCCTTAAATTGTATAGTTAAGTCTTGAATGACTATCTGAAAATGTTCTCTAAAGAAATTTACGTTGGGAACCACCATGTTAGCTGTCCTACAGTTGAAGAAAGTCTTCAACGAGACGACACAACAGTCGTGTACAAACCTGCTTACATGTACATGCCATCACCTTTGAAGTTACTAGTTAACTACAGAGTAGAGCAGCAAGTGTTTTTTTTTGTTTGTTTTGTTTTGTTTGATTTTTTTTTTTGGTGGTTGGCTTTTGTTGCCCTTTTTTGTTTTCCTAAAAAAATACAGAGTGGAGTTTGCTTATATAGGTTGTTGATGAAGGTGCAGGCTCAAAGAGCTGAAGTCTGTACTGCTTTTGGAGATGAGCTGACTGGATCACATTGGGGGAAAAAAAAGTCTAAATCATTTTGTGTTATAACCCTAATTTTTTGGGGAAAATAATTGTATTCAATTTAAAATAAGTTACCGCGTTGCATTTTTATTTTTTTTTTTTCTTCTTGAAGCACTCCAGGAGATTGTTTTAGAAGACAAGTCAGGCTTGTGTAGTCAGTGATTTGCAAGTTTTGGGGGGTTTTGAGATCAGACCCTTCGGTGGCTCTCGACTCGGCCAAGAGATCAGCCTGATTGTGCTGCTGACTATTTTTGATGGCACCAGCAGAAGCAAGGAATTAACCAGTCAGCTGCCAGTCTGAAAGGAAGTCTTGGACAGTGTCTTATGCTGTGTATTTACATCTAATTGTCATGTGAAAGATTCATGTTTTTAAATCAACCAGTAGTTTTTTGGCTTTTGTTTTTGTATCTTGGTACTACAGAAATACGCAGTTTTTAATCCAAATGATATGGTTAAATTCACAGCATCAGACATATGATTAGCTTGTACATTTTGATTTGCTGAGTCTTTCGTGCGTACTTACTAGCTAAAACTGTTAAATTTGTGCGTTGGATTAGAACCTACAATGATGCTGCAATGTCCCTTTTTGGTGAACTTAAATAAAAAAAATCCATTTTTAAAAGCTAAGATTGTGTGGTATGATTATATATATATATGCTCATCTATTTTACTTCACTGCAAAGGCTTTTATCATTTGATAAATTGCAGTATTGTGTTGTCAAAAAGGTTTTTGAAAGGATTTACTATTTTTTTTTTCTTTTTTTTTGAGGCAACTGTGGTAGCCAATTCTCAAGACTTTCCAATAATTGTTTTCCAGTCAGCAAAGCTCCTCTGCTTAAAGTCTTTTAATGTTGCTTAAATAACAGCATACATTTGATGAAACTGTTGCAGAAAAGAACAAAGACATGTGTAAATAGTTTGACTCATGTTTGTTTGAAGAACAAAATAAATACTAAATAAAAAGCATTTAGTTGTGATGACTTTTTTTTTTTTTTTAATAAGCCTTTGATTCACCCAAGCACAGTTTTACTGTTTTTATGGCTTTTAGTTTCAAGCATATTATTAATGACACATGTAAGGTTGTACAATTTGAGTTTTCTCAATATTTCTAATGCACTTTTGATTTTTAGCGTTTTGTAAAACCGAACTGAAAAGCTTAGGTGTTGAACTGTTGCACATTTTTGTGCTCATAGGAATCCATTCAGATCTTTCTCTTTTTAAAAAAATGGACATCGGTGAGCACATTTTTGTGCAAATGGTCAATAAAAGTGTTTGACATTGAACAAAAATGAATAATGCTTATAAATAAATGCTGCAATAATCAAACCATAAATCAATTTTTTGCATGAAGTACAATAAAATGCATCATGGCAAAAACATTTTAAGGTTTAAAACAATCTATATTTGATATGTATGATTAGGACTGATGTTCTTGTTTTTAATAAATGAAATAAAGTTTTGTTACGCATTGTCTTTTAGATTATTTTGTTACAAACTTTGTGTCTGTATTTTTGTTTAAGGTACATCTAAGGGTTAATAAGTATTCGCATTATAATAACGAGGGGCAAGTGTTAATTGAACCTTCACTGTGAGCACATGCCCACATTTTCTACTGAACTCTCGCGATAGTTCGTAACACATGGCTGCCCAGTGTCTACAACTTCTCGTTATGAGTTGGTGAACACAAACAAAAATTCGCCCCCAGCAGAGGACACCGAGTAGTTTTACGGGTTCGCAGTTTCACAGGTGTTTGTGTGTAGCTTTGAAACCGTGGAGAGGGAAAGCGCGAGACCGCGAGTAGAACTAACGGCCGAGCAAGCCACGACGAAGGTACGTAGCTCGTAGCATTTAGCCTATGCTAACAGTCTGCTCGTGAGGCGGTGCTTTTATCTTTTATTTGTTATCTTATATCAGGAATCGAACATATTAAATAGACGCAGCAGTAGTAATGACAAATAAGACAACATGAGTGAAGGCAACGGGGCTCGTTTGAAGTGATTTGCACGTCACGACTATCCACAGGTGTTTGCACGAGTCCTCTTCAAATAATTCCCTGTTTGTTTATTTGTATCTGTCAGATACACCTCGCTCGTACCGGGTTGGATCCCCATGTTGCATCCAGACCTGCCTTGCTTTTTGTTGCAGCATAGAATCAATAAGTTGATAGAAACAATCCTCGGAGATTTTGGTTCATGTTGACATGATATCAAGATGACATCACGCATCCATGATGCACATCCCAGAAGTGCTCTGCTGGATTAAGGTCTGGTGACTGTGGACACAACCGGACTGCAGTGAACTAACTTATTGTCATATCCAAAAAAAACCAAAACAACAATTTGAGGTAATTGGACTGCCGATTCGTGAGAAGACTAAAGGGAGTAATAAGGTTGTTTTATATCAGATTCAGATCACACAGCACCTAGACTACACTAAATTATCTCTTAGACAGTAAAGAATATATTAAATACATGGAAAATAAGTACATTCTTTCCTCCTTTTTTGACAGGCCACCTGAGACCACGTCCCAATGAAAAAGCACAATGCAGTTATCTGTTAGTCAGCAAAGAATATTTCAAACAGTTTATGATTTGTGACAACTTTACAGTAGTCTAGGTATTGTGGTTTTTGATTGTGATCTGGTCTACGGTAGTCTGTCAGAAGGAGGAAAATTTTTCACAAATCAGTAACTGTGTTTAATATATTCTATACTATCTAAGAGATCATTTAATCTAGGTTTGAGGAGTCTATGTATACTGGTTTTAGATCTAGACCTGAAGTGTGGTGGAATGGGCCTTTATTCTTATCAGAAATCTGAAGCTAACGTCAACATCGTGTTTGTGACATAAGTGTATAATCCTGAAAGTAACAAAGGGTTGGACGTGGTAAGCAGCAATACTCTGGTATGCTTGGCTGGATTAAAAAAATGCTCATTTACTACTAAGGTGTCCAAAGTGAGCCAGCTAAACATCCCTTACACCATTATAGCACTTCTAGGATGGATCAATGCTTTCATATTGTTTGCTTCAGATTCAGACCCTACCAACTGAATGTGACAGCTGAAATCAAAACAGTTCAGACCAGGCAATGTTTTTTCCATTCTTCTTTCGCTCAGTGTTTTTGTGTAAACTGTATCCTCGGTTTCCTATTCTTTGCTGGCAGGAGTGGCACCCTGTGTTGTCTGCTGCTGCTGTTGCCAACCTCTCAAAGTCAAAGACAGGCAAAGTCTGCTTTATTGTCAGCTCTACCACATGGAGAACACATACAGAGAATGGAAATTACATTCTCTCAGAGCCTTGGCGCATTAGTGACCGCTGAGTACTGAATAGTGCAGTGTTAAATAAAAATGCAAACAGTAAACTAAGATAAAGAGTCAGGAGAGAGTTGAGGTATCTGACAGCTTGATGGATGAAGGTCTCCCTCAGTTTGCTCGTCCTGGCCTGTTGGCTCCGCTGTCGTCTCCTTGATGGCAGCAGGCTGAAGAAGCTGTAAGATGGGTGCTGAGGGCTTCGGTTCTTCTCAGTCTCTGGAGGAAGTATAGACACTGCTATGCCTTCTTGGCCAGTGATGTGCTAACAGTGCAGGAAAGGGAATATTGTCTGTGCACCACAAAGCCAGCTGACCTCGTCCTGTAGTTCGTCTCATCTCTTTTGCTGATGAGATCCACTGCAGTTGTGCAAACCTGATGAAGAGGTTGGAGCTGTGCTTCACGGTTCGATGCTGTGCGTTAAAAGGTGATATTCTGCAGTCTACATGCCTAAATACATCGAGTTGCTGCCTGGTGATCGGCTGATCAACTGCTGGTTGTAACAGTCAATTGAACAAGTTTACTAAAACAATGTGGCCAATGAGTATTCATCTTCAGTTTTGTGCAACAATGCTGCTATGTTGTTTTGGCAAATGTTTGTGTGGTTTTCCGTGTTGCCCCATCTTAGTCCACTTCACCTGTGTTTCAGGTGTGTGGCTGCTGTGATGTCCTCCAACCCCAACAGACTCAACCATCCACACCGCAGGAAGAAGCACTATCCTAGTAGCACTTACCTCACCCACGTCTGACAGCCACCCACTGGACACAAGACACCCGAAGCCTTCGAAGAGAGCGGACAGAGAAGATTGTCAAACGAAGCCATGTCTGATTCAGCTGAAGGGGGAGACAGTGGAGGTGTGGCAGGCGCAGGGCAGGACTCTGAAGGAGATAGCGAGCCCCCTCAACAGGTCCCACCTTTGTTACCTGAATCTGACAGTGCAGAAGTAGAGGACACCTCAGAAGAAGGAGCTCCGCCGTCTGCCAAGCGGTCTAGGATGAGTGACGAGGAGAAAGGGCTGGGAGGAGTTGTGGAGTCCGTAAAAGTGTATGAAGAAATACAAGCACAGGTTGACTTCCTGCAGGAAACCCCCATCCCATCTGCACAAAGTACAGTATTGCTTCCTTAAAACTGCGTGTGAATTCAATGACTTTAAATATATCTAAAGTCTAGCAGAGATTTTGGCTAATCTGCACTGAATTTACTTTCTCCAACAGGAGAAATATTACAGTGTGGGGAGGAAGATCAAAAGGAGGAGAAGGCAACCGTCATAGCTGAAGTTGTGGAAGAATGTCATCAGAATGGAGATCAAGGTCATGGTGGCCCAGAGGAAGAAAAGGAAAGACCAGAAGATGAATGCAACAGTAACAGATCTGCAGACAGCCCCAGTGGCGGGCAACAGTAAGTAAAGGAAGACGGTTTGTTTTTGGCCTCTTAACTATCCATCCATCCATTATCTATACCCGCTATGTCCTGTGCAGGGTCACGGGGGTCTGCTGGAGCCTATCCCAGCTCACTTTGGGCGAAAGGCAGGGGTACACCCTGGACAGGTTGCCAGTCCATCGCAGGGCGCCTCTTAACTAGTTGGTACAAAATAAAGACAAGAAATGGAGTTTCAAACCCTAACTTCAACACATACTATGGAGTTAATAGAGCTCAATTAAAGAACTGAATTAAGAGTCACGCAAACTTAGAGTTGTTGTTTATGTGCATTCATGTGGAGAGTGTTTCGTCTCTGAATTAAAAAAAAAAAGAAAAAAGTATAGCCAGGGAAGCAACAGTGAATATTCATGTTTTGGATATTAGTTTGGCTTACATCAGATATCCTTCCTGACACAACCCTCCCATTTATTCAGAGTTTGGACTGGCACCATGAGAGCACTGGTTTGTGGCCTCCTGAGGCGGCTGTGCTGGCACATGTGGATTACAACCAACTCTGCCCACTACAGCAGTCCTGAGCCAATTTTTTTTTTTTCTTCCTCCACACAGCTGTGGTGTCACCATCAGGCCACACTTGAGATCTTAATTTTGTTTATCTTCACTGAAACATTTGGGAGCAAATTTGCATGCAGTTCCAAATCAGACACGGTGTCTGTTTGAGTGGCTGAGCAGACTTACAAACAACACAACCAGCTCATTTCAATAATGACCAGAGCAGCTGTGTGTCACTGATACGTTGACAACATCTCTCTGTCACCTAATACACTTTTTAAAAAAAACCCAAAAAACTGCAAATTTAAGTACTCTTTCAAGTTTATTCAGGAAGGTTTCTTGTGCAGTTGAAGTTTGAGTTTTATCATCATGTAAACACATTTTTCAAATCATATCTCCCAGTTTCTTCAATTTATTTATTTATTTGTTTGTTTGTTTGTCAAGGGCCAGTGCACATCAGCATTTCAGTTATATAAATGTGCCAGTTTGCCAAAAACCAAAAAACAAATCCAATTTTCATCTGTAGTCCCTTGGCAGATCCGCATGACAACACAATTTAAAATATATTTCGGGCTTGCACTTGTTTTAAGGTGGGGGGAAAAAACAGCATGGTAATAAGTGAACATTTGACAGCACCAGCGATGATGGCGGGGGTGGGGGGGTTCAACAACCCGCTCTACAGTGTTTGATTTTGCGTGAAAATTTGCTGTTAATGATCCGTTTGAGCTTCGTGCCACTCCACACTCTGCTGTTTTAATCTGCGTCACTTACATCTGTATTTTATCGTGTTCACGTGATGCATTTTTACGTTCTCGGCACCGGAGAAATCGTAAATTTTCGGTTGAACGGACGACCCTTCTCTGTGCATGTTTCAGTTACTCTCTTCAAATTTTCCACTAAAGACTTTTTTTTTTCCTTCGTCTCTACGCCTTCTTCTAGCCTTGGCTTGGATTTTACCCACAACCCCCAGATGCTGACTGGCTCCTGGACCGAGTACGCCAACTTTCCGGAGAATTACCTTAAAGGCTGCAAATGGTAACACTTTTAAATATGAGCCAAAACACACAAGTTGCCATGTTTTCAAGTTTAGTATGAAATATTAATGCTTTCGTTACTGATCAACTGATGAGTATTTGAACTTTTGTTCATTTCCTGCACACTGAACCAGAGTTAAAGGATAACATGTTTGACATTTTCAGTCGTGATTGTGTCTGAACAATTTTAGACTTCTCAGTTTGAGCGTAAGCTTCTTTCTCAGAAGAGTGCAGCTGGTTGTGTGTGCTTAAATGTGAGTGAGCTATCCAGTGTTATGTGATTTATCCCCCTGCTCCGTTCTCTGTTCTCTCACTTATAATTCAACCCGACACACACCCGAGTTCATTCTGCGCTCAGTTAAAGGCCAGCCCAGCGTCAGGTCTTTCTCATCCTCGCTCTCCTCTTAACGCAGGGCCCCTGACGGTTCCTGCATCCTGACCAACAGTGCAGACAATGTCCTTCGTGTTTACAATCTCCCTCCGGAGATTTACAGCTACAACTGGGACTTGCTTCCTGAGATGGTGAGCTCGTCATCGGGGATTCGCCCGGGCTTAATAAGTGTTTTTTGAGACCGTTCCCATTAAGGTATTGTGTTTTTATTAAAGTTGATTATGAAGAGAATAACAGCCTCCATGCAGTTATGAAAAATGCAGTCGCATATCTGCGACCGCACGAGCCTCTGCGTGCGATTTTCACGTGTCGCGAGATCAGTGAGATGACATTTGTTATCATCAACTGAAAAGAAAGAAGGCAACAGTTTCAGAAAGTGTTTTACCTGAGATGTATCATGTATCAGAAAATGAGCTTTTTGCTGGTTTGCTTATTATTTTGTAGCCTGGTAGAGTTGGATTACTGAACAAGCATAATTGAAATGTAATCCCTTTTTCTGCGGTTGCAGAGACCTCACTGTTCTTTTGATAAGGGGGGAACATTCAGGTTTGCTCTTTTTCTCTTAACGGTGCCACGGGCATTTGAATTTTGCTGCGAGGAAAGTCTGTAATATAATAAACTAGCCGCGTACTGCTGCGAGGGTTATCAAACTCTTTAGGATTTCATACATCTGCAATGATGATTAAAAACAATAAAAATAAAGTAACACAGGAGATTTTAAACAAGAGAACTCACTCAGCAGATTATCTTTTATTTATGGAGGAAAATGATCCATATAAAGAGAAGTTGATTCAGTTCAATTCAAAATACTTTATTAATCCCCTGAAGGGAAATGAATTGGTAGTAGTTGTTGTTACTTAAGTCTCTTCGTTGTCGGTGGTTAAAGCCGTCGGCAGGAAGGATCTGATTAGTTTCCTTCACATGAACTGATCACTTCAGGCCACATCACTTCCTTTTGGTCTGTTAACGTCAATGAAACCATTTCAGTGTAATTCTTCTTTAACTAGCATGGTTATAGGTATGTGTTTTGTTTTGTTTTTTTGTTCCCACCATCATTTCTCCTGAGGGTCAATCTAATAGACAATCTTTGGACATGAAGTTGACATCAGTTGTTTGAATGAGACCACGTTTTGTTTGTTTGTTTAAGTTAATACAATTCCGTGACGTTTTAATGAAATGTCTGTCACTCATTTTGGTCATTTGCTGCAGTGGCGCTACTCTGTCTTACACCTCTGTCCATATAGAGTTGTTTCTCGTGGAGTGGCTCACCAAACCCCCTCTTTGTCTCTTTTTGCGGCTTTTCTAAGTCGCCTTTCCTGCAAATGCACCACAATATGAAACTGGACGCAGGTAAAGACAGCCCAGCGACGTAGGTCTACTTAGATCTGAACATTTTTGATTTTGTATGCGTTCAAACACAGAAGAAGCTTTTCTCTCTTCATATCTCATCAGTTTTAAGGCCACAGCAGCATTTGTGTATCAGTTACAGCCCTGATGGATTCAGTCGGTGCATTTAATTGCTGATATTTCATGTTTGCTGTCCTTCTGCTTTTTGTTTTTCCTGGAAACAGAGTCCAGTGTTGAGGATGGCTGAGGGGGACACCATCTATGACTACTGCTGGTACCCAAACATGAACTCCTTGGAGCCAGACACGTGCTTGTGAGTTCAACCAAAAGAACCAGATCTTAAATGGGTTAAGTTTTTTGTTTTTTTGTTGATATTTTGTTTGTTTGAAGCATATAAATGATCATTTCAGCACTGGGTCTTTCACATTTCCACTGAGGTGAAAAGGTAATGGATAGTTTAGGTAAATTAGGTCTTTTGCAGTATGAAACATCTGCTCTGAGTAGCCCCGACAGAGTCAAACCAGGAAATGTGTTTTGACTGCATTAACTATTCACTCAAAATCTGCAAGGCATTTCTGAGAGGTTGTTGGAGTTTCCACGTGAAGCCCAGAACATTACCACCGTGAAACCAGCAGAGATTTTTATAGCTTTTGTTTGCCTTGGTCAGCGCTCCTTCTGTTCTCTCGTTCTCCCGCTTTCTCCACCTTTAAAAGCTGCCGATGCACATAATGGCTCCCCAGCTGATTGTAAGATGATGAATGGCTGAGTTTGTCTGTTGTTTACAGCCTCCTACAAAACTGTTCCTGCTGTATAACGTGAAGCTAATAGATTTTACACATTGTGTTGGAGGTCTAACGTAAGACGGCTGAGAGGAAAAAAAAAGTCAGAAATGACGATGCTTAACTCGAGTGATTTGAATCCGACCTCCAGGTTTCAGGGAAGGCCGTCTTCTGGGGTAAAACGTTTCCCCTGAAACCCTGTTTATCTCTGCTTTCTCTTTCTTGTGGTGGGAATGACGGGAGCTGAGAAAATGACCTCCTAAAAGACTTAATTCCTGGAAAAGATTCCTGCGGTCAGGGCCGATCTTTTTAAGCTTCAGCTGGATGGATTATACTTTTAAAGTGTTTCTGGCAGATGGCGAAGGTTGCATGCACAAAAGAAGCCCCGTAATGCTCGAGTCTGCGAGTTATTTCAGACTTAGCTGCTTATGTCACAATGATGAGAGTGGAGGAAAGCTTTTCTGTGCGTTCTTCAGCCTGTCCAAACGTTAAAGGTATTACTGGAGGAATGCAAGTGATTATTTGATCTCCATGGCATTTCCACTCATTATGGGAGGTGGTCTTCATGTGGATGGAAGCTTTCTGATGCCTTTCATCGCATTTCTTTCCTCTTTGTCACAATTGTTGAGGCCCACCGTGTGTTTTTGAGCGTGACTTGGCCCGTTAACAGTCCAAACAACACCTGAAAGGCCTCATGACTCCCCTGACTCAAGGGCCCTGTTTTCATTTTTTTGTTTCCCTCCTCCTTTTTTCTTTTGCCTGAAATGTGAAGGCACGCATGTGGTAATTATAACATCACTGTACGCTGGTTTGCCGCTGTGAAAATGAAGCCAGCATCAGCAACACCCAGCCGTCATCGGAGAACGCCGATAGTCTGTGGTAAAGGAGTAAAAGCTGCGCTAACGAGCCGAGGTCAAGCTGCCAACTGTTTTCACAGTTTTCTTTTCCTCCCCCAGCTCCCATCATCTTCTAGTTCTGACTTCCAACCTTGAACAGTTCCTTCTGATCAGGCCCCAGCATCCACCGCGCTCCATGTTAATGCCAGACAGCCTTCAGTGAAAGAGGCGAAGGAGGGTGGGGAGTGAAGAGATGAAAGATGTGTAAACTCAAGAACCATCAACAAATGTCTCTCGTGGTCATTTGAACCACTTGAGAGGCATTTTGTGTATGTGTCAAAGCGGTGTAGAAGCTCTGGCTGTCACCAGGATGAGGATGGCAGTAGGAGCTGACAGCGCTTACTGTTGATTATCTTCAGATCACTGCCACTCATCAGAGAGGAGCGCCTGCAGAGCGCAGACAGGTGGCCACATGTTGTACGCTGTTAAGAGCTTAGGCAGCCAGATAAAAGATTGTGCTTATGAATATTAAAAACCTCTACAGCCAGCCCTCCTCTCACCCTCTTTTCACATTGTCGTTTGGTTTTTCAGTCCTCCCTCGGTGCTCCTTGAACTCCACTTCTGCCAAAAGCAGCATGCCGTCCATGCCCCTCCTGTAAAGAGGGAATAAGAGCCCCTGTTATGGCTTGGTTAAGTTGCACCGACTTCCAGGCATCAGTCCAAGCTAGCAGCAGTCTAGCGTTATAATTGGGCATTTCCCTGCTCTGGAATAAAGCCGTGGCTCAGAGGGGCCATAACCGAGCACTGCGGCAACGGTAGGGGCTAATTTCCTTTGTCTAATTGAGCCGCAGTGATGTTTCAGCATTTGTTCAGCACCCAGTAATTAGAGTTAAAAAGGCATGGTTCAGTTTTTGGCCCTGATTTGAATCAATAAGAATGCACTCTGGTCTGGTCTTGTCTCTGTAATGAGATAAAGCACGGTGCTGTGAGCTTGTGTTGATGGATTACGCCCAAAGAAATGTGGTTTAGTTCATGTTAGAGGCAAGAACACCAATCAAAGTTGTTTTGTTCTTTCTGCTCATAACTGATACACATTTCAGCATGAAATTTTCTTCCTTTTTTCATTCTCTGGCACTAATCGCATAGTTTTAATTTGTTTCTTATTGGCATATTTAACACGTTTTTATGAGACTGTGAAAAGAACTGGGTTTATATCTCTGAGACACCAATCGTGTGTTTACTGAAGGGTGGTCTTGAAGCCCACAGCAGTTGATACTGGTGGGAACACGTCCACCTGACCTCAGTTACCACAAGACAGTTATTTTAGTGTGAAATGCAAAAGTGATAAGGAAAGTTTAATTTTATGGAATCTTTCAGCAACTCTAAGTGCTTTACATCATAAGAGAGGTTATAAGAAAGACGTATAGTAAATGCAAAGAAAATAGAAAACTGATTTTTATATGTGTATGTGTGTGTGTGTGTGTATTCCTATGTGTGTGCAAGAGAGTATGAGTAAGGGAGACAGAGTGAGA
>JBAMYA010000010.1:1638711-1677593 GCA_037176975.1 Arrhamphus sclerolepis
CTAAGGCAAAGCTTACAGGAAAAACCCCTCTCTTCCTCAGTGTGAAACTGGGTTTTTGTTCTCCACAGCCTCCCCCCCCCCCCCCCCCCAATCCTCACAAAACTGCATGTGATAAATGTTTATTGCAAGCGTAGTTTTTCAGTAATGGAGTGTCATTACTAAATCAATACTCAGAAGTCCATACACCTTGCTGAGAACCAAGTACACTGACGTACGCTCACCTTTAATTAAATTCTGCATTTACGTTTAGAAAACGGCGTCCGCGCTGCTGTGCGTCTTAAAGCCACGGCGGTTGAGCCGAGCCGCCGCACAGATGACAGCAAAGCTGTTATCTTCATCCCGAGGTGCCCGCAGTGTAGTCCTTCCACTTCAGCAGCTAATGAGCCAATCCACATCAAGTGTTCTGCATTTCCGTTTTTTTTTTTTTTTTTTTTTCCCTTCCCGAGCCTCCATTTACGCCGCATCCTGAGCAAGTCTCCGTGGTCTTGCATAAGTGCTTTCCATTAGACGGGCGCACACACCAACCGAACGGTTCCAACGCTCATCGTCAGGGAGCGCGTGGAAGAGTAAGTAATGGGATCTTGATATTAAGAAAGACATTTGAAAACAATTATTGAAATGGCTGGCTGCCTGTTGAATCTCCTAATCCCACAGCGAAGCACTCAAGCAAACACTCGGGGGGGTCGCGACCCCAACTGAATTAGCACAGAGGAAAAGAGGAGCGAGCCGGGGACGGCTCTCTCTGGTTTGTCACTCTAATGCTGCATATGAGAAGGGGAAAAAGATGCTTTTTAGAACATGAAGCAGGAGGAACAGGCTTCTTGTTGCTTTCAGACGTTGTCGTACATGGCATTTCTCCAAATGTCAAAGATGCGGCTCCTTTATCTCTGCGAGACTTTGAATGTGTTTGGCAGGCGCTCAGCTCAAGGCTTCACTCTGGCCCAGCTTTGACACGCCAGAGGAGCAGAGTTGTTACATCCACTTTTCTTCACAGTTAATGGATTATGCGCCGCGCATCCACAGCTGACACACTTCTTGGTACACTGCTCAATCTACAGCTCAGAGATCTAGGAAATGTAAAGCATCCAGACACTCATCGACACAAGAAAACGAGATTTAAAACGGTCTTGCAGTCAGCTGAGGGCATGATGTTAGAGACACGTAAAGAAGACTCCAGACTTTTATATTAACTTTCTAAATTAAAGGAAAACAGAACTTTTTTTTTCTTTGTTCTAGAGAACATTCACTTGCATTTTTCTTTTTAATTCAAACCAACTTCAGAACTGTAACGGGACAAAACCTTGTCGCTTTAAGGCGACTTTCAGTGTGCCAATCAGGTTTACACAGAACTGGGATATCATTCGCCCAGAAATCTACACGTACTTCCAGAAAATTATACATTTGCTCAGCAGGTCGGTCTAGCTACCCCCCCGTTGAAGCTGATTAACTATGACAAAAGTCTTGGGGAGTCAACCAGATCAGTCCCTCCTTGTAGAGCATCTCCAGGCGCTTACAAACGTCTGCACCAGTTGCATAAAGGTGTGTCTCCCAGTTGTACCCCAGTGGTCCAAGCAAGGAAGAAGAATCCCACCAAAGCATGCCCTTATATACACGAAAACCAGTATTCCAGAAACAAAAGTGCGACTTGATGTCTGTGTGAAGTGTCACGTGAAGCATGACGCACATCGTGCACCACTAAATCGAATCAACAGTGGACGAATCGCACGAGTCACTCAGGTAGCGTAATATGTGCTTGTATTTGTGCCTTTCCATAAATTCACACACGAGCCGAAACTGGCAAAAGGTGGAAATTTCCTGCAAAGAAGAGGCCTTCATATGATGATCACAGATGTGAGACGTCATCTGGACGGGAAACAAACAAGAGCAAACCGTCTTTGTCATCAACAGATAGAGGCTTGGACTTGGTGACAATCTCTTAGGGATTGTGATGGATGAAGTCCATCTCATTTCCAAATGGTAAGAAACATCTGGTAAACTTGCTCTAATCATAAAGTCTCCTCACGAAACCTTTGACTTTTGTGGTTGAATGCGTCTCCTTGGTCGCTGCTCTGTTTGGTTGTAGCGCTAACCAACTGCGTGCAGAGGCAGTTTGAAAACCAGCCGTTGGTGCTGCCTTCTCGATGAGGAGGTCCTACGGCTCGTTTTCAGACCCTACATCTGTCTAGATCAGGCTACCAGATCACAATAGCATTATCCAACATGCTCCATTTATGTTACCTTTGACGTGGACGGCGTGACATTTTAACAGCTGACTCCACCCCCTCAAACTGGCTGCTATGAACAAGCTCTGGCAATCCTGGTTTAAAAAGGGAGCTAATTCATTTATGTGGCATTTTTGGCATTTTGTCACAATAACAGCCAATAAAAAAATTAAAAAACAACTCACAAAGTTGCGTAATAATGTGTTTCCTTCCAAGTGGCATCTTTTAGTCTTTGAGTTTGCTTTCTGGTTTCAGATAGAAACTGATATGTTACCTGTCAGCAGCTGTCATTTTGAAGGTTGGGATTCTACATTTGAGAAGACAGCTTCCAGTTCAAACCTCTGCTGCTGCCTTTCGGCGTGGCGCTCGTACATTCTCACTTCCTCCAACGATTCAAAGACAGACTCTCTGGGATATAAGGGTGTCTTCAGAGCGCACACGTTGACTTGTCACAGCTTGGAAAGCGCATGTAGTGAAGAATGACATTAACGATGACTGCATACTAAACACAATAGTGGATCCGTCCTCACTGTGGACTGAAGACATTGTTAATTCACCCGTGCGTTTCCTCCAATGGTTTGTTAAAATGTCTGCTGTCCAAAATATTCTAACTATCCAAAACCAATCCTAAGTATGTACCTGACAACATAAATATGTATATTTCTTTGCATCTAAAAGACGTTGGAACAGGGTATCGTTTACCATTGTGTATCATCACTTCTTTATTATCTGTCTGTAAACATCTCGGAAGTGAGGAGACCAGTTGCTGGAGTTTTAGGAGAAGAATGTTGCCCCAAATGTTTCCTGTTGGTGAACGGTCAGGACTGCAGGCAGGCCAGTTCAGCATGTGGACTGTTCTCCTGTGATGTCATGGCGTTGTGATGGATGCAGTAGGTTGAGCATCATCTTGCTGAAGTATGCAAGGTCATCCCTGAAAGATATGTTGAGATGTAGAGATGTTGATGGGAGCATATGAAGCTCTAAACCCTCCATCTAATCTTTAGCATTCATGAGCTTTGGTCACATTCATATATGGCTTCTTCTTTGCACAGACAGTGACTTCTTCAAGTGTTCCTGCATCCATCCAGCAGAGAATCATGACTTTTTAATGCAGCGCTGCCTGCGGACCCAAACGTCATGTCCAGTATTGACCTTCAGTTTTTTCCCCTTGTGCACAGACACTCCTGATTCTCTGAAACTATTGATATCACTTGCTTGATATTACTTGTAGATGTTGGGATCTATAAAGTCATTTCTGAAATTGTTCCACAATCTTTTAGATGCAAAGTGTTCCAGATTGGTGCACCTCTGCCCATCTGTACAGCTGAAATACTCCGTTTATGCCCAATAACGTTACTGATCTTTTACAAAATAAACTAATTCGAGGTCAAATGTTGCACCTGTTGCTTTTCTAGTCTTTTGTTGCCGTTTCAACTTTTTTTTTTCTTTTGCAGATGTTTTTGCAGCCACCAAAGCCCAAATGAGCTAATATTTTCCGTGTGAGATGTCTCAGTTTCCTCATCTGATATGTTCTTTATGTTCACATCCAAACCATGTTAAGGACGTTCTTATTTAAACAGGTATGCATGTCAAAATTTAACATGAGATAAGTCAGTAAAATGGACATATGAGTCATGATTATTACATCCTTGTACAGTATGTTAATTCTCTAACTGCCTCATGTGTTGTGCTACTTTGGTGTCCGGATGCCTAAACTCTGATGATCAATGATTTTTTTTTTTCTTTTTTTTTCTGTTAAAACTCGTCAGGTTAGAAGCAGAATCTCAAAAATAATTACTGTCTTCTTGAGCGCGACTCAAAAATTGTTCGGAGTCTGTAATAAAATGTAATTTCCCAGTCGCCGCCACAATCTGTGTTCATTATAAAGGACCAGTCTGAAGTTCAGATGACTTTCCTTTAAAAAGGCCTGAATCTGCAGGGGTATTTTTAAAAGTCCCAGCCAACTCATTTCATCAGCCGCCAAAATAGCTGCGTTCCTATGAATACATCCCATTTCCATTCCAAAAGGCTGCAGCTGTGATTGACGCGTCCTTGTTCTCTGGTTTACATTAGATGTGAAAATAATTGGCACCTGCACCCATGCACATGCTCTGAAGCCAAGAAACAGCACAGCAGCAGAGGTTTCATATCACCCCGGAGTCCTGATCCCCCCCCCCGGCGCCCATTTGCTCCAGATGTGGAGGCGCACACGCAAATATCCATCTGAAATTGCTCGGAACATTAAGGCGGACGAGTGACGTGTCACATCATCACGTTCTACAGTTGCAGACCAGCAGAGATGAGGGGGGGGGGGGGGGGATCTACATTCATATTTCTCTTACGGGCAGATAAGCCCTCATACGTATAGAATATCAACCATGCACGTGCATTTCTGCGTCGCCTTGCCTTCACCTCATCCTCATCCTCTTCTCATCTTCTCATCCTCCCTCCATATCCTCTTCCTGCTCCACACACACACCCCTCGGGCGATCTCCGTAGCTAGTTATCCTGAGAGAGAGCCTATTGAAGTACATTAAGAACCCGGTCTCCCAGCCGGCCCCGGCAGATTGGATGTGATCTTGGCGCTTTAGAGGGTGTGCGGTGCCCAGGGAGAGTAATTGCTCGCGTAATTGCACTCTGGGGAAAGGTAGAGCAGCAGGGCCTGAATTCATCCTTCCACCTGCCCTCAGGCTGCACGGACAACTTTCATCCCAGTTTGCATCCAGTCGCCACTCTGGTCTGCAGGGCTGGGGTGAGGGTGAGGGTGAGGGTGGGTGCACAGGAGGAGCGAGGAGGTGTCCTGTTGTGAGTATACGAAAACCAAAAAACCAGGAAAGATGCTTGTGTGTATTCTTGTAAAGATAGCTGACATCATTTCAAGTGACAGCCTGTGGGAGAAAACCTGCCTTCAGGGCTTTCGCTTGAGAGAAAGTCTTTCTGACACCTGGGTAATGTTGTGAAGGAACATAATGTTTTAGTCGAACCAAACTAAATTGCCTAATTTCGTTGCAATAACGACAGAGCTCTTTTGTGGCCCAATCTGAACATAATTGTCACTGACAACTGAGAACAATAACAAAAAGAATAACAATGAAAAATAAATCAGATCCAAGCTGACTTCTGTTTATCATCGGGATACAAAGCCTAGTCTCCTGGGTCAGAGTCCAATATCAGACCCACTCGTTCAACCAAATCCCTCTGCTTTTGCAGGAAAGATTCAGTGTCTCTGGCAGGAAAAAAATACACATTTTCAACAAATATTCCAGATTTGTCAGAGAGCATTTCCTTTACAGACACACATGCGCCTGCAGGGTTGTGTATACGGGATTGATTTATAATATTGCAAAGCAAATGGTAATGACGGTTCGGCGCGGGTCACTGGCGTTGTAAAAGGGTAATATATAACCACTGGAAACTGATGTGTTTTCACAATGTGAGCAGCAGCAACTCCGATCAGCAGTAACGGGTGAAATCCAGAGGTGAAACCTGATGTCCAGCCTCGCAAACGGCTCATAAATCTCTGACTTTGGGCAAAGCTCGCCGTGTCGTATTTGCGGGAGTCTTTGAACTGAATAAAGTGTGTTATTCAAGAGAAGAAAAGCTGGAACTTTGCTGGTTGTTGAACTTCATATGGCAGAAAAAATAAAGATATATAGCCATGTAGGTGGGAAAAAAAGCACAGCCTCGTTCAGTTGTAATGTTTGGCAGATCAGGAAGCAGCACCTGAAATCAAAGGAAACCTCATGATTTAATGTCTTGCAGAATCAAATTTGACAGCAACAACTTCAAATAGTTGTTTTCTGCATGAGGTCATTAATTCAGTTCATTGACTCGTTTAAACATCTTCGCTTTTTCTGATTCATAGTTGCTGATGTGCTTCTGATCGTTGTCCTGTTGTGTGACCCAGCGTTAGCCAAGCTTTAGCTGTTAGCTTGTCCTGTGAAGTTTGTGTGTCACGCTCTGACCTTGGGGTCAACTTCTCAATCGACAGTTTTCTTGAACATTTTCCCCGATTTCCCATACCTTCTCTTACCTTAGAATGATGGACTCCAAAGCTTTATTTTGGGGAACTGCAGCTGTAGCTCTTTGCAGGTTGATGGGCATCAACAACTCACAGGGAAAGTCGGGTGTCCGCAGCTGCGATAATTCCAGCTCCAACATCGTATCTTAAAGTTGCTGCAGATAAAGACCTCATCGTTGGCTCTCAGGATGAAGCTGACGCTCCACCAGTATGATCTGCACTGGCAAAACTACCACCAGTTCTGCTTTTTTTTTCATGCTTGCTGATGATCAGTTAATGAAGTACATTTGATTGACAGCAGCTGGCTGCTGCCGACTCTCTGACTTCTAATATCAAGGTGCTCTTTCTTTTCCTTTTGCATTTGCATCTTTGTCTTAATTTTTGTAAATTAAATAATGACGCAGTGTAATATGTGATATGTTAGTGTTGATCCGTGGGAACGGGTGACTTAAAAAGCTGGAAGATTCGTCATAACGGAGCTCAATCGTGATTGAGAGGCTTAAATTTCAAATTCTGAAATGTGTCTGTGTGGAGGAAAATTGACTAAATTACACACTTTTTATATTATGTTATGTTATAATAAATATATAATCAACATATATATTATTAGGTCAACCATCAAGTGTAAGTGCTGAGGGAGTAAAAGGTGTTGAAATAGCTTTTGCCTTTTCTTTCTAAAATTCTATTGTTTTTATTATTTACCAAAAAAATAAACAAAAACAAAATCTTGATCACGGCTCACCTGGAGATCATGTGACCTACAGTATACACAGCTTGAATATTCCATCATTGAAAACCATTATAAACTGGGAAATAAGCTGAAACATATATCACACTTAAACTGCAATGTAAAAAAAAAACAAAAAAAACAATAAAATAATTTAAGAAGCTAAATGATACAGCAATCGTGTCTCTGGCTCAAAACGTCCTAAAGTGTCTTGGTTTTGGGACTAAAATTTAAAACAAACTCATTTAAAAACAAAACACCGACGACCTGATAGGTAAAGCATTAGCTATAGATCGTCTTTCTGACTTTCCTATAATCTGTGAATCTTTCTTCCCCTCTGGGGTATTGTGTGGCTTTCCTCTTCAGGTCTCCACCAACCTCACAGATGAAACAAGATGAAAGTCTAAGAGGAGAAAATCAGCCTCTGGATCAAGTGCTTAAAGCCATCGTGTATATTCAATTTGAACACAGTTACAAGCAAGGTCAGCTGCTAAAGAGCTTGGAGACTGCAGGTGTGAGGCGCGTAGGTACTTCTCTTCTTCATATTACTCTGTTACGCACAGCTCAAGACAACATCGTGGTTTTTGGTTTGAACTTTTGGCCACAGTTAAAACTATAAACACGACCGACTTCAGCTTCACATTTTTGAACTCTGTAAATGGAATCGTCTGGCTGTCAGAGAGATGTTTTAGTTTGTTTTCACCTGACTGAAGCCTGGACTTCAGGCTCTCTGATAACGGGCAGCCATGCATGTCTCTGTTCAGGGATGGTCTCAGGTGTCCGAAGAGAATGGCTTCTTCTTTTTTTTTTTTTTTGTTTGTCCAGCCATCCAGGAACTCCTGCTGGCGCTGAGGGATGTCGGGGGGGAGATTTAGGACTGTCATTGCCAATCAGTGTTCACTGAGACAAAGCAAAAAAAAAAAAAAAAAGAGAGAGCACATTTCTCTGCATGTTTCTCGTTCACTAGTTACTTAACTTTTGTGCATTTCGTTTTGCAAAGAATCAAAGAGGCAAAAAGCATGCAAACCACTAGAATGGATGCATTCCTCAGTTTTATGAAGTTAAACCTAGATTTGGGTAGATTAGGGACTAGTGTTACAAAAAGGTGGACCACATCAGTCCAGTTCTGAGGTCTTTACACTGGCTGCTGACTTTAAAGTTCTCATGCTGGTCTATAAAGCTCTGAATGGTTTTGGACTGAAATACATCAGTGACCTGCTGACACCACATAAACCTACCAGACCCCTCAGATCATCTGGATCTGGTCTTTTATCAGTTCCCAGAGTCAGAACCAGACATGGAGAAGCTGCATTCAGCTTCTATGCTCCGCATATCTGGAACAAACTCCCAGAAAGCCTCAGATCAGCTGAAACACTCATTTTATTTAAATCCAGGTTAAAGACCCACCTGTTCTCAGCTGTTTTTGAATAAAGTTCCAAATTTACCGTTATTTTAAGCCCTCCCCCTTACTTTTTATTCTGCACTCATTTTTAAATGTAATTAATTATTGATTATTTCTATGTTTTATGGAATGATTTATTTGCCTGATTTTATGTAGATGTAAAGCACTTTGACTTACCTTGTGTATGAATTGTGCTCTAGAAATAAACTTGCCTTGGAGGATTTATGCGCTCAAAAGAAATGCCCTCAAGTTTAGCAGTAGTAACACAAGCAGACCGTTTAAGTACGCAAATGTAGTTTTGTCAAATTCTGCATTGATTCAAAGCTTCATTGTGAGCACAAAGCAGCAGTGGGATGACTGGGGTGGGGGGTTAGAAAGGGTGACTTCCTCCCAAACCCAAACTGGGTGCTGGTTCCTCAAGACAGGAGCCTGAAAACTGAAGACTAAGCCTCCCCTTTTTTTTTTTTAGCTTCTGCAAACTCTTAAAAAACACAAGTAAATCTTCAGGTGATTCGATTGGCTCATGCCTGTTAAATTTAACAGAACCAGAAGTTCAGTTCGGCAGTGTGAGACGTCACCCTATACGTGACCACCGAAGCCTGTAAATACACAGACCTCTGCGTGAATGTGGTCAGTTGAAAATGGTTTGACTTGGGATGGCTAGCCAATAAAATCAACTGACTGGTCGGGCTCTCTGGAGCGCTTTGAAAACGGTTCTCTTCATATCTTTATAACACAAGTTTTAGCATTCTTAAAAACCTGTTTCTGTCTGAATTAACTCACCTGTGGGGTTCCTCAGGGCTCGGTCTTGGCGCCACTGCTCTTTCTTCTAAATCTGCCTCCTTTAAGACAAATAATCAGCAAGTATCCTGATGTGTTTACCACCTGTAAGCTGATCATATCCCACTGTTACTCTTTAAAGCCCACTGAGTTCAACAGACAATCCTCCTTAACAAAGTGCTTGTCCAGTATCAGCCCTTGGTTATTGCACCAGTATCTTCACCTGTCTTAATTAGCCTTACTGGTTGGCTTCAACTGGTACTTTTAATGTGTTAGTTTTATTTGTGTCTGCCTTGTGAAGCACTCTGCGACATATATCTGTGAAAAGTGCTTTACTTACTTCCTTGACTGATCACATCTTGATCAAGTGCTGTAACAACCCCAAACCTCAGGCCTGCCCGTCCTGGAACCGTATTCCTGCCTTCCAGGAAGAGGAAGTGCACGTAGCTGCCAGCAGAGGGGTGTTTGCTGTCGCGGTGCATTTGAGAGGACGTTGAGGAAGCTCACAAGGTTAAACACAAGCTGAAGGACAAAGACGTGCAGCTGAGCTCCATCAGCCCCAAGGTGGGCAAGGGTGCCACGACGACGACCCTCATCCACGCGCGCATCCACGGACCCGCGGGAACACAGGCGCATCTCGCCACCCTGGACGTGAATTTCGTTCCCATTAGGGTGCATGTTTCCCCGTCTGAAGTCTTTGCGTTGCTTGTTTGTGTGTCTGTAACTTTACACTGAATGTCTCATATCCACCGTGCACGTTTCAGTTCCATATGCTCTGTTGAACATAAATCTGTGAGTTTCTATAGTGCATTTAGGTGAGACAGAGAAAGTAGACTGTAACCGGAGTAACCGCGAGAAATGTGGTGATAAACAGGAGTTGAAGGTCGGTGCACTAAATGAGGTCAGCCTGAATAAATGAGGGCTAATAAGCTCCAACATACCAGGCATGACTGAGTATCAGGCAGAAGAATACACCTTCCTCTCACATGTCAACCGCAGGGTGTGTTCAGGTATCCAGCCGTACGGCAGATCTGGTGTAGGTGGTTTCCTGCAGCTCTGCGGTTTTGAGTCCACACACAAACAGAGCGAGAGCCAGTTTACACACACACACACACACACACACAGATTCCCAGACAGAGCAGAAGGTTTGTTTTTCACGCCAGCTCCACCTCTTGAACCACTGATGTCTGTAAACCTGTCTATCTTCCTCCACTACATTTAGCTCCGTCATGTGCCCTGCCAAGGTTTCTGGAGGTCAGCGAAACAGAAACGGCTCCATCTCTGCTCTCTTTTTCTCTTCTCCTCCTCTGTCCCTCCGTCCACAAACCTCCACGCCGTGTTTGTTTCCTGTTTGGATCCGGAGGCCTGCAATTACAATTCTTGTCAAAAGCACGCTGTAATTTTACATTTCTGAGGACGAGTCTGCGCGTTTGTCTTTGCTTGCAGATTGGATCCCCCATGAGATCACTCATCCAATCTGCTGCGGTGCCCTTGAGCATGACACTGAATCTGCACTGCTCTTTGAGACATAATTTTCCAATATGTCTTCACCCACTCTGCCTCTGTCACACTTTCAATTCCCTGGCTGTGCAGTGATGTGCAGGAGGAATCGGTGGCAAGACAAACTTTCCTGTCGCAGTTGATGTGAAGTGAAACACTTCCAGTGACAATGACAGGCATGTGTAGCTGTGCACCGAGCTGCAGTCTGAGGAGCTGTTGGATCACCAGACTAAAGCGCGGCAGCAGTGGGAGTCATATCTGAAACGAGGTCCCCGCGGAGGACGGATTTCTGGATGGAAGCTGCTCGTAAACAATATGTAGAAGTGAAGTGACAAAATCTGAGGAGCTAATAAATACTGCTGCATTTCTGTCACTTTGTGTTCGGAACGTCTGACATTAAAAGAGACTTATTACGTATGTTGTCTCGCATTTGCCTCAGTCCGTAAACATGCTGGTTGTAGCTCTGAGGTCAGTAGAGCAAAGCTGGAACGCTAACGCAAGTAGAGACGCTCCGTCAGAAGAAGGGGCTGGAGTGATGTCCACTGTCTGACTCCGCCCCTTAAAACCTGCTCAGGTGACCTGGACGAACCGTCAGCTTTACGTCTGCTGATGAGTACTTTTGAACTCTGGTTGCTGACCCCGCTCAGCTCTGTTTAATCCAAAAATGGGCAACTGTGGACTGTGATGTTAGCTAATGTTACCTTAGACTCATTTTGATCAAATCCATCCATCCGTCCTCATTTCAGATGTTGCACCATTTGAAACGAGGGCTGCCAGCTCCTGTAGAAGCTGCAGCCACTTCTATCATTACAAGATAGATACATAGAACTTTATTATTCACTTCAATTTATTCATTTGTTTTATATTTATAAAGCATCTGTTTACAACAAAGTTGACTCCAGGTGCTTCTGAGAAGCCGTAGTTTGTTTAAAGTAAGAATGATAGCGGTCTGTTATGTCTTAATTTACAGCAGACTGAATTGGGGCTGTCAAATAAAAAAATAAAAAAATAAGGAAGACTTTAAAAAAATAAAATAGAAAATAGAGTAAAAATATTTAAAAATAAGAAATAAGATAAGCATTTCTTATGCATAAATTTGTGGTTTAGTTTCATTTTAACTGATGATAAAAATTACACTTGCATGGAGACTAAAATCTTGTTTTTTATTTATTTGTAACCACTTTTAAGTATGTTTTTCTCCTGTGGTGAAGTTGGTGCTGCAGACTGCCCTTTGCTATGAGCAGAACTGTAAAGACAAGGGTGAAAAGTCTGCTCTGTATTCCTTTAGTATTTTGACCAAAGAATATCACATATTAATAATACCTTATTTTTTTAAAGTACATTTTCTTAGCTGTTTCTGGGGGAAAAAGTGCATGAAAAGTCATCATTCATCTCTTTAACAATGTCACTGAATCTTCTGAAAGTGTCCTTTACTTGGCTTTATGTAGAAAATCTGCTTTTATTGGAATTAAACGTTTTTCAGGCAGTTTTAATTTTTTACAGGATTAAACCACAAAATGTCTAGGACTGAACATGTGAGTTTGGGGGAATAAAGAAATTTTAAAATGAACACTGCATGTCAGAGCAGCAGAAACCAACACAGCTTGAGGTTTGTTTGTTTGTTTTACACCAGACAGCGAGGATCTGCTTTTGAAAACATATTAAGCAGCATTGTGGGCTTAAAAAAATGAAGCTGGTCTCTCCAAACTTGTTCCACTGCCCCCAGGCTTATACACCCTGCCTACCACATGAGGGCAGTACAGCCACAGCTTTGACATCCTCTGTCTCAACACGTGTTCAGGCCAGACAGGGGCCTCAGTGTGTGGCCCTCAGCAAAGCTGATCACCTGGCATCACTGCTACTCATCAAGTCTAACTGGTGGATGGAAGATGACATTATTTCACCTTTTGTTGAATATTTTTAGGATCGTTTTTTGTCCCTTTCTTGAAACATATAGGGAAATGTGGCTATAACTTTCCTTTGGTGAACCCCCCCCCCCCCCCCGCTGTTTATCTTTGAGACATTTTTAATTTGAATTCTTAAAATTGCACATGGAGTTGCCTTTTTTAACCTTCTCCACGTGTGATGCTCAGGGAGCGCGCTGAGGGCGCTCTTGCTCTTCAGTCAGCGGCTCTGCAGACCGGAGTGCGCGCGTTGGTGAGCGTCTGGAAAGGTGGAGGGGCTGCTTCTTCTTTTTCGTCTACCTCTGAAAGGAGGTAGAATAGAGCTCCGGGGAGTCCAAAGGTCCGAGTCTGAGGAGGGGCCCCTGAAACTCTTTGGAGGAGGAGGAGGAGAACAGAGGAGGTGCTGAAAGGGGCTCCACAGTGCCCCCCTTCCTCTGGAAGAACTGCGCTCCGCCAGTGCGCCCTGCCTGCCTGCCAGTCGGAGGATGGGGATTTTTTTCCCCATTCATCCACGTCCCCTCTTTTTCCCTCCTCCTCCTCCTCCTCCTCTCAAACAAGCCAGTCGGTCTGTCAATGTGCTGTGAGCATTAAGGCAAGTCAAACCAGTGGGATTTGGAGCTGGAGAGACGGATGAGATAGCGCTTTCCTCTGGCCGAGAAGCGACGCGTTCAGCTCTCCAAACGATGCGCTTCATCAGATAAACGTCCAAACTGGGGACTGATGCTCACAACTCTCATCTTCTATTTTTTAAAAATTCTCATCACTTAAGTTTCACCTTGGCCTTCGTGTGGCTTTTCAGGCTTTTGGCTTGTTTCTCTCAGTTTTCTCGTGTTGTTTCTTGAATTGATTCTTGGATTTATCATCTATTTGGATCTTTTTTTTTTCTATTTTCAACAACCTCCTGTGAAATATTTGCGGATTTACAGCCTGTGTATTTTTTTTAAAGGGATTGTAATGCGCACAAGACTGAACCCGCAGAGCACCAACATGTCTTTATGGAGATGGAGCTGTGGACTCAAGTGACATCTTTTTCTTTTTAAGCGTTTTTATCTTCGCAGATTTTTTTTTTCCTTGTGTGTGGCCTCATGTCTTTCTAACAAACGGACACCACTATTGTTCAGCAAAGCTTGACATGTCGGGAGACAGATATTCATACGAGAAAACAAGGTAATGGGAGAGAAATCACACAGAGTCGGCACACAGAGCAAAGGAACATTGTTCGGAAAAAGACAATCTGGGCGCACCGAGATGCATCAGAATTAGATCTGTGGAGGCGGCAGCTCTTATTTTGTGGGAGTTTATTTAAGCCCAGGAGTACTGTTTTGGGGGAAAAAAACGACTGCTAATGAGATATTAATGGGAAAGTCATGGGATTGGCACTGAAATAGTACGGAAAAGAAATCCCTTTCGTTTTTGGAGACCCATGCGCACGGATTCAGCAAGTTTCTCCTGCACATCGAAGCCTTTTTGGTCTGCGATCCAGCTCGATTTACTTGATTTTGGATCCATGTGGTTGTGTGTAGCAGGCTTCCACCGCGCACTTTGACTGTCTCTGCCTACAGCCTGCCCGGCTGTAGTCGCACATCCATTGTTTGGAGAGTCTCCCCTGCAAAAGCGCAGCAAACACTGCAGATTCCTGTTGTAGATGGGGCCGCATATGCTGGCTGTCGAGGTTGAAATGGCGTTTCGAGGAAGCGGGAATGGATTGTGGATCCTGCTGGTATTCTTACTGGATTTACTGGGTACGACGGCCAGCAACATGGAGCCAATCTACTGGAATTCCTTGAACGAGAGGTAAGAGCAGGTTTGAACTTGGAAGTTTTGGGACAAACTGGTGCGTTTTTTCTGTGCCAAATGCAACTTGGCTGAGAATGAATGCGAGAAAGCTCTCGAGCAGACTGCAAATAAGTAATTGCAACATGACCTGCAAAACAACATAAAGTTAGGCGAGGGCAGCGGTTCCCTGCAGAGGGCAGGCCTGCCACAAACAAACACAAGCTCTCCCAAGATTTCCACAATTCAATTATTATTGTTTGTAGCTTCATCTAAACTGTGTCATCTAATTAATGCATGCACCTTGAGCTAAGGGTGGCTGCCCTGTCAAACGCCTGCTCTGAATTTGTCACACTCACATTGATTATTGCAGATGATCCAGCTGCAGTGGTTCATACTGGGGAAAGTCTGGGTCACACAGGCTGGTGTGATGCTATCATTGCTGTTGCTGGATAACCTTGATACTAAAATGTGGGGGCCCCATTTTAGGCCCACTGTGTCACGCTCATTTACATTTTTTTCTTCTTTTCTCTGGTGAAGGTGAGAAGCATTAGCTGAGGAAATGCCATTTTAAACACCTCTCCGCCGGCCAGCCCTTAACGGCCGACAGCCCTGTTTCTCACACCTCTGCCAATTTCCCTGTTTCTGAGGAGAGCTGGTGGCTGTAATGGTGGTGGTGTGGAGGGGGAGTTTAAAAGAACAAGGCAAGGCTCTATGGAGGTAAAAGTGGGGGTCACCACAAGGGAGACATTTCTAGGCACCGAAATGGAACAAAGATATTTTCCATTGTGATAAAACAGTTTTTGGGGTTTTGTTTTTTTGCGAGGAAACCAGCGTTACACTTCATTATGGGGGGGGGGCTCACTTGTAGCTAAACCCCCAAACTGTCCTCAGCTCACACACTTGCCAGAGTCTTCTTTTTCAGAGACTAACAGGTTTCCACGGGCTGTAGGTTACGGCCTGCCCGACACCCCCCCCCCTCCTCTGGAGCAAGGCACGAAGCCCTTAATGAGAGCTTTTTGTCAGGAGTGGGTGGATTCGCCCAACAGGGAGTCGAGTTGGACACGGGAGGGTAATTTCCACTGAGGAGCTAACAGCTTGGGCTTTTGAGGCCTTACAGGTGATTCCTCTGCATTGTCTCCTAATGGAGCTTCACGTTAGGTGGATGTCAGGGCTTTAGTGAATGGGCCCAGCTGGCAATTAGATGGGTGGTGGCTTTGACGCCAGAATTCACAGTCATTCCCACAGATTTTCTCCCTCATATATTCAAAGTACAAAGCCTATTGTATACTATGAAGCTTATTCATGGAGCTTACTATTCATGGCTAATCAGCTTAGTCATTCCTTGAGTTTATTTTCTTAGTCCTTTTACATACTTTCATGTACTTGTTTCTCCTTGCTCTGCACAAGAGTTATTCTTCAGCATCGGCCGCCTCGGGGCAAAACAGCTTTGGCTGTGGGCTGAAATATGCTGAGAGCCCGCTCTTGTCCAAATAGTGTGCATCTTCCAGTGATAAGCTCTGGGAGCCCACACACACACATCTGGCTTGCACGTCTGAAATGAGGCGAAAAGCAAGCAGAAGCAGAAGTCTGTATCAATCAGGTGCTGGAGTGCATGTATGGTTCACGTCTCGTCTGTGAAGCAAATGGACTGTCACGTTGTTAACCTCTGGACCTTTGCTGGATACTTTGAAGTTCAAACCGTCCACCTGCAGCTTCCCTACCATCCTTCTTCTTCTTGCCGTTGTGAACCTTCTCTCCACCCACCCTCACCTCTCTTTTACGCTCTTTAAAAAAAAAAAAAAAAAAAATTCCCCCCAGCTTGTGTTGTCTTTATTCCCTCTCTCCTACTCTCTCCATCTTATTCCCTGCAGTCAGTTTCCGTCTGTTTCTATCTCTACTTCGCTCTGTCACTCCCGTAGCAAATTGGAAACATGTGTCACATCCAGCCACTAATTATGGCGCTACAGCAGCCAGTGATTCAACCCAAAATGTGTTAGGGGTGACGGAGGTGAGGACAGGGAGGCATCTGTGGTTTTATGTAAAGTCTGATGTAAGTTAAAAAGAATTGCTTGGGGTTATCGAATGCTGCATTCGCCTTTTTATTGACCACCCCATCAGCTGAAACAACGGCAGCCTGACAGAAATAAAGGAGATAAAGGTGTTCAGGGAGGAATATAAACCGAGACAGGTGCCGGGAGGTGGAAAGGGAAAACAGAAGAGGAGGCAGAGAGACCAGAGTGGAGGCAGAGACACTCCTAACCCTAAGTAAATCAATACCAGTTAAGTCTCAAGTGCCAATACAGTTTCTGCTGGAGGAAAAGCCAACTGAACCAGAACGATCACCTTGGGAAGACCCCCCCCCCCACTCAGACATACATTATCCTTATCTCAGCATCTCCCATTATCGGTCTTACACGGTTGCTCTAATGAAAGATCGAAATCCTGCTCAGGAGTTCGGGGAGGGATGTGTTGATGGCAGTTGACCCACACAAATACTGGCAGGTCACACTGGGTGGACACATTTTCAGACGCATACATACACAAAGAAAAAGACTAAAGCTGAGAGAACGTTGGCTTTGGTCACTTGTCTGATCACAGCATATGGAGGTTTTGTAGTTTTTGGCCCTATTGCAAGTTTGATTTCAGCGTCTGCTCTAGAGGCCAAAACCTCTCATTCGCCCCTCATTTTTGCCAAGATTGTCCTCTTTTTCTCCCGTTTCGTACTCTACTAAACGACTGTAGATTATTGTAAACGGCTGCTGAGGGTGGGCGTCTCCTCGCTCAGCGCTCGCAGTGACTTGTAATACAACTATTCCCCCTAAGATCCACATTAAAATTTAATCCTCCGTTCCTGGTTCTCAATATTTTATTAATCGCTGACTAATTGGCTCCGGATAAAAGACTAGATAACTAGGCTAAGCGTTTCAGCTGAGAAGAAGAAGAAGAAGAAGCAGGGGGAAAAAAAGCAGAGAAACTGGAATCACTGGAAATCTTCATAGTGGAGGGATTTTGGGACCAGGCAGCAAGAGTGGAGTTTGCAGGTCAAACGGGATATGACTTCGTAGGAGCAGCATTCCAACACCCGAAACTCCACGCCTGCTTTCGCCCATGTGAAATCCGCCCTCTCGTGAATAATACATGTGGATAACTAAGCAGAAGCTTGGTGAGCCTACATCCTCAGGCGAAATGATTCAGCGTTGTCTACAAGGGCTGCACAATATTGTAATCACAGTGTTAATGTGCGCAAAGTGAATATTGCTAAAACAAATAAAACAAAAACAACTTTCTGAGTGCTATGCATTCATACTTTGTATGTCAGTAATATATTTGTCTGATCGGGAGGAGCCTAACTGCCTGACATGACAATTTAGATGCTAATGTTCATGAAAAGTGTTTTTGCAGTTTTATTTATTGAAAATAAGTAAAACCAAATCCCTTTGTTTCTTCACAGGCTTATTTACCGTGAGGAGTCAATTCTAGCTGCAAAGCAAAAAGGCACTAGCGCTGTAAACTTGCTTTATATATTGCAAGTCACATTGTTTTTCTAATATCATTTATTCCTACTAGCGAAGCTTCAGGGTTGTCATATATAAATGTATTATTATAAAACATGTCATATATAATATAATACATTACAAATATGATTGGGGCCAAGTGACTATTTCAGTAAAATAAAAATAAATGTTTATTTCAATTCAATCAGTCAATCAATAAATCAACCTTCATTTAACCAGGAAGAGCACATTTTGATTTAAAATCTCTTTTACAAGAGCATCCTGGCCAAGAGGCAGTAGTTAAAACGCAGATCCAGGGGCAAACATACATAAAAACATTTGCACCAAATATTGAAGATATAGTATGACGTTAAAAAAAAATACATATTTTAAAACACCTTGAGCAACATGATAAAGTGAGACTAGTGAATAAATTAATCAAGCAAACACAAATCATTCACACACACAAATCATTCCAGCAACAAGGCATCCCGAGCTCCCTTAAAAGTGTCCAATGCCAAGTTCAGGGTTTTTTTGTTGGTTGTTCCAAGCATATGCAGCTACCCCGACTGTTTACAAGGTGCCCCCAGCAGTGTTGGCTATGTTTTGCATGCAGCTAGCCACTAGCTTATTATACAGCTCAAAAAAAATAAGACAAATAAAATCTTGAAAAAATTAATGGGACCAATTACTCATTAACTTCTAGACAGTTAATCTGTTTATGATTTATTAAATGATGATTCTGGTTTCCATTGACTGCTGGGAAACGACTTTTTTTCTGAACAACCTAATTAGCACATGATGAATTGTGTAGTTGTCCTTAATTGTGTTATAATTTCAGTATTTAATTTTAAAGAAAAAAATGATAAGAGATAGTGAAATGTATTAGTTTGTTTGGCTGTTTTCGGAAGAAAAAGCATATCCGGATGCCAAAATTGAAGTATCAGTACGTACTCGTATTACGGTGCAGCCAGACCACCGTACTGAGCAGTTTTCTGTTTCTGTTGAGGGTATAAACGTGAGAGCGGGAATGTTGAGAAAAAGAATATGAACCATATTGTTGGAGCTGCCCATTAACCCGAGCAGGCGGCTGCTTCTCTCTTGCTCTCTGGTGAAAAATGAGAGTGTGCGCAAGTTTACGAGCTGAGAGCAACAGGAGCTGTGAAAAGAAGTTTCAGCTGATGTGGCAGGATGGAAAGAGCCCTGAGAAGGACAAAAAGAAAGCAGCCAACCCAGCCAGAGGTTGTCGATCCTTTCTCTGTCTTTTTTTTTTTCTGCTTTATTTAGGCATTGTGGGCAGGCAGACAAGACATGCAGGTATGCAGCTGGACTGTGAAAATACAGACGCGTGAACAGACGGATCTGTTGCAGCCGCTCGCGCTCCACAGACGCCTGCACACGTACACATAAATGGGCCTCGCGGGGCTTGACCTCCCCTCCCGTCCCTGTTGGACACATGTGTAAAGGCTGTGTGGTCCTGATGTATCTCCTTTGTTGCGTGTTCAGGAGAGCGTTGAAGGCAGGAGGGAGGATGCTCCCGGTCAGGAGAGGCGCGGTTATTGGCATGAGTCACGTACGGCTGTTCCACGCGGAATTCTTTAATTATTTTATTACTCGATTATAGGTTTATTTGGCAAGGGCAGAGCACATTCATCAACATCATAACAGCTATAAACTGCTGTTGTAAATATGCTGGGGTTAGCTAAACAACTAATTTACTTCTGCAGTCCCCCTGGGCTTCAGAAGTGACTGGGATTTTGGTAATTGTTAAAAGTGCTGATGTTTGGGATGAAGGAGATTAAAAGCGGGCGGACTGGCTGAGCTGGTTCAAAATGTTAAATTGCATGCAGAAGCAAGCATTTTTTTTCCCCCTCCTGGAAACACATGCATGCACAAAAAACATGTAGGCTTACATGGGGTGGTAACAGTAATCCAGACCGTAGGCTGAGGGGGTCACATGTGTCCCAGCATCACTGGGCAGATTGCCCTGGGCGGCTGAACCCAGAGCCCCTTAGCAGGGAAAGCCAACATACACAGGCCACTCATTAGCTTGCTTCACAGCACACCCTGCCTAAGCAGGATCAACCAATCCTCCTGGCAACATTTGGACTGGGCCAGGTCAGTCTTCCTTCCCCCCTCCATGGCTGACAGAGAATCAGGCTGGTGGTTTGGGAAGCGGGTATAAAAGTGTGTGTGATTAGCCAGAGGGGGTGCGTAATGTCGCAGTGCTCTCTGCCTCCGTTTTGCCTTTTCCTCCACTTTTCCCTTTGGTGTTTCAGCTCTTCGTCTGTCCTTTTTCTTATGTTTCTCTCTCCTCCGTCGTGCTGCTCAGTTTAGTTTTGTTTCTGTATCACGAGACTTCCAGCTCTGCTGCAGCTGTGCACATCTCCATAACGCTGGGCTGGGCTCATACTGCAGCAGTGGCTTTGGCATCCTTCCAGAAAAACAGCATGGGAGCTGGAAGGAGTTGAAACTATTTATTTGTCGTTCTGGTGTCTGGATTGTGGTTTGTGACCTAAGAAATGCCGCTATGTTAGTGTTTGCACAACAAACACGCTGTTCTTGTGTTCTTATCAAGTATTTAAGTACTTATTTGCTTATATATGACTTGACTTTTTAAAAAACAAAAACTGGACACAATTTCTTGAGGTGTTGATAACATATTTGAGTCATGTCAAAATATCAAATGATACAGTACAAAAGCTCTTTTTTCAACATTAACTTCACAGCTTTGTTTATTGCAGCTGGTTTTTAAGGGTTTAATTCAACCACTCAGCTCTAATTCTCTTGTCTGTCACTTAGAGGTTTCCATTTTTTTTCTCACATTGATGTTAAGTCTTCAAAGGCACGGCAAATGAACCAAGATGTGAAATTGGGTGGAAACAAAGAGGAAAGCAATTCTGGACAATTTTATTTCCGACCAGGGTCTGTGATGTGCATATGTGGAATATGACTGACAAGATTTTTTATATTCTTTTTTGATTTAGCACTCAATTTACACATCCGGGCTTATTGTCTCCAGCACACAAAAAATACCTCCCCCCGTAATATGTCCCCTTAAAGTCGTATTTTTTAGTACAAGATGTTTTTGACCTCTTTTACATCGTTTCTAGTAGTACCTAAAATACTTTTGACATACAATCCTGTTTAATTAAACTTCTTTAAAGAAGTTATGCATTACATATTTGATTAAAATAATATTTTTTTTCTACGTTTTGCATTTTTAAACCTGTTTTCCTCCACTAAGCAACATTATGATGAAGTGCTCATTTGCCTAGCCCCCCATACAGTTATGGAAAAAACAAACAAAAAAAAACACAAAGGTTTTGTGCTTTTACCTCCCAGTCATTTCCTCATTCATGCTTGAATTCATTCTTTTGTCAGACTTTATGTACCGTCTCTTTCATCAGCACCAGAAAGACCATCAGCCCCTTCCCGCTGTTAGCCCATGGACGTCAACGCTGCACTATGATTGGACACAGGCCTAAAATGGTTTTGTAACAGAATGTTCTGGCCGCGTGCGTGCGTCAACACGAGAGAGACAAATGAGCGGGTTCGCCGGCAGACAGCTGTGCCCCGTCACAGCTGAAGTTTTGGCAAACATCTTCAACCGACGTGAGCACGAGGGCAAAAATAGAAGAAGTGGGTGTTGTCAGGGCGAGATGAGGCAAAGATGGAGGTGAGCAGAGAGCTGACAGGCTCAGAGATGGAAACAAAAAAGCATGGGGGGGGTGAGGGAAAGTGGCTGAAGAGAGAGACGGATGGTTTGGGAGCCCGGCCGGGTTTGACAAAGGTACTGGCTTATGTGACACGGCTCAGACAGGGAGAGTGACTGATGATCTGTAGGTCATCACCATGACTAGCTGCTTCCTGCTCAACTACAACTGAGCTGGCCCCTCATCCCTCATTACTGACATGTCCCATAATATTTATCCCTGTGAAGTCCAGCATGAAACCTGGTAAGCTTTAAAGGAATTCATTGACTTTTTGGGCAGAATGAGCTCTTTGATCAACTAAGTATGGGGCGATTCAGGGACAACCTGTTTCCCTTTCAGTGTGAGGCGGTGCAAAAGCATACTGGGCTTAAATGCACACGGTTTGTGAGATTCACAAAGAAAAAAAAAAAAAAAAAAAAAAAGCACCTCATAGCAGAACCGTATGTTGATAGACTTCTTTTCCCAAAAGCTAAATCAATCTCCTTCACAGAGTAGCTACTGTTGCACTCAACAATCTATTTTTTTTTATTCACTGCGCTCCAGGATTAAGTGTTGTAATTTACATCTATTCAGGAACCCTCTTTGTCTCCTTCCTCCTACTATTCGTCTGCATCTTGTTTGCAAACAGTGAAGAAAGTCCAAAATAGGGATAGCAATACAACAAAGGCACAACACAGCCCCCCTACCCCTTCATTTTCCAAAACTCAGCTTGCTATGTGGTCTGCTTGGGAGGCATTTAGGCTGACTCGGCCTCGTCTTTGATGAATTTCATCCTGTGTAATTGTTGGTGAGTTTCAGAGTCCTTACTCTTTGATACTCATTGATTTAACACTCCAATTAGCACTCCATTGTAGCTCAGGTGGAACACAATTTCTGTGAGTCATGGCCGGGCTGACAAAAATGCACTGTCAAACCACGACGCAGGCCTAGAGTTGCAAGGCGTAAAAGCCCGTAGCTGCTTTCGCAAGTGATGAATTGGTTACAGGTGGGCTTTTCCCAAAAATAACTCATTTTACATGTATATTTTTGGCATAGGAAGCTGTTATGGCAAGATTTGCAGAAATACAGAGCCGCAAAAAGTAAGTGTGTATGAATCATCCAGCCTGCAAGGAGCTTGGTAACAAAGCAGGGCAGCTATTCGCTGCTAAGCTTCAAAACGATGCGTGGATAGTGTGTGTGTTTGTGTGTGCATGTGCGTATAGGGGTGGGGGTGTCCTCTGGCTGTGCAGTAGACGTCTAGTCTCTTGTGTGGGAGATGTGGAGACCTGTTACTCCCAAGCATCTTAGCTTTAACATAATCTTTACCACTGACTTACAACGGGTCAGAGATGATCCTCATACTAAGAGGCTTTGGTGGGAACCCCTGTCCTGGTCTGCCCCGCATCAGCTACAACCAGTCATCTTGAAGTCTGGCTTCCTAATGGACCGACACATTTATTAGCCCATATATTCACAGGCCTTCTTCCCCACTTCAGATCTTTTGCAATATTCTTCATGCCCGACTCTCAGCACCTTGATTATTTTTCCAGGCTTTGAGATTTTTTTTTTTCTTCTTCTTCTACTTCTTCTCAGATGCTTGAGTGTGCGCACATATACATAGCTCTAATTAGGAGTTAAAAGACCGTACAGTGAGCGTCAAGCATCTGGCTTCGGCATTAGCCCATCATTGTTATAGTCTTTGGGGAAACTGACCTTGGCTTGCTGTGAGGGGAAAACTCATGCTCCATTTCCTGGGTTCTGCAGAAGATATAATTTAAGTGAAACTGACAGTTTTAAAAGTTTTCTCTTAAAAAAAAAAAAAAAAAAAAAAAAATTATGATGAAATTGTAAGCCTAAAATGAACGTCTCTGTTTTTAGGTAAAGATTGGGCTTTATGTGAGGAGAGCTTTAGCCACCACTGAAAGATGTTGATTTATCTTCCATGCTGAGGTAGATTTCAGTTTTAATTGGCCCCTGTTTAAGTTACGGGTTTTAAAAACTCTCCTGCGACAGAAAATTATTAGTCTGAAGTTGCTATGAAAATCTGTGGATCGAGCTGTTGTCACAGTTTATATCATCATCATTGTTCAGTCTTACCAGAATAATAATCCCAGAAAAGAAAAGAATAGAATAAATGAAACTACAGCCTCCAACGCTGAGCAACAAACTTCTACGTATAGTTGTAGGTCAAAATCAGTAACGATAAAAACAATTAGAAGACTAAATGGACCTGATCCAAAATGTCTGCCCAACAAAAGTATGGAGGCAAGCATTGTATTTTATGACTTCAGCTGCCAGTTGGCTGTTATAAGAGCAGCTACGGTTCCACAGGGAAAGACCTGATGCTCTTTGAAATTAGGTGAAAATAAAAATGCATAATATGATATCAGTACTGGCAATCAGCCACTATGAGATGCAAAGTACTGTCAGGTATTGGCCAGAAATTCAATATCCCGCATCACAACTCCAAAACTATTCTATCCATGTGTTCATTAGTGTTTTATTTTTGATTTTAATTAAGAGTGTTCATTTGGTTAAGTTGTGTATGCATATAGATATTGGCAATGGGTCACCATGAGTCATAAAATACTCTTTATACAGCAATTAACTTTAGGATCACAGCAGGGAACCACACCAGGAGATTATACCAAGAGTTCCGACTTCAAATGTAATTATCATTAATCATAAATTGTGTGTGTGTGTGGGGGGGTGTAAAAAATGCACCTGAATTACTTAGGACACACTGCCAAGCAGCCTTTGGAGCTTATGTACACTTTGAAGTTTATGTTTTCTTCACTCATGTCCTCTTTAATAACTATCAGGTCATCACGGAAACCGACATTTGCTCATAAAAATATGAATTGAAGTTTAAAATTTGTCTCCAAAGGACGGCAGCTGTCATAACACGGCGGTAGATTTTCCTGACTCTGCACATCCTTGCAGAATTTCTCGAACCCACACGTGTGCGGTTCCCTTTTTCCTTTCTCCGAGCAGCGTACAGCAGTAGAATCGGATCATTAATGTCCATTTTGGAGCCCGGATGCGGCTGGAAGGAGCAGCGCAAGCTTTGCATCCCAGAACATTACCGTTTGGCAGTGCGGATGCTTCACATCGTTACAGTTCTTGGTGTGAACAGCCCTTAACAGAAGCAGAGAAGAGCCATTAACTTTAAAGGGGGGGATTGTTAGTCACTGGTCAAATCAGATTTAATGGGCTTTGCAGCAAAAGGGTTTCTATAAATGCTTCTCATTTGTCTCTTCTTTTGTAAGATGATGAAGACCTGGATTGTTTTTTGTTTTTTTAACCATTCTTCTTTTAAAAGTTATAGTTTTTCACGCCAGTTGAAGAGTTTCATTGTTCTCTTGAACTGATAAAATGCACCGTACTTCTGGGTTTATGAACCCACTTCAAGGCTGCATGGTTGTCAAACTAAAACAACTTCTACCACTTCCTGAAAACCAGAGTTTGCTGATGGAAGTATTTCAACCCGAAGCAATGATTTAAGACCGCGCGCAGAAGTAAACTCGCCGACTTGTCTCAGAACTGTAGTTCTCCAGCAGCACATGGACTCCGCTGCAGCGCTTTGTCGTCGCGGCCAAGTAATTCTAATAAGATCCATCTTCTGGAGAAAGAGTGGTGAAGTGGATTGTTGCTGGCCCTTCCACATCCCATCATCTGATATCCCAGCTCTGGCCACAACCGAGGCTGTGTGTGAAGCGACAGAGCTGCTTTCTAGTGGTTCAAACACTCTGTACTCTGTGTGTCTTCTGCCTTTGTTCTCATGTCTTGCGGTCCATGTTCACACACTCCAGCTTTCATATGCACTCCGACACACACACACACACACCCAGGCATGCATGCACACACTGGAGAGCTTGTGTATGCACACACAAGACTCATGCATGCAAAGATGAAAAATGTTATTGCTTCCAGTGCTGGAAAAAGTCCAAGTAGAGGGGTTGAATTTCCTGCCGAGTTGCACTCCGCCCCCTTTGTCTCCTTTTCGTCGGCAGCATTGCCTTCGCTCCCTTCTTCCACTCCTCCATCTTCGCTCTCCCTCCTTCGCTTCGCCCTCCTCCCTCAGCTCCCCAGGAACAAAAGAGCTGCCCTTCCAGAGCTCCCACCGAATGCCGTCACACACACTCGATTCCTTGGCTTCACACTCTCCCACACGCACTCCGAGGCCTCTCGTTGTCTGCAAAACCAGTCCACTTCTCCGCACTAATCCCCCTTTCATTCCTTTTGTCTTTTCCTTTGCTTTCCGTCTCTCGTTGCCTGACTAGCCACCAGTGTAAGTTTCCTTCGCCACTTATCCGAGCTGTTATCATGTTACAGCTGGTTGGCAGACAGTAAAATTTATTCCCTTTTTTTTTTCCTTAAATTGCTCACATCTCCTCCTCCTCCACTGTTTCTTTTTCTTTCCTCCAACAGCTTCTTTTGTTACTCTCTTCTTTGTGGGTGGTTCTTGATTTGTGGTCTCTGGTTCTCCTCATTCGCTCATCACTGTCCAGCGGTAAATAGGACCTGTGTAATGAAGACAGAGTGAATGATCATGATTGCCCATCACTCTTGTGTCAAAGTCATTTGGGCCTGGCCAACCAGAGCTCTGCGTGCGTGCATGCAAACAGATGTACTCCTCCCACTGGATTCTCTGCATATCAGGAAGCCATTGCCTCATTATCTACCCCATCTCGTAACCTCCCTTCCGAAAGTCTCCCTTTCTTTCCTCCTCTTTATCAGCCGTGCTCCCCACTGGAGTGCAGCTGTATTGCAGGTCCTAAGCCACAGACGACGGGGGGGGGGGGCTAAAAACAGATGGAGCGCCCTTCTTTTTTCTATTCTTTCATCCCTCCATCCTTCCCCACAAAGAAAATCAAGTCAGAAGAATGCTGGTGCTCAGGGGGTGGAAGGGGGAGACGGGACAAAAGCCCTCCTTTTGGACGGTCTCTCTTGTGTTCTTTGGCTTTTGGTTGATGGATGAGTGGTGCGACTGTGGGTCACTTTTCCAAACCTATATGTACTCCGAGGTCCTTGTTTCCACTGCATGGCATGGATAACTCTTGGGCTATCGCATGCACACACACGCAGCTGCTATTTGTGTTCGGTTGCCCATATTGCATGTTTCAGTAAAGCCACTGGTCCCCATTAGGCCGAGCCCATCTGGAGCCCCAGTCCAGGGTGGCCGTTGTATGTGTGCGCGCTGCTTGTGTACACAGCTGAACATTGCAACATGTCGCGTCTCTGAGGTGTATTCTGGCACTTGGTAAATCAAACATATTATCTGGTTTCTCAAAGCTTTAATGCAGCTGCTGTCGAGCAGCCAAGCAGCGTTGCAATAGTCCATAAGTGCCGTAATTCAACTTTATTTTTAACATTATCTCTTTTTTAATCAAAACCTTTGCTTTCTCCTTGTGTTTCCGCTTTAATTTAATCGTTTTTGTGACGGGCGAGCTGCATCTTTTATTTGTGGTACTTAGCTAGAACAAAGGGATTCATGCAAGGTTTTGTTTAAGTGCTTCTGTACCCTCATGATGCCCTTGAGTGTTCATCAGAGTGAGTTTTGTGTGTGCGTCGGCTTGCTTTTTTTTGTGTTGTGTGGATGTCAGGAATGCGTCATGCGTGGGTGCATGAGCTTGTGTGCATGCCCTGCGTGGGATTGTGTGATTGTATACCCCCCCAACCCCACCTTCCCCTCCATCATCACATTAGGCTTCATTTGTGAAACAACACAATCATGCGAGACAAAGCAAGCTTTTTGGATGTGAAAACAACAACAACAACAAAAAAAAAACGGCCTGTACCACTTGACCCTATTGAGAGGGAGGTGATGAGGTGGTGATGAGGTGGTGTTGTGAGGGCGGGTGGGGGGGGTGGGGGGTAAGCTAGGGGAGAGATAATCCCCTAGTCACAGCGGCTCCCCCCTACGTGCTCGGGCTCTAACGTGGCGCGCTGGGCCGTCAATCACTCAACAAAGCTGTCTGTAAGGGGATTATGAACCTGCAGACCCCCACCTCCTCTCCTTCACCCATCTCTCTTTTGCTTTTTTTTCCCCCTGTTCTCTTCATCTCCCTAGTCAACACCCCCCCACACACCCCCCACCATCATTTTGCCATTGGCATAATTTTCTGCCTTCACTCTCTCCTGGCAGTCCTCTTGTCCACTGTCCTCTCATAAAGTGCGTCTCTCGCCCAACACAGATTTTACTTTGCCGTCTAAAGCTCAGTTTATCTTCAACTTTCCACCCATCCAGCCCTCCGTCTGTCCTCCCTAAGCCCTGATTCTCTCTTTCTAAAGCCCACACACGCTTCCTCTATCTCTTCTTCCCACCCGTGCATCACTGTATTTCTCACCTGGAAAAGGGACAGGTGTTTGTGTGGTTCTTTGTGTCTTTAAGAGGTGACTGGCATTCCCACACTTACACCAGGGAATCTGGCCAAGCAGCTACATGCAAAAAAAAAAAGGTCCTTTTGTGCACAAATAACCCAATCATTCTCACTTTTGTTTATTTATATATATATATATATATGTATATATATATATTTTTTTTTACAATAATACTTTCAAAATCCTTCTGACGCATGCTGTGCCATTTATTGTATGTTTAATTGTACGGGGGAGTGTATTATGCGTTTGCCAAATAAACAACAAATAAGTGAATAACTTCACTGAGTTACTGTATATAAGGGTGGTTGTGACCGCCTCTACTGACACGCCACACCTGACTTGCCTGGAATTTCATTACATAAGTTTGTGGTATAGCCTAAAATCACCCCTGCGAGAAAACATTGTGGTATGACAATGTGTCGCACACCGACATCACCATACCTGCCTGGCCAGAAGCTATCTGGTTTACCATTTCAGCTAAGTTCGTCATGGTTGAGGTGTGAAAAAAAAACAGAGGACCAAGTCAGACGAAGTAAAGAAGGCAAAAAGAGCTAGTGACTGAGCATGGGGTCAGACAAGGGTAGATTTTTGACTTTCTTTCTAAGAAACAGGATGCAAAACTGACCCTGAACTTACCATCTTCTTGTCAAGCTCGTGGGCTGTAAATGAAGAACTGGACAAACTCCCTGTGATGTCAGTCATAGGTTTTCGACAGAGTGCTTTTGAAGCCTCTTTTACTTCATACTGTGCGGCGCTATGATTCAACAGAGAAGAACAAGCAGTGTTGAGAAACAGGCCACTTTACGACAGTCATGGCTTACCTCATGTTAACCTATAGTGTCAGTTGATATTACTTTACATTCATTTTGATCAAATCCTCATGTCAAGTGTTGCTCCCTAAACAGCATCCAAAACGAGTGCAGCCAGAGCTGAAATGAGGACGAGCAGAGCTCTGCTCAGCCTGATACTGGAGGTGATGGACGCCTGGCAGTCAGGCACGCCTACTATCATCAGCCCGTGAGTTGCAGGATGATTGACTGCGGGTCCCAGGAGACCTCTGCTCAAAATGGTCCTGAAATGATCTGCTGTGGCCTTCAGTCAAAAAATGCTGGAGGAGAAATCTGCAGCCAGACCTCCCCTTTCAAATGTTGTTTAGGTGACACTCGGTTCATCCTCAAACCCTTTCAGGCCAACCCCCTGCCAGTTGCTGCGGTCTGTTGGTACAATAAACAGCAAATTTGAAAAATGAATTATTATACCCTACAATGTTTTATGTTTAGTCACTGCTCTAATTCTAAATAAATTTTAGCTGATGTGGTGCAAAAAAAAGTGTCCATACAGCTGTCATGGATTTGAAATCTAGCTGTAGAAAGCAAAACTGTTCTTTGAACTGTAAATGTGTATTTGTTTTTATTCTTTTTGCTTTTGGAGTCATTGCCCAGAGAATTCCAAGTTGCGTCATGAGGATCCACACTCTGTAAAGTAAATTTAGTTGACTAGCCGTTCTTGGTCCGTTAGCATCACGGCTAATGGATGCTAACCGGTAATAGACGCTGAACTGTTGGCGCACTTCTACTTGTTAGCCAGATCTTCAGCTTTTATTGTTTAAGGACGCTGTCATGAGTTATGTGCAGAGCTTTTGTTTACTTTCAGAATAATAATGTTGTTAATGTTTGTTGCATTCTTCTTTGGAAGTCCGTTAGCTGCGAAGGCCTCACTTGCGTGGCTGATTATGCTGGTAAACAAATCCAGGTGTAACATTATCTGTGAATGAGATTCAATTTGCGACTTGTATGGACGGAGAGGACCCCCTGAAATCCAGAAAAACATGAGCCAAACTGAGGTTGAAGGTGCACAATATAATCAGGTTTGTAAGTTTATGAACATGAGTCCAACAATTTCTTTTTTGCCCATTTTGTGGCCAGTGCATCCTCGATTTATACACAAGCCCTCACCCAACCTAAATGTCACCTCTCCCATAAAATGTGTTTAATTCAGCCATAGCTTGCGGGCCTTTCTTATCACTCTGTCTTTAACTATGCTGTTTTAAAACCCGTGCACTCCTGCAGACGGTGACAGGAGCCTCTCCTCCCGCAGTCACCTTCCATTAATTCACAGTTTTTCCACGTAGGCTATCTCTCCATCTATCTGTCTGTTAAATGTCTGTTTAGTTTAACCGTCCATCAGAGCCTCAGAGGAGCTCTCTCTCCTCACCTCCTCTAACTGGTTGGTTCCCCTTTAGTCCTGTTTTGTCTCCCGCTGTCTGGTTTTGTTTTTCAAATACACACTCTGTTTTGCATATTCCATCTCGGCTTCTCCGCTTCCTTTTTCCACTTCGAGATAATCTGTCCTGTTTGGCCAGGAGGTTACGGTTTGTTGCAGGACCTTAACTGTTTTAATCTGCCTCAATCCTATGAATAATCTGGCGGCTTTAATCCAACAATCGTCCGCTGGGCCCGCGTGGGAGAAATGAAGATTTGTTTTTACGCTTCCTGCAGAAGGGATAATGAGGGGTAAAGATTTTGACAGTGGCACAGCAGCATTTAATCAAAGCTCTAATCAACTTTCCTATCTTTTACTCAGCTGATATTTCCCCCCAGGCTTTATTGGATTCAAGCTTAATTCTTAATTCAAATTGTCATCTTTAAAAGACGTTTCCATAAGTCAGAAAGTAGCTCCCGTCTTTGGCGTCTCTTCACGGCCTGATGGCTGGAGTTTTTCACTTTTGATTTATGGTCCCATAATTTCAAATCTCATTTCAATTTATCCAATTGAAATGGCTAGATTTAGACTTCTTGTCAACAGTAATAACCCTGAAGCAGAATGTGACGCAAAAGCTATTTCAATTAAAAAAAAAGAAAGAAAGAAAGAAAATGACAAAAAGATGGAAAGATGCAGAGATTTAACAACCATTCATTTCGCCATTAAGAGTGCGAGATTAGACAACGACGAAGAGTGGAAGTGAAGGAGAAGAAAGAGAAAAGGGAGTGAGGGACAGGGGAAAGATTTAATGTGGGTGACAGGGTTGTTATCTTGCAGGCAGCTGATGGTTTTAACAGCTGTGTTATCTTGTGCATCTTGTATTGGATTTAACTTCATTCTCTTACATGTGTTGTTCTCTGATTGACGCTCTGATTAAAGACATCCACTGGCAGAGATGTAGAAACAAAGCGGGGGAGGCAGAGAAAATAGAGGGTTGCAGAAGTGGGGAAAGAAGAGGCTGAGGGAGCAGTACTTTAAGCACAATCACTTATCAGTCAATACCACTAATTGCTACAGGATAAAAAGGTTTCATTTTTTCCTAATTTATTTTTTTAAAGTTGATGTTACGGATGTCCTTGTATGCCTGTTGTGTGATTTACTTCATGTAGTAGCACGTGAACAAATAGCAAAGAACATTTCAGCGTCTTGTTAGTTTTATTGACCCGGTTTTATTGAATCCTAATAAGTCACTGTTGCATGTCAGTGAAGGTAATTGATGCGCGTTACGCATCATCTGCTTTATGTGCAAACATTGTCCAGACATTGCATTTATTTTGCCTCTTCTCTTTTTTTTTTCGAATACCGTGTTTCTCGCATCCAGGTGCAGCTGAACTTTTATCACAGTTAGGTATCCTATTACTTTACACTGCCGCTATCTGCAGTTTCTTCCATTGTAATAGAAAAAAAAATAAAATAAAACCCTAATCACATCTGGGCTCAATTACCCACCTGCAGCTGGAAGCTGCCACCTAATGAACAACAGGTGGATTATATCGAGCTAAACACACAATGTATTCAACTCAGTTTTATTTATATAATGCATATCAGGCAAGTTTCCATTAGCAGGGACATTTCTGGGGCTTATCCAGGGCTGAAACCAGTGCCTGCTTTGGGTTAGGAACTTCAGAGTGAATCAGATGCTGAAGGCTGGAGATGTTTTTCAGCTGTCTCGATGTGTTTTTTGAGTTTGGCTCGTCTCTTCTCATTTATCGCCGCTTATTGCCGCGTATGTACACAGAAATGCAGCAACTGTGTCCTCTCCCTTAACTTTGACTGAGTACGTTCCAGTTTCCTTTTCTTGTTTTTATTTTGTCTTCCTATTTATTGGTGGCTGGCAAACTGGGAAAACTACACAGCGGCCACCAAGTGGAAAGAGGTGGTAATTCTCTAAATGGGAGCAAAGCCTTGTTAACAGTTCCTGAAGCCAGTTTCAGACGACGCATTTTTATTTTTTTAAAGAGAAAACTCTCGTGTCAGATTTTTTTTTCAGGTCTGTGTCTGAAATCCGAATTTTTCAGATCAGAATTGTTGCTTCATTGTGTGGTTTTCGTTTGAATTTTATATCTGATACTCGATCCGGCAACATCAGTGTGAAGGACTCGTGCCTCCACGTACACGTTGAACGCTCACACCACCATTGTCCGTGATCTTTACACATATAGCTTAAGTTGAATCTTTGCTAAATGTCACAGTTAGCGTAACATATGAGTGTTGTTCCGTTCACATGAGCATCAGATCTGTATCAAATCAGAATTGTGTTGCAGTCGGATGATTTGAGTTTAGCCATCGACAAAAACTGAGGTGTCAGACAAATATGAATTCTTTAAAGAGGCAAAGCATCACTACATCATCCAAAAGCTGCATCGCTGGCCAGAAGCCTAGCCGAAAAACATTTTCTCGACATTAAATAGTTTTCTTAGTAATAACTCTCGAGCTTGTGGCGAGTTATAAGCCGTCAAATTCACATCTGGACTGAGACGCCATGTCGTTAAGACACATGAATTAATATACCCCCCTCCAAAGCAGCTCTTTGAGCTGATTTTGGTTTGAGCACACACAAAGTGTTACCTTGTGCTAACGGGAGCAGTGCTGCTCCGCTGGTTTCCACGGTTTCTTCACAGCAAAACCCTCCTGCTGGTTTGCTGTTGGTAAACTTTAAACACGAAACAGCAGTAGGTCGCTGTGCGCTGCACTAATATTGCTTAGAGCAATTGGGGAAACGGCGGACATATGGCTGATACCTGCAAGAACAAAGTGAAAGAATCCAAAGTTGCGTTCAAGTAGAAACTATAGAATTACTGACAAGTGAACATAAAAGCTGGAAGCAGAGAGACTTGGAGAAGCGTGGAATTTAGAATTGAGTGTGTGCTGCAGATAACTTATAACAAAATTATTGTTTCTCGCTTCAAGGTGAAAGGTGATGTGGCAGCAAAAAGTTAAAAAAAAGAAAAGAAAATCTAAATCTGCAGATTATTTGTGCACGTGAGACAGCATTCGTTTATTTTATTATTGATGGATGAATTTTCTTAAAGGAGACAAATTAGTCAAGAGTTTAAGCAAGTTTTTCCCCAGGAAGGCCCATCTTTCATCCAAGATCAGTGTTGACCCAGCAAAAACGTGTCTTTCCAGATCTTCCAATGAAAGTCTATTGCGGAGGGCGGAGCCAGCCGCTTGACTTCAGCTGGGTGTGCCTGTTGTAAAAATGGGTCTCGCAGGTTTACGTTATCCACTTCAGAGGTACTAAAAATGCAGCACAGAGTAAAATTAGGGGAAGGTAAAAACAGAGAGATGTTCGAGCTGTCCTGATGTAGGTCTGTGATGTCACAGGACCCTCCAAATCCCAACCAACACTTTTTCAGACTAAAGTGGCTTCAAATTAAAGGGCAGGGATGTGTTATCTCAGAGCTTTTGAGTTGTCTCTTTACACGCTCAAATATATGGTCTCAAACAAAAAAAAGTTACTTTAAAAAAAAAAAAAAAAAGTCCATTTTTAAATTCAATTTTCCCCGTCAGAACAACTATGGACTGTGGAGAACTACAAAGAAAAAGGTAGAAGTAAAGGAGGAGGAGGGAAAACTGATGGAGGGATGATGAGAGATGTGAATGTGTCATGCCTCTTATTAGAAACTGTGACTCTGATCCATTTGGTCTCATCTCGCACCTTCGCCTGTGGACGCCACTTTCTCTCCCCCATTCTCACCCTTCTTTCTCCCCCTCTTACACTCAGCATTCCATCCATCACACTTCCGCCCATCTTTCCCGTTTCTCCCTCTTTCTCTCCCTCTCGTTCCCCGCAGTCTCTCACCAGCAAAGAAAAAAAAAGAAAAAGACTAAAAACTTCTCGTGCTCAGATTGGTGTGCAGCCCATCTAGTTGCTCTGAATGCGCTCCTATACGCCGATAACTCCAACCTACAGCCAAGGGAATAATAGAATCAGGGAATTCTGTGAGATAAAGCGGAGATGGGGTGCAAATAGGGGGATAAACCAGACTGAGAAGGATAGAGAGCTTCATATTATTAATTTAGTGGGAGAGAAAGAAGGAATTTCTTTCAATCCCTCCACCACTGCTTCCATGGAGTTGTATAGTGGTGCACAATAGAGAGATTGGAGCGGGGGTGGGGGTGGGGGGAACAGAGGTAGAGATAATCCATCCTGCCGTATGAAGTGTGGAGTTAACTCTTTCTATGGACCAGCATGGCTTGCCTTTATTCCCCCTCCTGACACCGTTCCTCTGCATCTAATTTTCAAATTTTACTCCAAGTTTTTCCTCTTTCTCTTCTTCTTCGTCCACCTATTCCCCTTGTAACACTTCTTTCTACCTCTTTGTGAGCTCCCTCCTTAATCCTCCCAACATTTCTTCCAGGTCTATAGACACGAATAAACCTTTGCAAACCCCGGCCAGGAGAGTGTGTTTCTCTCTCACACACATGCTCGCATATATATGTACAGAAGGTCTTTGTGTCCTATATGCATACGTGATATGCCCGCGTATGACTTCGGTGTGTGGTTGAGGGTGTGTGCTCACAGTTGGCAGCCCACTTGCCCATTGAATTTGGCAGAAAATCTTCTCATCTGGCAGAGGAAGAAGGGTGGGCATCCCTTAGCAAAGGATTACACTGCTACACAAACGTGTGTGTACACACATTTACTGGCTCATATTTGCACATCAAGAAATGCAGAACCCCCTCGCCTCTCAGCCGCGTGGACTTAATTCGGGGTGACGTGCCCGTTCAGACGACGGGAATATCAGTTTACCCGTAAATGTATCAGTGGGCTTCACGAGCTGAAGATGTTTCAGCACGCGGGTGATGCGTGGAAGGGGAGGCATACGGGGAAAAAAAAAAAATGCGCCACCTTGAGGCTTGATCTACTGAAAAGGAGGAGTGGATATTTTTAACCTCGTGGAGGGAGAACCTGTCGCTTCTTTATGTTGCAATAAACCGAGCTGCCTCCGCAGGACGTTCGTTGTGTTGTGAGGTGGCTTTCAAGCCTCTCTGCTCAACAAGACGTGAAAAGCCAGTGGAATGCATTTCTGTAATGGGCCTGCTGACAGTGCAGCGGCTACAGCTCTGGGAGGAAATATTCTCCAGAAGCCCGTTACTGTAAAGTGTTTCTTTGTCTCCGCAGAGGGATGGAGGCAGCGGGAGGGAGGTGTGGGTGGGCAGAGCGGGGTCTTTGTATGAACCTGATTGATAGATGTGTCTGACCTTTAGCACCTCTTGAGAAATCCAACGCCATTTTCTCACCTTATATGTAGTCCCCTGCCCCCCCCACCCAAAACTTCACACACACACACACACACTCTCAGACAGGCCCTGGTTGGAAACCTAATTCTGTCCTTTCTTTTTCTCCTTTTCAGAAACCTCCCAATTACAGCCACTCCATTTTTCCACCTCCTTCCCTCTTCTACCCCCTCCCTCCATCTCCCTCCTTTCTTAACGAGCAATCTCGTTAATGTCAGAGCGCCTCGTTCTCTTCCTCATTCTTTCCCTCATTCAGGCTCCCGGCCCGCAGAGAGAAGGGAAGGAGGCAGAGAGATGAGGAGCTGGAGATGTAGAAAATCAGAAGTGGGCTGAAAGGGCAGGCTTGTGCGCGAGCGGGAGAGGCAGGGTGTGGGCCGAGAGAAGCCAGAGCCGGAAGCAATAATGACCAGACAAGTGTGTGAGATTATTGCCCTGGTTTCAGAGGGGGACATAATTACATGCTGCACAGCCTGTCAGATAGAATGAGATGAGGGGACTGTATTTAGTGACGCACCAGTGAGAGATTGGTGAGGCGAGGGGGACAACTAAATCTGCCCCACCACCCTGTGAGTGTGTGTGTGTGTGTAGGATGAGTGTTAAGCCATTCAATGCTGTAAATTATTCAAAGGCTCCATGCGTGGAAACATTATAACTCCATGTCTTAGTGTGAATTACCTTCCATTTCACCCCCAGGCGCATATCTCACTCTAGTCCAAGGTCTCGTGGGAGGTTGAAGGGAGTAAATACTGCGGGTGCTGGACCAGCATATAAACCAGCCGCCCCAGTAGGATGTAGCTCCCCTCCTCTGCTCCACGTAGTGGCTTTTGAATCCGTTTATCATCTATCTTTGCACCTTTTTTTTTTTTTTTTGTCCTTAATGCTCGGACAGAAAATGAGTCCCCGACATGCAAATGAGCAAAATTCAAATTGGGTCCGTGAGGTGATGGCTGTGAGGAGCTTCAACTTCTGAAAGACTGTGAAACTTCCCAGCTTTCAATTACTGCAGCTGCTCTGTCGTATTAGGTTGCGTCCTTTTATCTTCTCACATTTTCCATGTTTCAAAACAGCATTCACCGTTCTCTGAAAGTGTTAATGGAAACCGACAATCCAGTTGCCAGGAACACAAACGCCATTTTATATCTCTGAGATCTACAGAGTAGGCAGCTGTATGTACAGTAGCTATTTGACTTTTACCTGTTTTATTCATCATCATCCAGCAAATTAGGACTTGTTCGGAGGGAGGCTGCTGCATGTTCGAGTCCTGCAGGAACCTGTTTATCTCCTCTTATTTTCCTGTTAACAACGCCACCATTTCAACCTGTTGCAGGTCTTGCTTGTCCCTCTTTTTTTGTATCAACCTTATTTTGTTTCACATATGCACCAAAGCCTCTTGCTTTTACGCTTACAGTTAAAACATAAAAATAATGCAGACGTTTAGGAGATTTAGTACCTGCCTGTGCATTAAAACAGCTGTTTAGGTTTGGAAAATGACATTCGTGGCTATGTTTAGGACATAATTATATATATATATATATATATCAATATAGTTTTACTTAGGAAATATCTCCTTATATTTATGAAATAAAATAACGGCTCGTGGTTACAACATTAAATCACTGTTTGTGTTTTTTGAAATAAAGTAAATGCTTTTGCTTTAAAAAAAAAAAAAAAAGAAAAGAAAGAAATAGCTGGTTTATAAAGTTAGGACATGAAGCATAAATTACACGGCTGACGTTAAAAAAAAAAAAAAAAAAAAAAACTTGCCAGTTACCAGTCAATTAGGCTTCATTGTAAATAACTTATTTCCTGATTTCAAACATTTCTCTTTCAAAGAAACATGAAATAGGAACACGTTTTCCCGGAAACTGAGGTATGATAATATCGACATGTTGGGTTTGGTGTCAGCACGTGGTGAGTTTCACTTTGAAAAGGATGATATTAAAAATGCTGAAGGAAAAAAAAGAAAATGAAATTTCACAAAATACCTGATGGGGCTCTTGCTTTTTGAAAAAGAAAATATGTGGCTCGAAGGAAGAGGGGGGGGTTCTTGTTCTATTTACTTCCTGTTTATTCCCCTGACTGGGACCGTGACTTACCCAGTCAGTGTCACTGTCTTCTGACGTCACAGCGAAGCCTCGCCTGCTTGCTTCAAACCAGTTCATGGAAACGTGCCTCATTTGCATTTTCTTTTCTGCCAAATTTCAAAAGTAGAAGAACGGCTTTTGGAGGCATGTAAATTAGTGTTGTAATGCTAAATAGCTGCGCAGTGGAACATTGCTCAACAGCACAGTCATTTATAAAGCAAAGCACTAATCATGCAAAATAAGTTAGGTCTGTTTGACAACACCTTGGGCTTTTTTTTATTTATTTTTTATTATTAATCGTGCACAAGTGTTTTGTTAGGCTAGCACTTCTCCTATCCCTTCATGTCTGCAGTGACAAATACAGTTTATGTCCATTCATTAGAGGCTGTCGAAATAAACTCTGCTAAATGAACTGGAGAAAACTGCTAAAGCGACATGACAAGAAGAGCAAATGCGGCTTCAACGAAGATGTAAATTACAACAGAAGACATTAAACATGCACAGACTGAGAATACAGAGCAGAGCACTCCTTTAGACTTCAACGAGCTGTTTCTCTTGATGGCCCTCGTCTCGCCCTGAGCTCTGTCGTCAGATGAAATGCTTTTCTGGAAAGTCCGTTCCCTCCGTGCAGCTGGCGGAAACTTGAAGCTTGATTGAGGCAGGGTTGAAGTTGGTTTGTGAGGGGGTGTGAGTGGGAGGTGAACTAGCATGCAGCATTAGTTCTGCTTGAGCTGATGTGTTAATTAGCCAGCCGGGTGCATAGATAATTAATGAGAATCATGATTAATGACTGTACAGTATGCATGGTTAAGGCGGAACAAGGCTCACCGATAAGGCGGAAGGGGGACGAAGATCGTTGGTTATCCACTCCTCACCGAGAGCCTGACGGCGCACGTGTGCGTGCGTGCGTGCAACACGTTTGCAGTAAGTCTTTGCACGTGTGTGTTTGTGTTTCTGACCAATTTGTGCCTGTTGCCAGGCGTGGGCATCGGTGCCAGTATGAGTTAGCGGGCCTGGCAGTCGAAGGGTCTAATAACAGACTGCAGCAGGTCAGGGGGGCATTTAACACTTCTAAACACACTGGCAGAGCTGCCCACCGAAGCCAGATCACAAGGAGGACCTCACACACTCTTCACCAGTGGAATGAAAGGAATCAAAATTGATCTACTTGTTCTTTTACATTCCTGCTTGGGCTCAATATTTTTGTTACTCTTTAGCACAGCAAAGTAAAATCTCTCTCCAATTTTACATAGCGTGACTACAGGCGCAGTTAAACTTTTCAGGCTTTTTCCAATTATAATCAACTTGTCTGAATAGTATCCTTCATATATATATATATATATATATATATATATATATATATGTGTGTGTATGTGTGTGTGTGTGT